>CM045559.1:2147422-2289489 GCA_024721245.1 Mitragyna speciosa
TTTTTTTTTTTTGCATTTAAATAAGAAAGTTTTTTTTATTAATTTTGTACTGAATTTATTTAAATTTTGATTATACTTGGAAAGTGTTTTGGACCTTTCTGATTTTATTGTAAATTTTGATTGTGCTGTATAATTGAAAGAAATCACACACACAAATATTTGTACGCGGAGCTATGAAAATTTGTGGTTTTCGAGGGGTTTTTTTTTTTTTTTGGATAGATGAGTCAATCAAATAGTGGAAAATTTGGAGGGATTTTTAGCATTTGTTTTTTTAAATAGAAATAGGTGCTGAAAATTTAGACAAATAAATAACTTAGAGATATTGGTTGGATTTATGAAATTATTTTGTTGCTAATGAGCAGAAAAATAGAACTTAACATTTTCCTGAAAGTTGAAAAAAAAAGGGTTTTTTAATTTTTTTTTCGTTTTTGATTTATAGCAATGGTGGGCAGTTAAAATGCTTAAAAGTGGCAAAAATTGGAACAAATACTTATTTTTATGACGAAATTGTTAGGCTAGGATATTTGGTTATGGGGATTTTTTGTTTTTTAAATGGTTTTATTGAGTGTTGTTTAATAGTAATTAATTCAGAAGATGCTTGAATTGTTTCACAACCTTTTTTTTTGTGTAAATGTTTGATGTAGATTCTGAGTAAAAGAATACTTGCGGGGTCACCTTCTGATACACAAAGGGCAGAACCATCCCAAGAGCAACTAGTGACAGCCAGTCCACCACTGGATATGCAGAGGGCAGAATTATCTAGACAACATGTGAGAGCGCTCAATACGCAATTCGCAAGGTCTATCTTCTTTCTGCCGAGGAAATTTCATAGTTTTTTGCAATTGATTAAGCCTTAGAATAATCTTATCCCATCAAAGCTAAAATTCGAAATTGCATCGTGGAAGAACTTCTTCTTGGCTGCTGCTAATGCCAGCTATCTTCTTCTGCTTGGTGCAATTAGTTATTGTTCCTTAATGATTGCTGTTCTTGCACTCCAGATAAGAAAGTATATTATAGATAATTGAATTTTATATATCAATGGCTGTAAGAATTTTAAGCCATCAGTTTAAGACTGACCTATGTGTCAATAAATGCCTTTTTCCATTGTTTCTTACATACTAGTCAACAATTCCCTGTTAAAGTTTAGTTTCTTGACTTGAGCAGTTGGATCCAGACTCAGTTAGAGAAGCACCCAGATGAACTGTGGGAAGATGGAGTTGAGGACTACCTAAACCATGCTAAATCAATTATGGTAATAATCCATATTCATTAATTGAAGTTTTGCGCTGTATGTTTGTGTCAATGGATTTTTATACATAAAATGAGAAGTGGCTTTAGACATAGTTCAGTTTTATTATACTTCTGAATGAAAGCAAGAAAATGTTTTTCAGTCTTCATTTTCTGGCTATCTCTTAGAGCTGGCTATACACAATTTGTATGTTTACCATAAATATATCCGCCATATGACCATTCCAACATCTCAATCCATTGTTGGTTGTGGCTGATTTAGTCAACACCATATGTCATATCAGTGAGAATCATTGTAATTTTGTTAGAAGTGCTGCAGGTCTCTTGCATTTGTCATAAATCTTGGTTTGATGGTTCACCTTGCTTTTTAAACAGAGAAATCCAGTTTTACTGTACACACTTCAAGTTGGAAATTTTCTCTTTTTGTTTCAGTTGTTACTTCTCCAACATGTTCTGATTGCAGGAGAAATTTAGTGATGTTGTCAGCTGGTTGAAAGCAAATGCTGCAAAAGCTGAAAAGAATTCTATCGTTGGTTCGGATATTACTCAGAAAAAATTTGGAATTGAAAGCAAAGAAAAAGAAAATAACTTTTTATTTGGAAAACCTGCTACCTTTCCAGCTACTACAACTGCAAGCCTTCCAGATACCACTCAGAAAAAATTTGGATTTGAAAGCAAAGACAAAGAAAATAACTTTTTATATGGAAAACCTGCTTTCTCTCCAGCTAGTACAGCTGCAAGCCCTCCAGCCAGTACAACTGCAATTGCTCCAGCCAGTACAACTGCAAGCTTTGGAATGTCATGGGGCTCTGGAGTTCCTTTTAGTAGCACTCCATTTTCTTTTGGTAGGTAGTATTTTTGGAGTAACTTCCATGGAAACTAATCATACATGAGAACAGTTACTTTTCTGGGCTGATTTTAAGTATGCTGAGCTCACAGATCAATACAAATCTTTTTTTTTTTTTTCTTGTTTGAAGGGTCATGAGATCTTTTCAATATCTATAAGCAAATGGTTGATGCTAATCTTTTTTTTTTTTTTCAACTATTACTATTAGTATGTGTATAGCAGCTGGAAACTAAGAGGAAATAACTTTAGGGCGATCGTAGAAAAGTTCAAAGTTGAGTGGATGGAAAACATTACTTAAAAAATAAATTTTACTTTGTTGTAGTTGGTAAACTAGAAAGGCTTGCAAGTTTATTATCCAATTTCTTATTTTCTGAGGTAATGCCAGCAATTGATATCTGTAGCAAACAGTTGTTAAGCCAGTCATCAACTGTAGATGGATTTGAATTGTTGACATGTAATAGCGGCATATTCTTCTTTCTACAAAACCCGCCATTTTTATAATCCCTCTGAATCTCCTAGCTCTTATTATTCTCCCTAAGCTCTGGCTAGTTCAGCTGATTCGTTGCTGAGTCTTAAACTACAGTGAACGGATCTTCTATGACCTAGCTGTCATGAATTGGATTGGATTGGATATTACTATGGATTCTATTGTTTGTTTATGGACTAATCTTCAGTTTTATAGGATGATTCGGGAGAAACTTGTTGGATCAAATGATTTGAGTTTGGTTGTTGGGGATTGTTGTCATATCTATCCAGAGGCCAAAGTATCTCACATTGCAATAGCAAAATTGGCCTATGGCCCTAATTGGATTACTTGAGTTGCTAACCCAAAATTGAGCTGGTTGGTTCTGATCTATGATAGAAACCCCCTGTATCACAGTCAAGTGATCTTAAAGAGTTGATCCAGAGAGAGAAAAGACTTGTATGCATTAAATTTATGCATGTCACCACCAGTAGATGCACCTTTTGATAAGAATTTGTCATCCAATAGACGTTACTGCATAACATGGCTTATTAGGATTGAAATTTAAATGTTAAATACGTAGAGGACCAATTAACAACTGGCTTAAGGTGGAAAAAACCACTTCTCCTTGCTTTGGAATTTGAGGAGAGGAAATTAGATTGCTTTGTATACTCCAATTCAATTCAATTTAAATTTTTTATGTTATGTCATTGTTGTTAGCATCATAAATCCTCTCTTCCATGGTAGTTATTTTTTTAAAAACTAGTACCAATGACATGCAGGTTTTTGTGTCGTTAGAGAATTTGTTGTAATTTTTTTCTTTGCTCTCAATGAACACTTATGATATTGACTATCCATTAGAAATGGATTATTGAAAGCATAATTTATTCAGTGCACAGTTCTTAACTTTTTATATTACGATGAATGTTTGAGCTATTATTCCAATTCCTTGCTTGCTTATTGCCTTGTGATTTTCAGAGATATGATCTGGTGATTTTTGCATACTTTTAGCTGCTTTCCATGTATAGAATAACGTATATTTTGAAATTGTTTAGCCCTGAGTTGTTTTCTTTCTAATTTTTTCCAGGAATCCAAAGTTCAGTTCATGGGAGCCAAAATTTAGCTCCCACAAAACACGATGCTTCAAATGACTTGGATGGGGGTAAGTTATGGAATGCAACTTCTTTCATTTAATGTTAATTCAACCATAGTTATCATATTTGGTATTTATTATCCAAAATATTCTTGTGTTGTTTGTTCCAATGGTCTGAATTTTGATTCGTTAGCACCTCTCCATTGTAAGTTCTTCTGAGTCCCCCCCCCCCCTCCCCCCTCTTTCAGGTCTTCATGTTTTAACCAAATGAGTTTGAGGATTATATTTATTGCAATGGGATAACTTTGGATATAATATGTTTTATATTACAATGGGATAACTATTGATTTTGGAAATTTTCTGCACCTTTTGCCTTGATGAGTTGTGACATGGGTGACTTAAAATGGTTCTCTTTAGCTTTTTCATGTCCATCGAACCTAGGTTTCCTGGTTATTATGTTGATTTGTTCTTGCTCTTTTGCTGAACGGATTGTTGGGAAACTGATTTGTCAAGCATCATAATATGTAATATGATAGCCTCCTTACTGGTATTAGTGACAAAAGTTTCAACTTTTCTTATTGATGTCTGATTTTATATTTTCCATTTGATTACAGAAGATGATATAGAGCAGCCTAGCAGCCCATCTGTGAAAAAGACTGAAGAGAAAGGAATTGATGTCGTGCATGAAGTCAGATGTAAACTTTATGTGAAGGTGAGCATAATACAAATCCAGTTGGAAAAGTAAATGAAAAAATTTTATAACTATTTTTCAGCAGATAGAGGCATTATTTTAATCCTTAGCACGCACTTCATTGGAATTTTCATAATAGAACTTGTTGACTCCTTTGACTGTTGTTCAAAGAATCATTCATTTCCATTCAATAAATAAATGACTTTGATGCTCTGCAATTTTCATGCTTATTGTGGTATTTCAGTAAGCTCTCACTGTGAGTAATTGCAAGAAATGGTTAACTGGCATTTTATACTGCTTCGAAACTCAAAACTAATGGTAGTCAAGTTTATCTCTGTCATAGCATTATAGGCTCTGAACTTGAACGTGTTTCACTTAGGTTCTTCCTTTTTATTGCTGGTTCTAAATTCTGGTTTAGTTTTTATTTTAGACATGGTACGAAGGTAATTGTTGTAGTATTGATATGCCCTTTTCAGCAGCACAAGGCTGGCAACTTTAGTTTGTTCCATGTTTCAGTTTCTTATCTGTTGGTGCTTGTTCTGTTGTTCCATTCAATTGCATGCAGAATATTGATGAATTATGCTGGTTCACATTATGATTATAGTTGGATTATGCATAATAGTATGCTTGCTAAGCCTATTGGTTTTTCCTCTTTCTTTATGTTCAGTCCAGCGATCCAACTGACAAGGGTGTGTGGAAGGATAAAGGCTCAGGTCAACTTTCTATCAGATGTAAGGAGGGTGTTGGCAAGGGTACCACAGAATCCAAGCCAACTATTGTTGTACGAAATGATGTAGGTCTTTTTACTACATATTATGATACTACAATTATAATTTAACTTACAATCACATTTTGTAATTTCATTCATTATGTCGGCTGGATATCAGTTTTAGTTAAATCTACTTGGTAGAAGAACGAGGGGGAAAAAAAAATAGTGGCTTGTACTTTGTACTGTTTATTTTGTTTTTGTTAGTATATATATGGTGTCTCAATGCAACTCTTAGAATTGCTTTTTTTTTGTTTTATCTGTGCCTGTGCCACATGAATTGTTGTTTTTTTGTTTCTTCTTGTGGTGAAGGGATAGTTTGATAGCGATTTATTTCCTTCTTGTTTGAAGTAGGTATTTGGTTAATTTCTAATTTGATCTGGCATGAATATGCATCTATATAGGCTTATAATGTTCCGAAGGATGTGATTTTTAAGGTTTTCGTATTTGCAATTCTTCATTCACTCATATTTTGCATCTTATGTGGGTCATGTTAACTTGAGTATCTTTATGCTGTCTATTACCTATTGCTTTGATAATTGGTGTTGCTAAAAAATAGGTTTTCTTATTCTTTTGTCATGATAGCCGTATGGAGCGGACTAAATTGATACATAAAACATTTTTAAACTCTCTCGTTTATTGGTTTGATAAGTTAATATTGTCCAAGAATTTAGTTTGAGTTTCTGAGTCTTTTCTTATGTTAATGGTGGGGGCAGACTTGATTGAAAATAGTTATGGATCTACCATATTATGATTTCGATCTTTACTTAGACTGAGGGAGGAAGGGAGGGAGGTATAATCTTATATTGCAGTTTGAACTGGCGCAGTAACTGTGTAAATGATAGGAATCTAATGGTGTGATCTTGAGATATAGCCCACAACAGGAATGTCAATTCAGGTGTAATTAGGTTGAGATCAGTTCTGGAGGTTATTTGAATTTTTAAACTGTTTAAATGATTTTAATGTTCTGTTAAATGTTTTTAATGTTCTGTAATTGCCAGATGATATAATGTGTTGTTCGGGTCACTCTTGTTAAATGAAGAGAATTTACATCTCAAAATTCCCCTTTTTTGCTTGTTGTAGGTTGGAAAAGTGTTGCTTAATGCGTTGTTATATCCTGGCATCAAGACCAATGTGCAGAAGAATTCTGTTGTTGCTATATTCCATACTTCGGTAATATGTCCTGACATTTTTTTTGGGGTCAATATTTACCTCTGTTCCTTTCCTCCAATCTACTTTGTAGGCTACCTTCCACCCATATTTGCCTGGTGGGTTTATGTCTGTGCCTTTCCCCTTACTTGTATCTCGAAATACCTTGGCATATTTACTAAAACACTGGCATTATTTTGCTAATGAAACTAATTAACAGTGATTTATGGGTTTCTTGCCAAACTCTTATTGTGTAATTTGATGTTTGTAGGGTGATGGGGACAAGAATGACACCGTGGTGGCAGGTACATACTCGATAAGAACCAAGTCTGAGGAAGAACGGGACAAACTAGCTGAAGTTATTAAAGAATATGCGCCTGCGGGTTGAACATTAGGAATTGCACGGAACGATCATCTTGTTGTACTACTATCTGAGCCCCCTGGAAACATGCTTGGATATTTCTTTCACCAGTTATTCTTCTTCCAAGATTTTTGTGGTTGGCGATAGTTTTGACAATCAGATAAAGCTCTTCTATTCTAATTTACATACAGGAATCATTACCTGTAATTTGAGGAAAGTTGACGTGTATTAAGAGTATGATAATAGAGGAGAAAAATATGTGCTGCAAAAGGGGAACTCTTTTGATTCCGTTTACGTTTCCAGTATTCTCTCTCTCTTGTATGTGTGCTAATTTAAATGCTTCTGCTTTGCATCTATGTTTCTCTTCCCGCAAACAATGGCATGGATTCTCTTGACTATATGAGATTCATAATATTCTCTCACGAGTGGGAACTGATACATGGTAAAATTAAAAATATCTTTTACTTATATCTGTTTTGGTAGAACAACTTATTGAATTGAAGGGAGCTGGGTAGGAATTAGAACAGCCCTTGTTCATCGAGCGAGCAATGCTAATGATAACATGATCATAGAATTTGCAGTAAATTCATAATATGCCATCAGGAACTTGCTTGGTCAAAGACATATTTGATATTTGACCATCCCTTTGCTCTTGGATTGGGGAAACAAAAAAGGAAATTGTAAAGTTCCTGTTCTGAAGTAAAAATTTTCAGGAATTGCTGCACAAAAGTCAAATAATCTGGCTAGAATTAATAATTTCTCCGATCAGGAGTGCTTAAGTGCTTTATTGTCCTTTAAATCCTTAGTTTGCTTTTGAAAAGGAAACTTTTAAATTCGCATAGCATTCCAGGCGTTTGTAGTCCAACGGTTAGGATAATTGCCTTCCAAGCAATAGACCCGGGTTCGACTCCCGGCAAACGCACAAATGGTAAAAATTTTTGTTTTCTGGAGGGCTAAGAATCTTATTTTGCCAATTCATTATGGCAGGCTTTACTGTTCTGAGGCATTTTGACTGTTTATCCGCTGTAACTTGCAATGTTTGGAATTATTCAGAATTTTGCACGCGACAACGCAAGGAGTTTTCTAGGTTTAGCATTTAACTTTCCCATGTTTAAGATACTGATGTCAAGTAAATTGTCAAATAATCACAACACATACTCAGGCAAACTAATTCACATACCATTGGAAAAGCTTGATCAAATCTTATCATAGCACAAGAACCAATAAAGAGGTCATACACAGCCGAAAATTTGCAGCTGCAGATTAACTACTCCAATTAGCCCAAAATTGATTTTCTACCAAACTCACTCTCCAACCTTGAATATCCTAGCATACCAGGAAGGATCTTAACGATGTTGCACTTGGAAGATATGTAGATGATGCCCAGAGAATCACTGATTCACTAGTTGTGAGATCCAGTTGATCAAATTCGCCAAAACCGATAGTTTGATTTCTTTTGCTTGGCATGCTTGAAATCTTTGATCCATTAGCTGCTACTCCCCTCCGAAATTCAGTTCTGTGATCCATTTCGCTCAACTTGTGTCTGATAGGTTGTGAAGTATCTGGAGAGAAAACGCAAGTATGAGTCATAATGATAACGCATCATGCATAACGCAACATACGCTTGTTTTCATGTCAATGTTGCATAAAACCTAGCTCTAAAAATTTGCATCCCGATTGGCTTATGAAAATACTTTATAATCATCTATATCCAGTCTATATTCATTTCATCTGTTTCATGTTTAGGAAATATATTAAAGCCATAGCAGCACTCACTGACTAAAAGCATTAACATATTAGTGGAGGAAGTACAAAATCCTCCCCATGTTCAGGATAGTATTTTAATGGTGGAGGAAGTCCATAGATATATACATATACAGACACATACGTATATACGTACGACATTTATATGTCTGTATCTATGTACAAGAAATATGGGGTTCTTGCCACATGGCTAATTGAGCTAGCAAAGGGGGGCATCTCAAGGCAGTAAGACACTGTACAAATTGTTTTCAAAATGAACAATATCATGGTTAAAAAATAGTTTTTCGAAATTGAGTTCCAAAAATTAGGCTTAAAAAAAAAAAAAAAAGACTTCCAAAAATTAGAAAACTTCTAGAAACTTTTGGGCCTTGCATGTTTTACATCCAACCTAACAGGGCTTATTCCTAAGCCCAAAAATCACTGCAATAGCCCAAAATAAAAGGACGACTTTGAGCTGTCGGCTGTCACAAGCCACACCGGAACTCTTTTGAAGTCCATCCTTCTAAATCAAGAAAAAGAATCGACATTATTAAACTGATAAAATAGTCGCTATAGCAGTACTTCCTTTTGATTGCACAAACTGATTTAAATCTGGGAAGAATTCTCCATTTCACTCTTAATTTCCCTTTGTGCAAACTTTTGTGTAAAGGAGCTTTTGGATCAATGGAAGTTAGTTCTTGATTTTATGTTAGTAAATTAATTTTTATTTACTTTTCGACGTCCGTGAACCTTAGAAGGAAAGAAGAGTTTATTGAACTCTTTTTTTCTTTTTTTTTTGGAAACTTTTATCTCAAACAACTGTGTAAATTGTAATCTTGTCAAGCTAGCTTAAAACTCAATGTTTATTTTTTAGCCAAATTGTACTTCCCGATTATTGCATGCATGCATACATGACGTGCATCTTTTTTTTTTTTTTTTTAACACACATACACAACATACAGTACAAGAGGTAATTTGGATGACAAAACATCTTATTCCAAATTCATGGCTCCACACCTCACTTTGTAATTCGGGCGACCGTTGGAAATATTTTTGTTCTCATAATCATCACATTCACTAATTCATAGGCAAATAACCTTTTTCATGATTTCGAAGTAATAAAAAGTTGTGTGTGTATTGTAGAATCTGTCACTATTTTCACGTATTTTTTTACTCATTGTTTCATTGCTTAATTTTACAAAATGTTAAAAATGATTTAGTAGTCCTCATCAATTTTGATTCCAAGTTCAAATGGAGGGTAATCTTTTGTGGAGTTAGACAAAAGTTACATACAAAAAGGCAATGAATGCAATTCTATTCGAGGTTATGGTTATGCGAAAAGGGGTGAAATATATGATAAGTTAATTGTTGCTATTGTCATGATTCTATCTATCGTGAATACTAAAGTGAAAAAAAAATGATAATATTTAAAATAGTCAAAAAATGTTTGTAAATTCTACAATACTTCAATAAAACCTATGAATTCACATGTAGATTTTATGCCCAAAAAAACACTATAGAAAGATTTAAAATAATCAAAATGAATGTAAATTTTGAAGTACTTAAATAAAACCTATGAATTCATATATACAGAGCTTATGCTGAAATTGAACTACAATACCTGTTTTTGCTATTATATATCTTATTTGCTTGAGATACGAATCTACTTTACTATCTTCATGACTCCTGTGCCCATAATATTTTCTACGATCCTATAGTTAGATACAGTATTATGTATTCTATCATAAAAGTTTACCTATTAATTAATTTCTCAACTATTTTGAGAATGAATGTTGATTATATCAGTGTGCCTAATGTGACGAGAAAGAATTACTTATAACAATTTGATGCAGAAAAGATTGCTGAGCTAGTTACATTCAGCCAATTTTCATTGATTTACTGTGTAAGTAGCCTTTAGGTAATGCTTTTTTTACTGAATTTCCCTTTGAATTGGGTAACTGTTACAATAGTAATACAGAAAAAAAAAGCTTGTCCGTCTATTATATACATTTTTTTTTTTCTTTTTTGGGAGTTGAACGTTATGGAAACTACATAGAAAGCTAAGTATTGAACGAAACAAAAGAAATGAAAAAAAAGAAAAGAAAAGACAAGTTCATAACTATCTAAATTAAACAATGATACATGAACACCACTAAAGGAAAAAAAAAAGTTAAATATGTCATACAAAATTTCAAATGATGATTCCATATTTTGGCAACACATTCAATTAGCTTTTTTAAATAATAGAAGTGTGGAGTGGGGAAAGTCCAATTGCAAAGTCTTGAAGGGGGAAAAAAGGGGTCCAAGTGCAAAGTTATGAAGACAAAAAGGCAACTACAAAATACCATGCAAAGACAACCTAATTACCATATTTAGTCCTCATAAATTTGCTTAGTAGGGATTTTCTTCTTAATAAAAGAGAACTAAATTCACCCCTACACACTTAAATTAGGATTTATTCAAAGAACCTGAGGATAATCTTGAATAATCAAACCTATATATATATATAATGACAAATTCACTTGTTGACTGTTTGGATGCTAGCTGACATACTACATAAATGACTTTCCCCGTTTTTGTTTCTATTTTGATGTTTGGTTTCTTCTCCTCTTCTTCATTTGAGTTATTTCCAGATATTTTCAATATGATCATAGTATAAATTAATTATATTCTAAATAATAAATTCCCCGTCAACCAAGTTCAATTTATGTTGGATATATATTAAATGAAAACCTTAATAAAATATTTCATTTTCTTTTTCACATAATTAATAAGGGAAACTAAACAGACCAATAAATAAATGTTTCAATGTCAAAAAAAATCAAGGAATCGTCATGGGTATAAAATGTTTCAAGTTTGAAAATAATAATTTCACGCTAAAAAACATCACCAACATACAATTCAACCAACAACGAAAACTAATTCTTCAAAAAATCCAAAAAGAGAAAATCATGTATAAATAAATTAACAAGAAAGTCAACTTACCAAAATACATTTCCCCCCGAAAAAAACACTCAAAATTTTAAAAGGATTTTAATGTCCAAATAGAATCTTGTACATCAACTTTTGTCGTCACTTCGACGCCACTGACTTCCATTTTGGGTTAAATTAATAAAAGCATCGGGTTACAAATTTCCTCCTTAACGGAGCCCCTTATTTCTCATAAGCCTTCATATTTCTCATTAATTATAATTTAACCCCAACAAATTTGCTAACAAGTAACCATACTAAGACTCAGTGCTAACAACTTGTCAGTGACTCTGCCTCTACTCTGCTACATGGCATTAACGCCTCTCCAGTTCTTGGAGCCTCTCCCTCAGTTTTTCTGATCAAATTTTAACTAACAAAGGTGAGTAAAATTTTGGTTTCTTATTTGTTTGTCTTTTCCGGTGTTATTTGTGGCGTTTTATTAATGTTATCTTATGGGTTGTTGATTATCAATGTTAGTTTTGTTTATATATGATCACGGGATGGTTTGTTGATTTTAAGGACTTCTTTTAATGTGTTTTTTTGTTTTCTTGATGATCATTTGTTTATACAAGGAGAAAAGAGAAAGAGTTTGTGTCCATCTGCGTATCCCTGCTTCATTTTCTGCACTTTTTTTTTGTTGGTTTTTTGCATGTATGTGCGTGAATTATGGCGGTATGTGATGTTGATTATGGTTATTTGCTGGAGTTGCATTTTGCATTTGATAATGAAATTGGATTAGGCAATGTGGGCTTTAAGTTTTTTCTGGAATTAGATGAACTGTGATGAATGTGTGTTTTTGACCTGATGGAAAGGAGAGATTTTTGTTTGTTGTTTTACTGTACTGTATATAGAAGCTTGAGGCAATTTGATCAATAATTGTGTGTTTCAGAATTGCTTTTGCTGGAGTTAGATGAATAGTGCTTGATTGTACTTGTGAGCTGATGGAAAGGAGGGATTTCTTGTTTCGTTTTTCTGTCTAGTATAGAAGCTTTATGCAATGTGAGCAATTATTGTTTGTTTCACGATCACTATTGCTGGAATTCAACAAATTTTGATTAATGATTGTTATAGGGCTAACGAAGAGCCAGGGTGTTTTGTTCACTTTGTGTCTAGATCCAGTATGTAGAAGCTATAAGCAATGTGATCAAATCATTGTGAGTTTCATGGTGAATTGAATGAACGGGATAAAAAATCCTTCTTTTTTGTTGATATTTGGGGCAGAGGGTTCTGCTGTATCTATAGACATATTTGAGAATTACCATGTTTCGTTTAATTTTATTTATTCTTTTGGGGAGAATACTGGTTTCCTTTTGTGGCTAGTATTATTATCTGATGGAATTGCTTGCTTTGTTTGTTGCTGGGCATTCCATTCTTAATTTTCTTGGTTATACAAAATCTTTGTCTCGGTTTTTGTCTGCATGTATTTTCTTATTGCGCGACCTTTATTGTTATGTTTGATTGTCTTTGTCCCAGTCACCGCTGGTGATATTGTCATATGTCCAGAGTATCTGATGGGATTGCTTGCTTTGTTTGTGGCTAGGCATTTTATTCTTAATTTTCTTGGTTATACACAAATTTTTTCTGGGTTTTTTTCTGCATGTATTTTCTTATTGCGCAAATTATGTTTGATCGTCTTCAACCAAGTTACCACAGGTGATATTCTCATATGTCCAAAGTATCGTATTTGCGTTGCATGTGCACAAAATACAATCTTGCAATAAAGATGTTTCAAAAGAAATCTTAGAGAATAACGAGCAAATGTCAAAGATGCATAAAAATTGCTTTTCACCTTAAATAAGTAAGCATTACCAAAGTCAAGCATTTGCGTTCCTGCTGATTTTTTTTTTTTTTTTTTTTTGTCTTTGGAGGATACAACTGATGACTAGTTAATGTTTGATATTTCCTTTGGCTTGATTAGAATATAGGATAAGAAAAGTTTCACATGTTGTCTTAAGTGAAACACCCTTTCCACCTCTCTTTCTTCCCAACATTATATTTGTCCATCATTTGGTGGTACAGTAATTAACGATGAAGATGTTTGGCTGTGTTTTCCAAATTTGTATACCGTAAATAATTATGAAGATGTTTGGCTATGTTTTCCAAATTTGAACACTCAAATAACATGTTTCTTTAAGATGGAAATTGTCTGAGGGGGTAATGAAATTTTTAGACCTGTGTGTTTTTAACTGTGGGGTGGGGCAGGTAGGAGGAGAGAGATTTGTAGCTAATCTTTCTCTATATTAGATGATTGACATGGGAGAACAAAGAAAAAGATCCAAATAAAGAGGTTATGTGGATTATTTGAAGCAAAAGTGGCTGTATTTATGAATTTTTGTCTGGGAAAGGGAGTTTCTCTCTGGCACCTTCATCTCATTCCAGCAGTGCTTTATATTACACATTGTAGCAGTTATGACTATGCTGTCTATTGGAAATAATACTGAATCTACCAGTTTATCGTGATATCTCATATGTAAGATAGAAGGTGCATAAAGCAAAATCTTTATTGCTGAGCTCTGGATATCACTTACTGGGCTTTCACAAATTTATGAAGTTAAACAGAGGCAGCAACTAGTGAGTTTATCACCACTCTTTTATGGTATTTGCCTTCAAATAAAGTCTTTGTAGATTTTGATTTCAATTGAAAAGTGTCTCAAATGTGAGATTTAGTGCTTTTTCCTCCCTCAGTATAGGAATATGAATTTTTTAGAACATTGTTGACGTGATGAGTTGAAGTACTTAACTGTTTTTGGTATGGCAGACAGTGGGTAAGGAGGATGGACATGTTTGGTTTCATGGGAGTATCTGTGGTGAAAAAACTCCAGTGACTATTCTGGCCAAGCTAGCAGGTACTTTTGTATAGGCCATTTTGGAAATTCTGATCTCAGGTTCCTGTGTTGCAACCTGAAAGTTTCCATTGGGATTCTCCTGCAGGTTTCCATCAGTTTATGAGATTTTGTTATGTATACAGTAGTCCAAATAGTATAGTAGAAAAAGAATATTTGCTGATCTCTGATGAGGCCTGTGTGAAATGTTTGACCTTTAGTCAGAAAATAATGTTTGTATAAAACTGACATTTTATTCTCCTTGTTAATAGTTTAGAGTTGCTCATGAGTTGGAAATTCATGGGCATTATATGAAGGTAAAAGGTACTGTTTCACCAATATAAGTTATGCACGTGCTCATATATATTCCATGTATGAGGGGACAGGTTGTAGTAGAAGTATATGATGCATTTGGTAATTAAGTTCAAGTTTCCATCATTCACCAGGTCATCCGATCTAGTTCAATATTTAAACTATGATGTATTTGTCTCTCTTAATGCTTAAGCTCTAGTCGATGTGGCATTCTATGCCTTCTTCAGACAGCTTTTTTGGCATGTAAGGAGAGAATCAAAATTAAAGAAGTCTATGAAATCAATTGCATGAAGGGGACGAAGTTCGAAATCTACTCATATCGTGTCTGTTGTCTTGGAAATTACTGACTGCTATTAGATGTTGCATGGGCTTATGGACTCAGTCCTCACTGCATATCATACAGCTTATATTCATGGGAATGAAGCATGAATGGAAATACTCTGTGATCTGCTCAAACTTGTTTAACTTTTTGCCAAAATGATCTTTTTACCTCCATAAGGTGCCAACCCAATGTGATTTCAAGGCAACAGAAGATCCTGAATCCAATTCTGACCTGCCAACCTACTAGGAAAAGATATTTTGTTCATTTTCCCTTTTGAAAAACAAATCATAGTTGCTGCAAAATTTCTTCCCCCATGTCCACTTTTGTTGGGGGACTAAGGGAAAATTTTAGAGTACCTTCTATCTACTGGGAAGTATATTACATTAATGTGTAAGAATTCAACTTAGTACCTTTTTCTTGCTCTGGTGCTCTATCAGATTTTTACCTAATGTAATAGCTTAAGCCGTCAAGAAGAAATTTATTTACATATTTACTGGACTAACCAAAAAATTTCTTTTATACAACCCATTAAAGTTGTGCCTTTGATTTTCTGATTCCTAAATATTCCTTCTTCAACTGGCTGTATGCATTATCTTTTTAACTTTCTTAGTTTGTCCAATTCCAGACCTAAATATAGACCGTGATGCAATGGACATGGAGCATAATGAGAAGCAAAACCCGATTGGTCACATAAGGAGCATTGCATTTAATATTTTATCTGAGGCTGATGCAGTAAGTATTAATATTCAACTTATCTGATAATCAACCAGAGAACACAGACATTTATGCGAATTTCTTGTGTTTGTGACCTTGCCAGTCTGTTCTGCTTTGTGTTAGGGAGAGTCTGATGAATTTAGAGACTCTTTTTATGCCCAAAATATATTTTTGGGTTTCTCAACAAGTTTTTATTTGAAAACTTAGGAGTTAAACACAGAGAATTTTGAGAAATGGAACTTGTATCTTCTCATTGTGAAATTAGGCCTATATTTATAGGCTTAGTACAAGACGAATCTAGACAACTGTTACAATGAACCTAGACTAGTTTTACAATAAGAAAATCCCTAATTTATGCTAATTGACTAATTGATAGGCTACAGATATACATTAACATATTTAATTGGCTATCTAACTAGGAAAGTACATAAAATACATTAATTGTATTAACAAATAAGTTAACTAAATTAAGGGGATTGATTGACAGCTAAATCAAGGGGATTGATTGATAGCTAAATCAAGGGGATTGATTGATAGCTAGATTAGGGGGATTGATTGATAGCTAAATCAAGGGGATTGATTGATAGCTAGATTAGGGGGATTGATTGAGAATTGAATCTTCTGACATCCCCCCTCAAATTGATGCTGGTAAAAGTCTACAAGCATCAATTTGCCAACCAAAAAACTGTGACGCTGACGTGTCATGGATTTGGTGAAGATATCGGCAAGCTGTAGATTGGTACCAATGTGAGGCAAAGTAATAACCTGATGGTCATAGGCTTGCTCGGATGAAATGACAGTCAACCTCTATATGTTTGGTACGTTCATGGTAGACGGGATTGGCAGCAATTTGAATAGCACTAGTGTTGTCAGCATGCAATGGAGTTGGTTGAAGTTGCGGAAAACCAAGTTCAGTGAGAAGACCACGTAACCAAATAATCTCAGAACAGGCAGCAGACATGGCACGATATTCTGCCTCAGTGGATGACTTGGATACATAGTTTTGTTTCTTGCATTTCCAAGAGATAAGAGCATTACCAAGAAACATACACCAACCAGTAGTAGATTTCCTTGTGTCCGGGCAACCAGCCCAGTCTGCATCACTGTAGGCTTGTAGTTGAGGCAAAGAACCAATAGGAAAAAATAGGCCACGATTAGGTGTGCCAAGAAGATATCGAATGATTCGTCGGACAGCAGAAAGGTGAAGATGCCGAGGAGATTGCATAAACTTACTAACAGTGTGTACAGCATAAGAGATGTCTGGTCGAGTAATGGTGAGATAGATAAGACTACCAACCAACTTACGATATAAAGTAGGATCCTTGAGGAGCTCCCCTTCATCTCGTCGATATTTCACATTAACTTCCATTGGAGTGTCAACAGAAGCACTGCCCGCAAGTCCGGCCAACTGAACTAGATCTTGAGTATACTTGTGTTGATTCAAGAAAATACCTTGGGGACGATGATGAACTTCCAAACCCAAGAAGTAGTTAAGTTGGCCAAGGTCTTTCATATGGAAAGTAGTGTGCAACATTTTTTGAAGATTAGAGATAGCCTCTGAATCAGAACCAGTGATGACAATGTCATCCACATACACAAGAAGAACAACTATACCTTTGGATGTTCGTTGGAGAAACATAGAAGAATCATATTGGCTCTGGGTAAAGGAAAAACCAAGAAGAGTGGATCTAAACTTTTCAAACCACACGCGCGGTGCCTGCTTCAAGCCATATAAGGAGCGTTTTAGTTTGCAAACATCATTAGGAGAAGAAGTAGACATACCAGATGGAAGTTTGATGTAGACTTCTTCTTTGAGATCACCATGTAGAAACGCGTTTTTAACATCCATTTGAAGTAAGGACCATGATTGAGATGCTGCAAGTGCTAGGATAGTTCGCACTGTGGTCATTTTAGCAACCGGTGCAAATGTCTCTTCATAGTCGAGACCATACTCTTGTTTATTCCCAAGAACCACTAACCGAGCCTTGTAACGCTCTATGGAACCATCAGAATGAAGTTTGACAGAAAACACAAATTTGCTGCCAAGTGGCTTGATAGATGAAGGTTGTGGTACAACATCCCAAGTTTGGTTTTCTTCAAGAGCAAGAAGTTCTGTTTCAATAGCCTGACGCCAACACTCATGTTCCATTGCCTGTTTATAAGATGAAGGGATAGGAATAGAAGACAAAGTGGCTGTCAAAGAGACAGGATTAGAAAAGCCATACCTTTCTGGTGGTTTACTGACTCGAGTACTACGTCTGGGAATGTTAGATTCAGGTAGTGCGAGAGGATCCGCAGCAAGGGAAGGAGCCTGAGGGGGCGCAGAAGAAGTAGAAGGCTGATTGATCGTGGCTTTGGAACGTCTTTGATATACCAAAAATGGTTTAGAAGTTTCTTGATCTGTAATAGGATTAGGAAATAGAGGCAACATAGAAAATGAAGGAGAAAGAGATTCCTGATGATCAGAAAAAAAACACTGATTTTCAAAAAAGATTACATTTCTAGAAATGCGAACACGACGCAAATTAGGATCATAACAGCAAAACCCTTTGTGATGCACTGAATATCCTAGAAAAGCACATTTAACTGATTGGGCTGTGAATTTTGTGCGTTCTTGTGCAGAAAGATGAACATAACATACACAACCAAAGGTACGAAGATCAGAATAATTGGGGGGATGACCAAATAACTTATGGAAAGGAGAGACATGATTCAATGAAGGAGAAGGTAACCTATTAATGAGATGGACAGCAGTGGAGATAGCTTCACACCAAAATCGAGTAGGCACTGAGGATTCTAATAATAGAGTTCGAGCAACATCAAGGAGGTGGCCATTTTTTCTTTCGGCTACTCCATTTTGTTGTGGGGTTTGAGGACATGATCTTTGAGAGATTATTCCATTAGCCTGCATGAAATCTTGAAGCAAATGAGACATATATTCTCCCCCATTGTCCGAACGTAAAACCTTAATTTTGGCTGAAAATTGTGTTTGGACATATGCATGAAAAAGTTTAAATGCAGAAAGCACTTCATCTTTAGAATGCAAGAAATAAATCCAAGTGAAACGACTATAGTCATCAATAAAAGTGACAAAGTACTTGTAATTAGCATGAGATATAATTGGTGCCATACCCCACAAATCACTATGTATCATTTCGAAAGGTTTAACAGGACTAGGCATGTGAGTAGGAAATGGCAAAGTTTTACTCTTACCCAGTTTACAAGAATCACAATCAAATTGGACATCATTAATAGAAACATGCTTTTTATTCCCGAGTAAGTCAGAATTTAGCAAATCATGGAGTACATTAGAGTTTGGATGTCCAAGACGTTTGTGCCATACTCGATAATCAACATGTGCGAGATTACAAGTGACAAAAGGAATTGAAAGACAGGGTGAGGAAGGAAATTGGAGAGGAAAAACACGTCCTACTTTAGGCCCCCTTGTGATCATCTTCCCTGACTGTTGATCCTGCACAACACAACCAGATTTAGAAAATTCTACTTTACAATTATTGTCAACCAACTGGCCAACTGAAACAAGGTTAGTGGCAAGGCTTGGAGAGACATAAACATTAGTCAAAGAAGGAGAAATATCACCAGTGGCTATAATGGGTAACAAATTGCCATCAGCAGTATGAATTTCAAGGTTTCCAGAATATTTCTTGACATTGGTAAGGTTTTGAGCATTATTTGTCATGTGATTGGATGCTCCGGAATCACAAAACCAAGTGGGTGAAGTAGACAAGAGTTTACCTGAGAGTCCTAAGGTAGAAAATGCAGAGAGAATCATTTGTTGTACCATCTCAGGTGTTAAAGTTTGAGCAGGAGTAGGAACATTTTGTGTTGACGGTGCTATATCCGCGGAACCACCATTACTAGAAGAGCCAACCGAGGCAATAAATGCTGTTTCAGATTTCTTGGGAGGTCGGATCGGGCATTCCTTGATAATATGACCATCTCTTTTGCAATAGTTGCAGAATTTTTTGGGACAATTCGAAGCATAATGACCAAATCCTTTGCAACAAAAACATTGAACAGCCCTTGTGTCCTTACTTCTTGGCTTCCCTTGTGCTGCATAAGCCATTGGAACTGATGTGGATCTTCGTTGTTCAATGGCTGCTTGAGTGAAAATTCGTTGTTCTTCTCGTAGTAGATCATTGAGACATATATCCAAGGAGGGAACAGGATCTCGATTCATAAGATTGGATCTGGTACCCTCAAATTCAGATCTCAATTTCATAAGAAATTGATCCCTTTTTGCAATTTCATGAACAGATTGAACAGCATCAAGACCTTCTAATGGTAAGGTGGCATAGATTATATCAGTGTATTCGGCCCAAAGGTTCATAAAGCTAGAGTAAAATTCAGAAATAGAGAGATTATCCTGATGAATCATGGATAATTCATGTTCAAGCTGGAATCTACGAGCTGCGTTTTGTTGGCTATAGATTCTCTTTAGGTAATTCCACATCTCGGCAGCCGTCTTGGAGGGTCGGAGATTCAAAACAATGTTAGGTTCTACAGATCCCAGAATCCATGCCATGATTTGTGCATCCGTGACCTCCCACTTGGCATATTCATCCGTACCTTGCTTAGGAACAGGTTTGCTACCATCAACATGACCCCATAAATTTCTTCCTTTGACATATATCCTGAAGTGAAATGCCCAAGCTGAGTAGTTTTTGCCATTAAAACGAATCAATGACTCCTTGTCTGAAGACATGAGGATACGAACGAACTAGGAGGAAAGAACTGGACTTTGACTATGTAAAGAGGTTGCTAGAGAACTAGGAACAGAAGGCTGGAAAAAATCTGAACTATGACTATGTAGAGATCAAGGGCTCTGATACCATGTTAAACACAGAGAATTTTGAGAAATGGAACTTGTATCTTCTCATTGTGAAATTAGGCCTATATTTATAGGCTTAGTACAAGACGAATCTAGACAACTGTTACAATGAACCTAGACTAGTTTTACAATAAGAAAATCCCTAATTTATGCTAATTGACTAATTGATAGGCTACAGATATACATTAACATATTTAATTGGCTATCTAACTAGGAAAGTACATAAAATACATTAATTGTATTAACAAATAAGTTAACTAAATTAAGGGGATTGATTGACAGCTAAATCAAGGGGATTGATTGATAGCTAGATCAAGGGGATTGATTGATAGCTAGATTAGGGGGATTGATTGATAGCTAAATCAAGGGGATTGATTGATAGCTAGATTAGGGGGATTGATTGAGAATTGAATCTTCTGACATTTTTTTCCTAACAATATCTGAAATATTTGTTTCTTTCTTCATCTTAGCATATGTGTATATGCAATGATAAGATTCGTAAATCCACTGCATCTTGTGCTAAGGATTTATACTGCTTCATGATGAGTCGTGCTGCAGCTACTTGGATGTCCTAGCTCGCTCAGTATTCTCTTTTTTCCTTGGCTGAATGTTTGGTTATTCTTTACTTCTCTTCATACCTACACATACACGAAGAGGGAGAGGGAGGGGGCCTGATCAATTGTGTAAAAAGTCTGTTGATATTTCTTTTTAAACTCTACTTTCCCATTTTGCGAACCGTAGTTGAATATAATGTCGCCATATTACCTTTTTTCCTACTATACTTCATAGGTGAAGATATCAACCAAGGTAATTGGAGCAGCCAGTGAAGTGACAGATCCTGCATTGGGGTTTCCAAATCTAGCTAATCAATGCAATACCTGCAGTGCCAAAGACAGAAGAGCATGTGAAGGTACAGTTGGAATTTAACAATTTATATGCTAATCGGTGTTATCCTGCTGTCATAGCATTACATGAAGGATGCTGTAAACTCTCTATTTTGCAGGTCATTTTGGGTTGATCAACCTCCCTTTCACCATTCTCAACCCATATTTCTTACCAGAGGTTGTACAGATTTTAAATAAGATCTGTCCAGCATGTAAATCTGTTCGTATGGATAAGGTTAAGGTTAAATACTACACTCCCTATACTGAAACCTCAGGTTGTATAGATGGCAAATGATTATAGTGTGTGTGTGTGTGTGTGTGTGTTATAGGTAACAATCATCTAAATTATTTGGTAATCCATGTCTCATGGTACTGAAATGATCAACTGAATGCTGAATGAATGCATTCACAAGAGTTCCTAAATTGCTATTTTTTACTTGAAAAGAATTGGAAGAATTAGAGTCTAGTTGGCTGCGAAGCTTTGAGATTTACATAAGTTTGTTTGCACTCTATTGTTGTAAGAACATTCCAAGGCATGATTTTGGCTCATTGTTCGTGTAAGACTCAAAATATTTGTGGTCTCTTCTACTTCCTTAAATGAAATGTGTTTGGCAAATTTTCAGAACTTACTCATGGATAATATGTAAAGAAGGTTTTAGTGGTTTAGTGTAATTATCGGATATTCGTCAGATATGTGACAACATTATAATGATAGCATTAAATTGATTTTCTGTACAGTTTCTCTACCTATCTGTACTGAAATGGATTTCCTGTGATGCTGCAAAAGGTTTCAATTTTAGTAAATTTGTTGCGAGACTGGATGAATTACCTTCCTTTCTTGGAAGACTAGGATTAATTGATGCTGATTATGTTTTATTGGATCTTTTGAGTCTTAAATATTTGTTCACTTTGACGCATCAATCTACTACTGAAACTTCTTTTCACTTCTACTACGTATTTGAGATAATTGAAAAGTTGAGATTTTTGGTATTCTCTTAAGAAAACTTTAACATTGTTGTGACCGTTATGTATGTTTCAGCCATTGAACTAGTATTTTTTACTTATTTGCTAGTCCATAATCCTTTTTTTTAAACGTGTCAGAACATACGACCACTCCAATAATTGTAAATATTGTGATGTGAGTATAATTTCCCCATAATTGTGGAGCGTTCTATGTGGCTGTGGAATTCTCAAGTTGTAATCTCTCTCATTTGATAAGCAGGGAAATTTGAGAGATTCTTACCCAGCAATGAAATTCAGAGTGTCTTCAGAAGATGTCTTTGCCAAAACTGCAATAACTGCTGAAGTGAAAGAAAGTTCATCAAGGAACAGGAGTTCTAATGGAATAATAGCTTCTGATTATTGGGATATTATTCCTTCTGATGCACAGCAAGATCAAAGCTTGAAATCAAATAAACGTGTTCTATCACATGCCCAGGTAGCATCATATAGTTAGTGTTTGGTTGCAAGGAAAAGTGTGGAAAAGTGAAGGAAAGCTGGTTATCTTTTCCTACACTTTCCCCCACTTTCTCGCACTTTGTGTCCTGCAAAATTAGTGTGATATTGGAGGGAAAAGAGGTAATTGCACACAATATTCTTGGTGATTGTCACTAACTACCTGTTTTCTCTCAAAATTCTTGTAGTCAAACAAACATGCACAAGAAAGATATTTCTCTTTCTTTTACCTCACTTTCCCACATAACTTTTCCTTAATCGAACAAAGAAACAATTCTAGTTACCCATACAATTTTTGATGTTTTATAATTTTTTTCCATTTAAATTTCAGCTGAATTAATTGTTTTCTACTTCAAAAAAATTTTAGTTCATTATATTATTACTTTGATGGAACAATAAAAACTGTCCTAAATGCTGAATTAGGAGTAATACTGTAATAACCATTTACTTTCTTGTTTATTCTTTAACCAAGAATGAGTTGTTTGCTTGTGGCATCACTCAGATCTTCACTAAATAGTCACCAATTATGATGATTCAACATAATTTCATTCTTGTACTCTTTGAAATATATCAACAATGCAATGCGTTTTCGCCTAAAGTTGTAAGCATAAAAATATTTGCCTAATTCATACATACAAATGCACATATTTGACTATAAGAATAGAGGGAGTTTGCTTTACTTTTTGGTCTTTCTCCTACATAATTGAATTATTTAACAAAATTAAGACTGTTTGTTAGTAGCTAAACAACAAATAAGAAAGAGCAGAAGCTAGGAATTCTGCTGAAACAACGTCTTGGTACTACAAATAGTCTGTCCTATTAGAGTTCAAAGTTCCATTCCCTGTTTTTCGCTACCTTTTGTGGTATGATCAGTTTTGGTTCTCATCTTTCTCTATGATGGTTCTTGTGCTCTTTAGGTTTATAGCATCTTAAAAGATGTTGACCCAAGGTTTCTTGTATCATTTCTCGAGAAGAAAAGTTCTATTTTCCTAAACTGTTTCCTTTTGACTCCCAATTGTCATCGTATAACAGAGTTGGGACAGCATATTGTTAAACATAGAGAATTTTGAGAAATTGAACTTGTGTTGTTCTTATTGTGAAATTAGGCCTATATTTATAGGCTTAGTACAAGACGAATCTAGACAACTGTTACAATGAATCTAGACTAGTTTTACAATAAGAAAATCCCTAATTATGCTAATTGACTAATTGATAGACTACAGATATACATTAACATATTTAATTAACTATCTAACTAGGAAAGCACATAAAATACATTAATTATATTAACAAATAAGTTAACTAAATTAAGGTGATTGATTGACAGCTAAATCAAGGGGATTGATTGATAGCTAAATCAGGGCGATTGATTGACAATTGAATCTTCTGACATCCCCCCTCAAATTGATGCTGGTAAAGTCTACAAGCATCAATTTGCCAACCAAAAAACTGTGACGCTGACGTGTCATGGATTTGGTGAAGATATCGGCAAGCTGTAGATTGGTACCAATGTGAGGCAAAGTAATAACCTGATGGTCATAGGCTGCTCGGATGAAATGACAGTCAACCTCTATATGTTTGGTACGTTCGTGGTAGACGGGATTGGCAGCAATTTGAATAGCACTAGTGTTGTCAGCATGCAATGGAGTTGGTTGAAGTTGCGGAAAACCAAGTTCAGTGAGAAGACCACGTAACCAAATAATCTCAGAACAGGCAGCAGACATGGCACGATATTCTGCCTCAGTGGATGACTTGGATACATAGTTTTGTTTCTTGCATTTCCAAGAGATAAGAGCATTACCAAGAAACATACACCAACCAGTAGTAGATTTCCTTGTGTCCGGGCAACCAGCCCAGTCTGCATCACTGTAGGCTTGTAGTTGAGGCAAAGAATCAATAGGAAAAAATAGGCCACGATTAGGCGTGCCAAGAAGATATCGGATGATGCGTCGGACAGCAGAGAGGTGAAGATGTCGAGGAGATTGCATAAATTTACTAACAGTGTGAACAGCATAAGAGATGTCTGGTCGAGTAATGGTGAGATAGATAAGACTACCAACCAACTTACGATATAAAGTAGGATCCTTGAGGAGCTCCCCTTCATCTCGTCGATATTTCACATTGACTTCCATTGGAGTGTCAACAGAAGCACTGCCCGCAAGTCCGGCCAACTGAACTAGATCTTGAGTATACTTGTGTTGATTCAAGAAAATACCTTGGGGACGATGATGAACTTCCAAACCCAAGAAATAGTTAAGTTGGCCAAGGTCTTTCATATGGAAAGTGGTGTGCAACATTTTTTGAAGATTAGATATAGCCTCTGAATCAGATCCAGTGATGACAATGTCATCCACATACACAAGAAGAACAACTATACCTTTGGATGTTCGTTGGAGAAACATAGAAGAGTCATATTGGCTCTGGGTAAAGGAAAAATCAAGAAGAGTGGATTTAAACTTTTCAAACCACACGCGCGGTGCCTGCTTCAAGCCATATAAGGAGCGTTTTAGTTTGCAAACATCATTAGGAGAAGAAGTAGGCATACCAGATGGAAGTTTGATGTAGACTTCTTCTTTGAGATCACCATGTAGAAACGCGTTTTTAACATCCATTTGAAGTAAGGACCATGATTGAGATGCTGCAAGTGCTAGGATAGTTCGCACTGTGGTCATTTTAGCAACCGGTGCAAATGTCTCTTCATAGTCGAGACCATACTCTTGTTTATTCCCAAGAACCACTAACCGAGCCTTGTAACGGTCTATGGAACCATCAGAATGAAGTTTGACAGAAAACACAAATTTGCTGCCAAGTGGCTTGATAGATGAAGGTTGTGGTACAACATCCCAGGTTTGGTTTTCTTCAAGAGCAAGAAGTTCTGTTTCAATAGCCTGACGCCAACACTCATGTTCCATTGCCTGTTTATAAGATGAAGGGATAGGAATAGAAGACAAAGTGGCTGTCAAAGAGACAGGATTAGAAAAGCCATACCTTTCTGGTGGTTTACTGACTCGAGTACTACGTCTGGGAATGTCAGATTCAGGTAGTGCGAGAGGATCCGCAGCAAGGGAAGGAGCTTGAGGGGGCGCAGAAGAAGTAGAAGGCTGATTGATTGTGGCTTTGGAACGTCTTTGATATACCAAAAATGGTTTAGAAGTTTCTTGATCTGCAATAGGATTAGGAAATAGAGGCAACATAGAAAATGAAGGAGAAAGAGAGTCCTGATGATCGGAAAAAAAACACTGATTTTCAAAAAAGATTACATTTCTAGAAATGCGAACACGACGCAAATTAGGATCATAACAGCAAAACCCTTTGTGATGTACTGAATATCCTAGAAAAGCACATTTAACTGATTGGGCTGTGAATTTTGTGCGTTCTTGTGCAGAAAGATGAACATAACATACACAACCAAAAGTACGAAGATCAGAATAATTAGGGGGATGACCAAATAACTTATGGAAAGGAGAAACATGATTCAATGAAGGAGAAGGTAACCTATTAATGAGATGGACAGCAGTGGAAACAGCTTCACACCAAAATCGAGTAGGCACTGAGGATTCTAATAAAAGAGTTCGAGCAACATCAAGGAGGTGGCCATTTTTTCTTTCGGCTACTCCATTTTGTTGTGGGGTTTGAGGACATGATCTTTGAGAGATTATTCCATTAGCCTGCATGAAATCTTGAAGCAAATGAGACATATATTCTCCCCCATTGTCCGAACGTAAAACCTTAATTTTGGCTGAAAATTGTGTTTGGACATATGCATGAAAAAGTTTAAATGCAGAAAGTACTTCATCTTTAGAATGCAAGAAATAAATCCAAGTGAAACGACTATAGTCATCAATAAAAGTGACAAAGTACTTGTAATTAGCATGAGATGTAATTGGTGCCATACCCCACAAATCACTATGTATCATTTCGAAAGGTTGAACAGGACTAGGCATGTGAGTAGGAAATGGCAAAGTTTTACTCTTACCAAGTTTACAAGAATCACAATCAAATTGGACATCATTAATAGAAACATGCTTTTTATTCCCCAGTAAGTCAGAATTTAGCAAATCATGGAGTACATTAGAGTTTGGATGTCCAAGACGTTTGTGCCACACTCGATAATCAACATGTGCGAGATTACAAGTGACAAAAGGAATTGAAAGACAAGGTGAGGAAGGAAATTGGAGAGGAAAAACACGTCCTACTTTAGGCCCCCTTGTGATCATCTTCCCTGACTGTTGATCCTGCACAACACAACCAGATTTAGAAAATTCTACTTTACAATTATTGTCAACCAACTGGCCAACTGAAACAAGGTTAGTGGCAAGGCTTGGAGAGACATAAACATTAGTCAAAGAAGGAGAAATATCACCAGTGGCTGTAATGGGTAACAAATTGCCATCAGCAGTATGAATTTCAAGGTTTCCAGAATATTTCTTGACATTGGTAAGGTTTTGAGCATTATTTGTCATGTGATTGGATGCCCCGGAATCACAAAACCAAGTGGATGAAGTAGACAAGAGTTTACCTGAGAGTCCTAAGGTAGAGAATGCAGAGAGAATCATTTGTTGTACCATCTCAGGTGTTAAAGTTTGAGCAGGAGTAGGAATATTTTGTGTTGACGGTGCTATATCCGCGGAACCACCATTACTAGAAGAGCCAACCGAGGTAATAAATGCTGTTTCAGATTTCTTGGGAGGTCGGATCGGGCATTCCTTGATAATATGACCATCTCTTTTGCAATAGTTGCAGAATTTTTTGGGACAATTCGAAGCATAATGACCAAATCCTTTGCAACAAAAACATTGAACAGCCCTTGTGTCCTTACCTCTTGGCTTCCCTTGTGCTGCATAAGCCATTGGAACTGATGTGGATCTTCGTTGTTCAATGGCTGCTTGAGTGAAAATTCGTTGTTCTTCTCGTAGTAGATCATTGAGACATATATCCAAGGAGGGAACAGGATCTCGATTCATAAGATTGGATCTGGTACCCTCAAATTCAGATCTTAATTTCATGAGAAATTGATCCCTTTTTGCAATTTCATGAACAGATTGAACAGCATCAAGACCTTCTGATGGTAAGGTAGCATAGATTATATCAGTGTATTCGGCCCAAAGATTCATAAAGCTAGAGTAAAATTCAGAAATAGAGAGATTATCCTGATGAATCATGGATAATTCATGTTCAAGCTGGAATCTACGAGCTGCGTTTTGCTGGCTATAGATTCTCTTTAGGTAATTCCACATCTCGGCAGCCGTCTTGGAGGGTCGGAGATTCAAAACAATGTTAGGTTCTACAGATCCCAGAATCCATGCCATGATTTGTGCATCCGCGACCTCCCACTTGGCATATTCATCCGTACCTTGCTTAGGAACAGGTTTGCTACCATCAACATGACCCCATAGATTTCTTCCTTTGACATATATCCTGAAGTGAAATGCCCAGGCTGAGTAGTTTTTGCCATTAAAACGAATCAAGGACTCCTTGTCTGAAGACATGAGGATACGAACGAACTAGGAGGAAAGAACTGGACTTTGACTATGTAAAGAGGTTGCTAGAGAACTAGGAACAGGAAGCTGGAAAAAATCTGAACTATGACTATGTAGAGATCAAGGGCTCTGATACCATGTTAAACACAGAGAATTTTGAGAAATTGAACTTGTGTTCTTCTTATTGTGAAATTAGGCCTATATTTATAGGCTTAGTACAAGACGAATCTAGACAACTGTTACAATGAACCTAGACTAGTTTTACAATAAGAAAATCCCTAATTATGCTAATTGACTAATTGATAGACTACAGATATACATTAACATATTTAATTAACTATCTAACTAGGAAAGCACATAAAATACAGTAATTATATTAACAAATAAGTTAACTAAATTAAGGTGATTGATTGACAGCTAAATCAAGGGGATTGATTGATAGCTAAATCAAGGGGATTGATTGATAGCTAGATCAGGGCGATTGATTGACAATTGAATCTTCTGACACATATTACTTTTGTAAGTGAGATATGCTCTTTCTTTGGTTTGTATTATCTTATGCTACTTTTATATGTCTAGAAATGATTATGATGCTTTTCATTGCTTAACTACACAGAACACAAGTACAAAGCTTTACAAAAAGTTGATTGATTTTAGAGGAACTGCCAATGAATTGAGTACCCGAGTTCTTGATTGCATTAAAAATTCAAAGGCAAGCAACTAAGTTGTATTTCGTTTCTTTTTTGAATTCAGCCTTTTGGAAGACTTAAAAAAAATAAGGAAAAAAAAAAAAACCTTTCAAAAGAGATTATAGTTATGTTTGAGAATGTTGCTGCAGGTTCGATCTGAAAATCCAACAGCTATAGATTCTGCTTTCAATATGTTTGTTTGTAAAGATTCTGCTGTCACTACTTCTGGTTTGAGATATATCAAAGAACTTCTTCTGGGAAAGCGAAGTGATCGTGCTTTCCGCATGGTTGTAGTTGGTGATCCGAATATAAAATTGGATGAAATGGGTGTTCCCTGTCATATTGCAGAAAAACTGTGGGTAGCTGAGCATGTGAACAAGTGGAACTTTAATAAGCTAGGGAGGTATGTTGCATTAATGCTTGTTGGTGGTGGAGAGATTTGTATTCGTAGAGGAGGTAGCCTTGTGCGACTAACTATCACTGACAAGTTGCATAGTGGAGATGTTTTGTACAGGCCCATCCAAGATGGAGATGTTGTCTCAGTAAATAGGCCTCCCTCTATTCATCAACACTCCATCCTTTCCCTATCTGTTAGAGTTCTTCCAACAAACTCAGTTCTCTCTATCAATCCTCTCATCTGTTCCCCGCTCCGTGGAGATTTTGATGGCGACTGCCTTCATGGTTATGTACCTCAATCAGTTGATTCTAGAGTTGAACTCAATGAGCTTGTTGCTCTAAACAAACAGCTGCTTAATGGGCAGAGTGGTCGAAGCCTTTTGTCGTTAAGTCATGATAGTTTAACTGCAGCTCATTTACTTTTGGAGGATGGGGTGACTTTGAACAAGTTACAAATGCAGCAACTACAAATGTTTTGTTCTTGTCAAATGCAGTTTCCTGCTGTCATCAAAGCCCCTGGAAACACTTGTTTTTGGACGGGGAAACAATTATTTTCCCTACTTATTCCTCCAGGTTTTGACTATGTTTTGCCCTCAATTGGGGTGCACGTAAGCAAAGGGGAAATTGTAACTTCTTCAAATGGATCTTCTTGGTTGCGGGATACTGATAGGAACTTTTTAGATAGTCTTGTTAAACACTGCAAAGGCGAAGTTCTTGGGTTTCTGTATGCTGCGCAGGAAGTTCTATGTGAGTGGTTGTCCATGAGAGGATTAAGTATATCACTGTCTGATCTTTACCTTACTTCTGATTCACACAGTAGAGAGAATATGATACATGAAGTCTCTTCTGGTCTGCAAGAAGCAGAGCTGATAGCTTATTTCAGACTTCTGATGGTGGATTTTAATCAAGATTTCCTTGTTGAAATCACTGAAGAAAATCAAAAGGCTGTGGGTTTTGGAGTGGAGCACATGTCTATTCAGCAGCAGAAGTCAGCAGCACTCAGCCAAGCTTCTGTTTCTGCTTTTAATCAAGTATTGTTGGATATTCAACATTTGGCCTACCATTTTGCAAGCAAGGAGAATTCCTTTCTGGCTATGTTAAAGGCTGGAAGCAAGGGAAACTTGCTAAATTTAGTTCAGCATAGTATGTGTCTTGGGTTGCAGCATTCATCAGTTCCATTATCCTTTAGAATTCCCCGTCAGCTTTCTTGTGCTGCATGGAATGATCACAAGATGTCTCTTCGTAAATCTCATGGTACCTCAGATTGTTCCGAGTCCTACATCCCATGTGCTGTGATTGAAAACTCTTTCCTCACAGGCTTAAATCCTCTGCAGTGTTTTGTGCATTCATTAACAAACCGAGATATTTCTTTTAGTGGTCATGCAGATGTTTCTGGGACTTTGACCCGGAAGCTTATGTTTTTGATGCGCAATTTATCTATTGGATATGATGGAACAGTTAGAAATGCCTATGGAAATCAACTTATTCAATTCTCTTATCATACCCAAGATTCTCTGACTCCCAGTAACAGCAATAGTGACTGCCCAGGTGAGAGTACTCATGCATATGATGTTATGGGTGGCCATCCTGTTGGTTCATTAGCTGCATGTGCGATTTCTGAAGCAGCATACAGTGCTTTGAATCAACCAATTAGTGCACTTGAATCATCACCACTTTTGTATCTGAAGGTTCTCATTCCTCTCTTTCTCTCTCATGCAGGTGTATATCTTTGTCTATGCATGTCTTGTTTGTAGTAATCTAGTTACCTTTGCTTGTTTATACAGTGTTGTAAACTTTTAGCTTTATTTGGTCAGAGTTTTCAGTCTAGAAGCTGTGAATTTTTTACTAGACTATGGTCAAACTCGTAGGTTGCCACAATATTTTCTTTCTTTGCATTTCCATTTCTCAACCATATTTTATGTACTGATCTCATCTGAGCTTAAGTCAATTTCATAGACCATGGTGCAACCTTAATATTTTGTATGGAGTAGTCCTCTTTATACGAGTTGCGCATACTTTCAGTTCTTGGTTTCTTTCTTTCTCTCAATGCTTATAGTTCTTCTACCCAGTTATATTTACTTATGATTAGAACCATGAATGAATATATGTTAAAAAACATAGTTTAATTTAGCCTTATACTTCTTCCAGTCCTATTAGACGTGGAAACAGCTTTTCTTTTCTTGAATACCATTGTCAATGTTAGGTGGGCAACCTAGTTGAATTCACTTTGCCAGTCTCTGATTAGTTCACATGTTGCATTCCCATCTTTCCACCATGCAGAAGACTGTGACATTGTTCTTTATTCTTTGTGTAGTCTTGTCTGGTAGGCTTTCTATAGCTTTTTGTGCATTGAAAGTGACTTCTTATGACTAGGCAACTAGTTTACTTTTTGTTACCATGCTAGGTACCCTACACAGATGGTTTGGTTTGAAACCTCATTAATGAGGTGTACTTAAACTTGATTGGTGAATGTGGTTTAACGTATCTGTGGTACTAACAACAACAACATCTAAGCCTTTATCCCACTATTTGGGGTTGGGTATATGGATCATATGTCAACATTGTTTAACATATCTGTAGTATGTCAATTTAATTTGCAGAAAATACTGGAATGTGGAGTGAAAAAGAGCAGTGGTGATAAAACTGCATCACTATTTTTGTCTAAGAAACTTGGGAGGCAGACCTATGGTTTTGAATATGGAGCATTAGAAGTGAAGGATCATTTGCAAAGGCTATCATTTGAAGATATTATTTCTTCTGTAATGATAAGGTAATATTTTCAAATAGTGGTGATTACCAGCAAGCCTTTTCGTGACTTTTGGGTAATGGTGATCTGATATGCCTATTCTGATCTTCACGTGCACTAGTTACTCCCAGGGGACACATAGTTGCTCTCATCTTAGTCCCTGGACATGTCATTTTCATACATCCAAGGTAAAGCAATAAGAAAATGCAGTCTTTTATGTTTGAACAGATAATAATCCTTGAATGATTTTTAAAATTTTTTTACTTCTCTTCTTCCAGGAAATTGTCAAGAGGAGGAGACTAAGGGTGCAGTCAATAATGGATGCTCTTATTATGACTTGGAAATCTGCTAAAGTAAAAGTGAACATCAACCTTCCAGACTTGCAGATAACAATGAAGTAAGATGTTCTTTTTGGAGAAAATTGTTTTTTATTGGCAGATATTACAATTCTCATATAAAGAGAAACAATTCAAGGGATTTAGATTTTTTATGGATTCTCTCTTTCTTGACCATTGTAAGACAGTACAGTCAATGTCATATTTTTTTGTTAAAATTATAAGTTTGCAAAGTTGAATATGGAATTAGAGAGTTGAATACGGAATTAGAGGTTGTCCCCAGGATATGGTACTGTTCTTCTGCTTTGTTGTGGAACAGTTAACATCTCTTATAAAGATACTGGATTTTTCATTGATATTTGTTCATTTCATGCATTTGCTAATTGTTTTTTTGTGGAATCTTATTTCTTATTTGCCTTTTCTTGCTTATTACACTGTAGGGATTGTTCTTTGGCTTTAAAGCAGAATGAAACAGATGCCAAGATATGCATCACAGTTTCAATAGTTGAAAGGTCCCAGAATTTATCTTTACAGCTGGATAATCTTCATGATATGTTAATACCGTTCCTCCTTGGAACTGTTATAAAAGGTTAGTTTCCTTTCACTGAAAGTTGTACCACCACCTTACTATCAAAATTCTTAGCATCATGACCGGATATCCTCTCTGTTGGCCCCAAAATAAATGCAACCAATATAGAGATAAATGAACTTGCAAAAACAACGATAAATATAAAGCAAAACAAGTTCACAAATAAGCAATAACTAAAGTAAAAGAGATAAAGAAAGCATATCAAGATTTTTATAGTGGTTCAGTACCAAATTCGATACCTACATCCACTCCCAAGTATAACCACTTGGAATTCAATCCACTATGTGCTTCTTCTCAAGTTGGTGAAACTAACCAACATGTACAAAAGGGAGGATCACCCTTGCTCTCTCTTCCTAGTTCTAGTTGACCCAAAGTCCCCACTTTGGTCACACTAAGCTTTATTGAGACTAGTCAAGAGTTTTACAATTACTCACAACCCCCACACTTTGCTACACTTGATAGCTCTCGACCACACTTAGAAAAGCACTCACAATTCCAACCAACTACCACACCTAGAACTACAAGCACACACTCACACAAGAGTATTTTTCCTCAAAATCACTCTTAAAACACTTGTAAACTAAGTAGGCAAAAGTCTTTTACTAATTCTATACATAATAGTATTTATGGGGGTGAGAAAAAGGGTTGAAAATGGCTCTAACAGTCAAATTGGTAAAACTGCAGAAACTAGCTGTTGGACAGTAAATTTGAGGTTCGGACGTTTGCTACTGTTCATCCGGACGTCCAGATGGTCGTCTGCATACATTCTGTCCAAAAGTTACTGTTCATTCGAATGAGGGTCCGGACGCGGCACTGTTCATCCGGTACTGTTTATGTTAGCGTTCATACGCACTGTTCACGAATTACTGTTCATCTGGTACTGTTTATCCAGACGTGATTATTGTTCATCCGGACATCCGCATGGTCATCCGGAGGAGTACTTTTTTACAGTTTTCATCTTCTTTTGAATCCTAATTGATTTTACTGCAAAGATAACTTGATAAAACATTAGTAAATATTATCATTAGTTTGTTAATCTTCAAAACTAACATGATTTAGGACCATAAGGTCTTCACTCTCCTATAGTGAAGTTCAATTTGGAACTTCTAATAGTTATGTCCAAGGAAAAATGCTGAGTTTGATTTGTTTCCTAAGTTGGTAGAACTTTGCAGCTGGACTTTGTGTTCATCTTTGACTACCAGGGGTAATTCCAAACCCATAACATCACACAGAAAGGAAAAACAAAGAAACAGAGAAAGAACAAAAAGACAAGGAGATTAAGATGAACCAGTGCAATTTTCAATCCCTAGCCATCTTACCAATAAGAACGCCTCACGAATTTTGAGTTCTTCCTGACTAGTATGCATGAGATATGGAGGAGGAAAAAACAGAAGAGTTGAACAAATGGAGATTGAAATCTTTTGATCATTTCAATTTGGGAATAAGTACATATGCAAGGCTTGCTACTTTCTATTTGTACAGTACAAAATCTATTGATTCAACTTGACCAAATAGCCTCTTACAGGACATTCATCATCTCATCTGTTTTGCATACCTATTATCCACATTATTTTTTCCCCTTCATTTTGACTGGATTCTTTTTGTTTTCTACTTCTCTAGTTTTGGAAAGTGTTAGTGCTGAGAGAATTGATTTTATAAAAAATAATTGTTGATACTTGGACTTTAAGTTGAGGTGGGAGGATAGCACATCAAGATCATGGTTCTTTTAATACAAGGAACCCAAGTGACTTTAATTGATAGTTATTTTCAGGCACAACAGGACTAACAGAATAGCCCCTGTCAATTATTTGAATCTCATAGAAAAAATTGCAGTTAAAGTATGAAGATCAATAATGTCATAGGTGAGAGCAATAAATGCATACATGCAGTTTAAATTGTCCAGTAATGAACTGAAAAAGTAAATGGCTCACAAAGGGTACTGTAGTTGAATCATGATTAGAGAGATGGACTGTTCCATTGGTTGGTCACTATTTGAGTTCTTATATCATTGATTTCACTCAGAGTGAATGTGGTTGACCTCTTGACAATTGAAACACCCCATGGGTTTGTTTTGTTTGGATTTAGCAGATGTCTTGGTGATATTGGCTGGTAATAACTCGTTCTTTAAATCATATTCATGGAAGGCAATAAACAGGTATGCCAAAGGCTGGTGGGTGATATTTGAAATGATACATAACATTTCATTGCTGTGCTCTAATGAAAAAATAACAAAGTGCCTTTGTATCTTTTTTTTTCCTTTTTTTTTTTTGGGATTAACTTGAGAAACTAGTAACAATATTTTGGCTAAAGATTTTATGTATTCTTCACTGTGGTTTTATTCTACGCATGGCTAGATTATTTTGCTGACAACATGAGCAGCTTGCATTCTTTGTTGGTTTTATTCTACGCATAGCTAGAATATTTTGCTGACTGACATGAGCAGCTTGCATTCTTTGTTTTCCTATTTCTTGTTTATTTTTATAAAGAAATGAGTTAGCCATGGTACTGATGCAAATTTTCAATGCACAATTCCAGCACATCATGCCTCCTTTCCCTTCTAAGACCACCAAAAAGAGTAAAATTAATAACTACAGAAAAAACTATTTGGCATTTGTATGCATGAGGTCTCTTGCTGATGAAGCCTGATATGTTTATACTAATGCGCTTATGCAGAAATTTATGGAGTCCAGAATATGCCTTCTTGGCATCTGCATGTAAAATGTTTGTTGCATTCTTCTTTTTCTAAAAATTGCTGTTTCAATACTGTTGAAAACCATTGATATCCTTATCTGTGGGATATAATTTTTTTAATCGTTTAATATATGACCTGGTATTTAGGATTCCCGGAATTTAAGAAAGTTGATATCCTATGGAAAGATTGGCCGAATTTATATAAATCTTCTAAAGGCGCTTTGGATGGGCTTTATTTGCGGGTTTACATGTCTGATAAGTGTGACAGAGCAAAATTCTGGAGTGTTGTGTTGGATAGATGCCTCCGGATAAGGAATGTTATTGATTGGGAATGCAGTCATCCTGATGATATTCAAGACATAACTTCAGCTTCTGGCATTGATATTGCAAGGAATCATTTTCTAAGTGTGAGTTATACCTTTCCAGGTCATTCTCACAGCATATCAGCATATATGACCAATTGAATTTTGAAGGAAACAATGCAACTACCTTAGGGCCATGACTTGGTTATTAGGGCTTGCAAGATTTTTCTACTAGGTGTATTTTAAACTTTTTTCTGGTGTAAAGATGATTAAATTAGCAATTATTATCTCAATGCAGAGTTTGAATTCTGCAGTCTGTGGTACTGGCAGGACTTCACTTCCTAGAACATTTAGCTCTTACTACAGATTGCCTGTCAGCTACTGGAGAATTTGTTGCATTAAATGCCAAAGGGCTGGCAGCAGCAAAGAAAGGAGACTTCTGTTTCTTCCCCCTTTACGCAAGCATGCTTTTCTGTTAGTTGCCATTTTAATTCATGTTTCTTTTTGGTAAATGTACTTATTCCACATAGGGAAAATATGTTTTACCTGCTGTTATATCTTTTTCTGCATGCTGAACTTCTTGCAGAATCCAGGAGATTGCTTTGTTAAAGCTGCAAAAATAGGAATTGTGGATAATCTTGAAGGAATTCTGGATGCATTGTCATGGGGAAAGGTTCCTTCAATAGGGACTGGTGGTAAATTTGACATCATATATTCTAGGAAGGTATATAATATTGATTACATATGGTAAGATCTACATGTTCTTAAAACCATAATTTAATGTCATAGTTTGGTGTATCAAATTGATGAATGGGCCCATTAGTTAATTGAGTAAGAAGAAATAATATGAGCCTATTTGTGGAGATAGATTTAAGCATATTCATGATTGGCAGACTTGAAATAATTAATGTGATGATCAAGTAATTCTTTTTGTAGCATTTGCAATTTATTTCTTAGAATCTGTCCTTTTCACATAATCCAGTAAAATGAGATTATAATGCATAATTTTGTTTAAGAGATATAATAGTTTGACAAGATGTTTCTACTTCTTATTTAGGGAATTTTATTCCCTTCTTGGGAAACTAGTGGGTAGTAAACTTGGCATTGAACTAATTGGTTGTTCATGGGTGTGATTGAACAAGTTATTGTTAAAGTACCACATCAGCCATATAGAATTCTAATAAACCAACTTATTTGAATCAACTAATGGCATCTGCATTGCTTGGGAATTTTCTTCAACCTCTTTTCTTCTATAAGTATCTTCCATATTTGTTCTGCATATTAGGCATCCTTTTGCTGGTAAAGCTGTTGTTTCAAACTTTCGAAGTTTTCTGATTTTACTGTTATATTTCATGAACAATGATGGTTGTAGACATAAACACCAATTGCAGATTGGCTTTGTTAGGTTTTGAAAGCCGTTGTGCTCTTTTTACTTAAGGTTTGACTTTTTTCTTCTTCCTTGTATTCGGTATTTATTAGGGGTACAAACTTTCTAAGCCTACAGATGTCTATGATCTGCTGTGTAGCCCAGTCAGCTCTCATCAGAACATTACAATGAATTTACCTAACAAACACCATGAAGCGTCTGGCAAATCTCTGGCAGAACATCTATTTGAACATGATGATTTAACTACAAAGGCACACATTCTCCATCACATGGGGTGTGACAATTGAGATATCAAGTCACTCTTGAGAACTTTCTTCTCATTGAAAGATATTCAAAACCTCTCTCAAAAACTGAAATACTTATTAAAAAAGTATGCTATATTTTCATATATCTTTTCCATCTATAAAAATGATCTTACTGAATGTTAAATTGTTAATGAATTTGCGTGTTCACAAGTTAGTTATTTTTTGGTAATTACATGCTCAATTTTGCCTGATTTCAGTTTTCTTTTGTGCTTGTTTCTGGTATTTGCATCCTTGCATCAACTATTTCTTTGATAACTATTTTTTCATGAATTTGTGGTTTTTTTTTTATCAACTATTCCTTTGATAACTATCTTTTCATGAATTCATGGTTTTTTTTATCTACTTGGTGCTATTAGGTTTTACACTTCTTTCCTTCTGGGTTAGGTTGTATTTGTAACATGATATAAACATCTGTTCCTTGTATGTTACGTTGTGTATGAATATGTTAGATTAGTTGAACTGCAACTTTTGTGTCCTTTTTCTTCAATAGGGCCTCTCCATCAATTGACTGGGGGGATGCTTTTCCTCGTTATTTCAATATACTACTATTCTTCTATAACTTGTCTGCTAATCTGTGAAGAGCTGACTGCCATAATTGAAATGGAAAGTGCTAAAAACAGAGATGTGGTCAAGAGATAAGTAAGTATGTTGAAATCTTGATGAGGGCACGAAAAACAATTCCGCAAGTCCAGGACACTTGACAAACAAGAAACGAATGCTGACATTTTTTCTGATTCACTATTTGCAAGGTAAGATAATGAAGATGAAAGTGCATGAGAAGGAAAAAGTCAGGTGACCATGAAAGCTTAAGAGTATGCTACCTACGAAATCACATGAGCGCTACAACTAAAAATTCTGTGGCCCATTAAACAACTGCATGATTTGTATGGTCACCATTTCTTGCATTTTATAGGAGTATGCTTTTTAGTGTAATGGACTGTAATCCATTGGCAAAGGTCTTGTCTTTCTAGTGGATAGATGAAGATAAATAACAATCTCTCCTTTTGCATGATTATGGATTTGGGCGTCATAAAGACTATTCATGAGCAAGAACTTGATCGATGGATTAAATGGTGCCAATATTTGTTATACGTGAAGCATTTGCTTTTCACTAATTAAACTTTCAATTCCCTTAGAGCCCCTATTTAATTAAAGAAGTTGTATTGTGCATGAAACTCTCCTGTGTTTTGTCACAAATGGAGAGATACAAAGTCATGTAAAGCTGGAAGTGAAGAACATTTTTTTTGGTGCTGTCTTGCATTACTAAATTTCACACCACTTCCATAGAATGCTTTTTGCTTGATCTCTTGGCAACATGCTGTCCAGTCTTTGTTTGTAACTAGTTTGAGTTCTGTTTTACTAATGGTCCTTTTCCTTTTCTCTTATGATGGGCAGGTATGATATCGATTGCCTGCTAAGCGAAGGAGATAAGGCAGCACTTGTAATGATGGCTTTATATTTTCACCCTCAACGGAGTGAGAAAATGGGAACTGGGGCTCTTGAAATCAAGTTAAAATAAGTTTATTCTGTTCTTCCTAACTAGCCTTTGGAATGAACCTGCACTATTTTGCTGCTAACTACGTTCTTTGCTAGTCATTATATATAATTAATTTTAGAGGTGACTTTCTGCTGAAATTTTTGAGTACCAAAAATCAATGATCCCCCCACCCTCCCTTTCTTGGGTGATGGGGCCAGGTGCCTTGCTGGATGGGGGCCTGTAGTATCATGTTTCTCTTCAAGGGCAAACTTGACCAATTGTTGACCGTTTGTCACCTGAAATCGGCTGGCTGGCTGGCAGGCAGTAGAATTGATGAATTTCTTCTTGATTTCTCTTCAACTGATTGCCAACTGAAATGGGGGGTGTAGCATACTTAAACGATCATTCCAATTGGAAAAGATAACTTTGTAAACTAAAAATTGCATTTTAGCATTCAAAATTCATTAGTTTCTCAACACAACTTCTGGCTACGGCTCAAAAAGTATAGGTCTTGTACCTTTTTAATAAATTCAACAAAAAAATCCTGCAAGGTAAATAAGCCATTTTAAGAACATTTTAAATGAGGACTATATTTTCTGTGCCTTTTATCTTGTTTTCTAATCTTGTTTCAGTTGTACATTCTAAATCATATTGAATAAAACCTACAAGAAGAGTCAAACGTGTTTCTTGTAGTGTACAACATGAGTGAATGAGGATTTAGGTGCTAGTGGCAAGAAATTGATAATCCGTGTCAATTGGTACAAAAACACTTTAGAGTTGATTTTCTATTTGTACATGTACTTGCCTGTTCTTTCCATAGTTTGCTCTAGCTTTGCCACATTTTTTGGTACTTCTGCCTCACATTTTCTTGGTTTTGCAGGTTGGCTATCACTCAAAATATGAGAATTCCCGCTGTTTTTTGTTGGTAAGAAAAGATGGGACTGTTGAAGACTTCTCATATCACAAGTGTATTCATAATGCTCTGCAGTTAATTGCTCCTAATAGGGCAAAACCATACGAATCAAAATGGTTTAATGGCCCCAGAGCAAAATGTCAAGTGGCCAATGGGCCATCCTCGCTGACATAAAATTGTAAGGTTCTATCCGCCATTCTTCTCCTTAGATATAAGTAATCACAAAGGGACAGTGAAGCACCGCGCAAATTTGTTTTCTGTTTTTGGTTTTTGAAGGGCTTGATGGCGGAGTGAGGGAATGGTTTAGTATGGTAAGACAGGATGTGGCATGCTCATGAAATTTGGAAGCACGAACCATGTGTATGGATTTCATACAATGAATGGCAACTAACTGCTTTGTTAAGTGTTTCTGGTTATCATAGTTGATTATTGACCTAATAACAGGATATTAGAAAATCAGCAGCGTCTTTGCAGTAGATCATTGTGGAAAGACTCCATTTCAATTCAGAATTGGTGCAAATGCAGCTGCCTTGATGAAAAGCAACTCTTTACTACAAAGTCTGTTTAGCTTTTGCAACATTGAAGATTATGCTGACTGGTTTCTTACAGGCACTATACATTCTCGTCCCCTGCCTTTTGTTCCAGAAGAACTGAGTGAGGAGGAAATGGAGGCATAAGAGGAGGAGAGGATCAAGTTTTTGTTTTTTTTTTTTTTCCCCTTAAATTTTCTTTGCGATGTTTAAACATCTTTTAGTTTTCCATCTGATAAGTATAGGGTGGCTCGATTCTCATGCTTCTTTTTGCTGCTTCCACTAAGGTTTGTTTGCCTAATTTGAGACATGGCAAAGAAGGTTTAGTGGAAGTAGCATGGAGACGCTTTGAAGGGCTACTATATAATTTTATTGTTGCATTATTACTGTTACAATCAGCAAACAGCAAATATAAACTTGGCTTCAAGAAACGGCTCTGGCCCTGTCCGGAACATAGAATTTCACTATTCAAAAAAGATGAATACTTAAATATGGACATCAATTATCTTACTTTTCAACTAAAAATTGTTCATTTTTAAGGTCAACATCGCTGTTGATTGTGCAGCAACTGCTATATGTTACAGTCAAAGTAGAACTAATAACAGATTATATCATACAGGACTTGAAAAATCACTTCACGTATCTTGATAATCGCCCCCAAATATGAGCCATAGATTTATAGAGCCCACTCCCCATTCTCCCACCCTCCCCCCCCCCCCCCCCCCAAAAAAAAAAAAAAAAACTTATGGCTCATATTTGACCCTTTTAGTCCTAAAAAGCCGCGAATTATAGTTCTTGAGAGAACTGGTGCATGTCTCTTTTTCTCCATTTTCACTAATGACAACTACGAAGAATTCTTTTGGTTCTGAAAAATCCATCAGCACAAAATGAAGATTCAATGAATGGACATATATGGTACGTATTTAAATTTGGATACAGCATTTCAGAGTTGAACTTTGCGTTCCAACTAGTATCTGTCTTGCACAATGCACATGCAATATGAGAATTGAAGATATTAACGTGCTTACAGCAAAGCATCAAAAATCAAAATCATCACGGACCTAACAAATTAAAGATCAACTACTATCAAATTTCTCAATCAATATCACCGTGAGTATCATTAACCCAACAATGAGCATGGGTTTTGATCATTCTCGCCACTAATGTTTGGTTTAATAAAGAAATGGGTATAATTCTTCTTAAAAAGGTTAATGAGTTTGATAGGGTAATATTTGAGAGGAATCATAAAGACCCTAATTAATCACTTTTATTTCTATCGAATGATAGCGATAACTGTATCCAAATATCAATAATAGATATTACTGTTATTGATACCCATTCTTCTCCTTGATTTCCCTAAATCAAACACTCCTTTAGTTTTCTTCTCAAATTTTGAGATGAGCAAAGAAATTTTATCTATTTTCTTGTTTGCCATGTAATCAACATGCGTGGATGTTACCTAATCAATTGAATTTTAATAAATTCTATTGACACACGATCTTATAAATTAAAGGGCTAGCTGTACCAAAATTAACTCGTGAAAAAGTGTGATGTGATAGCATAATCAAAAGAAGGCACAAGAAAGTAGAACTGAATTGACCAACACTAGCACATAAAGGATAAGGACTCTGAATCCAATGACAAGAACACAAAAAGAACAAAGAAGAGGTCGGACGATCGGGTGAAAATCACTGATCAGAAACACATGGCAATTATTTGCTCATCTGCACATGAAGTTCATCATGTTGCCAATTGAATATTAATTCATGATTGATGATTGACTCTCATATGCACAGATGAGCCCAGCCCCACTTCACTGATGGTCATGGGGCTACGGGTTGTTTGTGTGCTGTCCGTTTCTCTCATTTACGGTAAGAAGCCAACTTTCGGATAATCCATTGGTCTAAGCCAAGCATCTACGATGCGGAGTTTTTCACAAAGACTTTTGCCCACTAAAGTTGAGTGATTTTGAAAATTTAAGGGCAAATTGATCAGAATATTGCCCCAAAAAAATTTTCGTACAAATATCGCTGTTAGAAAGGTATTGAATAGATCTATGCCCACTGCCTTTCTGACACGTGACGAGGCCAAAATTTTTGGAGGTCATTTTTTAAAAAAAAATTGTTTTTTGCCTCAAACACAGTGGGCATATTCTAATCAATTTGTTTTTTCATGACTCAGTTATTTGATTAATTTAAATAAATTTATATTATCAATCAAAATTTTAAAAACAAATACATTAACAAGAAAGAGATGACCAATTTAAAAACAATTAAGAATATTTTAAGGCGTTTGGTTGGTATTTTTGAGTTACTTTATTAAAATAGATTTCTTTTGTTATAAAAATATAAATATAAGGGTGTAAATGTAATTTTTAAAATATGAGGGGAGGTTAGTGCAATTATGACAAACTTTAGAGGAGGTAAGGTGAAATTATTCCAATAAATATTTATCCCAAAATGTTTTAAAAAATGCAATAACATGGACCTCCATATCTAATAATGCTGCATCTAATCGGAGATCGACTTGCGCAGGACAGAATCAAGAGCACAAGGAAATCAGATCCAGGGGTATAGAAGTACGTCTTCTCTCTCTCTCTCTCTCACACACACACACACACACACAAAATTCCATGCTCAATAATTACAGGTCTTTATTGCATATGTTGCATCTTTCAACAGTGTCGTCACTATGACTATGAATACCTTGACAGCCACTCTATTTGGCTAGAAAAAAAATATGAAAAGTAAAATTATGCTATCCTTGATTTGAAACAACTAAGTCAATGATTGGTCAATTTCAACATTCTTAGAAATCGAAAGTAACAAAGCTGGGGCGCCCTCTGAAGTTAGAGTAGTCTATTTGGTGATGGTGTTGGTAAGTGGCAAATCTTGACGTTCAGGGCTTTACTGCTCATTATTAATGTATCGAGGATTGTTGTAAATTTAACAACAAGAAGTAGTAACAATAACTTTAATTTAGCCAAGAACAAGGGTAAGTAAAAAATCTTCACACACATAGATAGAGGGGTTCTCTCGTACTACCCAAAAATAGGGCACGGTTTCGCAAGTTGGTCCTATGCTAATTCGAACAAATTGAAAGTAGTGTAAATGGTCAGTAAAAATATGTAACTCGTCAATAAGAATATGAAACTAATCAGTAAAATTTGTAATAACTTTTATTTCAAAACAACATTATTTTTGACATCAAATTTGGCCAGCATGACTCAATCTCCTATGTCCATTGTTAGCCTATTTAATTTGAACTGTGAACTTGTTACAAATGAAAATACTAAAGCCTTATGGCCCCAAAAATATATTTGTTTTGGGATCTTTATGTTGATTTATCTTACTCTAATCTCTACTCACTACGAGTTAATTACTTGTTTCCTTATTGCTGTTATTCAACAAAAAGCTTCCTTATTGCTGTTACTCAACAAAAAGCTTTGTCTGCGTAATTGCATGTGCATGCAATGTTTGATTTAAGTTATATAAAACTCGTGAATCGCACTTATTAAAAAGCCGAGAAAAAGTTTAAAAGGAAAGAAACTCCAAGACTATGAAGACTTATAATAGACAATCAATCATTCTGTGCTTTTTTTTTTTCAAAAAAAAAAAAAAAGGAATGCTCAGTTATTAAATATCAGGTATGGACACTAGGGTAGTAACGGGTCCCTAAACAAACCCCATTTTTGTCCTTTCCAAGGGAACCAAGGAATAAGCTCCACGATTTCCTCTTTTTGGCTGGATCTCAAAAAAATGGTTGATTGAAGTGCTTTTGTTTGCATACATTTGGATCTGCCAACACAAGTTGACTTCAGATAATATGCTGAGATTCTCCATTATAAAAGTTAAAAGTGAGAACGTAATTTCAGTGTCTTGACAAAGTAAGATTTTGGTATCTCATTAATAAAAAAGCAAGTACTAATATATGACTTGTGCATTTAAGATATAGTAGTAATTTTAAAAACTTGTTAATCTGAAAAGGAGATTACGTAATGCATGTCGATTCTGCATGAGTAGATGTAGATATATTATAGATTGCAACTTGCAGCTACTTTTTGTGGTGTGCATTTTGTAATCAGCAAGAGTTTATAAATCTTGGGTTGGTCCAGTCAAATTGGCAGCACTCGAAAAATATCAAAAAGAAAGAAAATAACATTTGAAGTTCTAAATCTAGGCTTTGACTACTTTTTCTCTTGGAATAGGGCATCAATGATGTCCAACAACAATTTGTTTGGATAAATGCACCATAATGGAGGAAAAACATTAACATCCCCATCTAAAATATCTTATTAATTGGATTTTAATAAGCATATATATATATATATATATATTTCAAAAACACATGCACATTTTTCTAGCTCAAAAGTTTGCTTAAAAAGATAAGTTATTGTCTGGTGATGAAGAGTGGTAGACAATTGGTCCACAAGATTCATTCAGGGGAAAAAAAAAAGGATGTTTCATAAGGTGACTATCTCAAATGGGCAACATTAAATTAAATACAGTAGATAGATTTGTTAAAATAAATAAATACATGAGATAGATTGAATAGCTTGTCTCCTTTTACTTATTGTCTGCTAAACCACATGCAATGATCTTTTAACAAATCTATCAAACAGCATCATTGTATATTTTTTTTTTCCTTTGATTGAACAATATAAGAAGATCATCAAGGCAATACAGATCTTTCCTTATCTTTTTCTAATAAGGAATATCATTTAAGGTTGCTATCATTCAAGCTAGCTAGTCTTAGACGCAAGGCAAATATTTCAAAGAGAAATTTATAATGTTTTTAATTTTTGTCGTAGTTAAGTAACAGCTACATGATTTCATTTGACAATGAAAACAATAATTCAAGATTGATGTTGTGAAAAGATTAATGGAAATCGATTACTTAAGTGAAAATTACTAATTAAGTGTATTTTACCCTTAACTTGATAATTAGTCAAAATTTCTGTCAAACTTTAAACTCTAGAAAAATAATGTAGAATTTTGACATGAATTGTTTAAAAACTCACAACATTTTATTTAGAATGTGACTTATTACAAGAATTTGTGGTTTAAGAATAACAAATTTGTTAACATTTGAACCAACAAAATTAGTGGAAATGTAAGATCAAACTTAGAATAATTAAACCTTGTATTTCGAAGAATCAATTTCAATCCTTTAAAATTCATTATCCTCATCTTAAAAAAAAAAAAAAAAGTCATTTTTAACAGTGGGGCTCTATTAATAATTCTCGAGTCAAAATTCGAGCAATAAAACTTTCAGTAAAAAACATGGATTCAATAATGACATGAAAAAACACTAGAAGAAAAAGTGGCACACATATAATTTAGAAAATAAAAAGGTTCAGACATTTACCTGTGAGCTTTCCTTTCAATGGAACTAGATGGATGTCTTGATGTTTTGTCTGAAGCCTAGGGCCGGCTGAATCGCATCATTAATCGTGAGAATTGACAGCGAAAAAGAATCATAGAGTGATGTCCTCAAGTTGGTCAGCTGGGTAAGAAAACCATTGACAGCCACGAAAACAAAATGGTAGATTTCCTTTTAATGCTGAAGGAGCATATAACCATTTATTGTACCTCCACAAATGGAATACAAGTATAAGAAAATGACGCCAAAGCATTTATGTTTTCATTGTCGAAAGCAAAAGATACTCTATATTTGTCAAAAAATAAGAAAAACACACAAATAGGAAAAAATGGCGGATTATTGTTATGTGCTATTTAGTTTCAATGATGTTATGTATTAATCGATACAATATTTACAACTTGATTTTTTTTACACAACATTATAATGTATATGCGATATTAGTTTTGTGTCTATAAAGTGTTTGTTGACGTTATTATAACAAGAAGTAATGTTTATTATTAGATTAGAAAGTTCTTCGTTACTAATTGTAATTATTCATGCCCTTTTAAAACCACTTGAAAAATGTAAAACTACAATACGTTCCGATACCACAAGCTTGATAACCTAATATTCATATCGTTATTAAGAGACATTAATAGAGTATAATTTTTTTTTATACGAACAAGTCTAAATGCATGTTACCTGTACAAAAAGATGATTTCCAAATTCATAATTATATTTTCGTATATATAAACAGGCTGTTGTAAAATTATCTCATTGTTATTCTCATTTTAGGGAAAAGAAACAGTAATGGATGAACTTGCCAATTAATTAGAGAGTTCAATGAGCTTAAAGTTACGTATTCAATTCATTCCCCAAAAAAAGAAAAAAAAAAAAAAAAGCCAAACACGACCCGTCATTGTTTATTTTTATTCAATACAATTAGCTAATAAAAGAGAAACCACCCCCGGGCCCCGGGGGCGCCCCCTTTCCTTCGCTTCATTTCTCCCTCCTCCACTCTCTCCTCTCCTCTCTCCTCTCTCTCTCTCTCTCTAATCATTCATTCATCCCTGCAAATATATTTACACATACGTACTTGTATATACATACACATCTATGTATGTATATCCGCTGAATTTGTTTGAAGCTCTGAATTTCAAGCCATTTACGGTCTAAATTTGTGTTAAGATCGAAATTCTATTGTTTTGCCGCCATAATTAATTAATGAGGAATTGAGGATATTAGTATCCGAATCCGAAATCCGAATTTCCAGCAATTTTTTTCGGATTCATCTGCTGCGCCGCCGCTATATTTATTCGAGAGCTCCGCGGCACACCCGTTCGTTAACAAGAATTAATTATTCCGATTTTATTGGTGGAAATTCGTTACGGTAATTATTTTTGGTATAGATATGCAAAATGTTAATCTTAAGAGATTGATATACATGAATGAATGAAGGCGTGTAATTGTGTGTATTTCTTCCAAATTTTGATGCGTTTTCTTTTTACTCGGCGAATTTTGTTTTTTAGTTAGTTATTTCTTGTTTTAACTGCGGTTAGAATCTGTAGTAAAAATTTTGGTGATTTTTTCATAAGCTGTTTTGAGAGGTTCAAGATTGAATTTTGATGGTTGAAAGTTTTGAGTGATTTTATGTATAGGTTTTTTTTTTTTTTTGGAGGTTAAGCTGTGAATTTGGTTTTCTGGATTTTCTTAAAAAAAAACTAGAATTTTTTGTGTGCTTAACGGAAGGATGATATACTGGATAAGTATTTGACTTGTTTATGTTACGTACATATTTTTATTTGGTTTATTTTATCAATGCATATATAATTAGTTGATGTTGCTGACTTCTGTATCAGATGTTGATATGCGCATGCGTGATCGTATGGATAACTGTTGGTTTTAAGTGTTCTTGGATTTTAAATGCTGAGTCATTAGAAAGGAACGTAGCAGTGTCCTGCTGATGAAGTGGTCAATGTGTTTGGTATAGAAAGAAGATATGAATGTTTGGTAGGATATGTAAGGTAGTGAGAGCAAAAAAGTTATCCAAAAAGGAAGAAAAGTTCACTAGTTTGATTGCATTGTAAACTGGAGAACTTGAAAGTAGCATTGCAACTAATGAACTAAGGGGATCAAATAGACATGAGAGTAAGTAGATTCTTGATTAGTTGGAAGGGAAAATACTCTGGTACCAAATTAGTTCTGTATTTCTCTGAGGATGATTGTATTGATGGTTTCCGTTTATCAAGAAATTTGGTGATTGCATTATGTTTTGAGATTAAGAGAATGCAATAGTACGACTTGTAATTGTCTATATTGGAAAAATGTAGCGGACTTTTCTTTCTGCTAGGCCAGCATGATAGACATGACTTTTTATACAACTATAATAATTTTATGAGCTATGTGCTTATATATTTATATCTGGCATTTATTTTAGTTTTCCTATGTCAACCTCTGAATACATAATGCTGTGCAACATACGAAGTGCTGATGCATATCTGGCTTTGATTAATGCTAATGTAGTCTGTCCTTATATACAAGGCCTGCAACACTCCATAATTGTTTCTACATCTTCTGTTTCTCTTGGTAGCTAATTTTCTCAATCTCTTATATAGAATCATGGTATATTCTCTTGTTATAAGAGTATTATTTAGTTTATTCAATCTGAAATCCTAACAAATGCATTCATGTATACTCATATATTGAGTAAATATAAGTCAAAAGTGCCAGCTTATGCTTATGTTGGGTTCTCATCCTTTTTGTGCAGTGAAAGATGGTTGCTTTTGGGAAGAAGTTGAAGGGAAGACAAATTCAAGAATGGCAAGGGTATGATTCCCTACATAATTGTCATCGAGTTTGGATTTCACCTTCTATAATACTGTCATTTTTTGCTGTGTTGAAGATAGGGAAAAATTACATAAATCCTTTCTCAGTATCCTGCTCAACAGTACTCTTTTTCTCACATATTCTCTTTTGAAAACTAATGCCTCAAGAAGATATTTGGTGTTATTAGATGTTGTGAAATCACTGAAGTTTTACTAACAAATTTGTGAAGAAACTATAGGACAGCTAAAAATATTTACCTATCAAAGTAGAATATAAACTGATGAACCTTTAGTGAAGTATTCTGCCAACTGCTAGGCCTACATTTTATATCAATTATGTGTTAACATGTATATATCCAACTCATGTGGAGTTGTTTAGCTGAAGAACACATCATGTTTTCTCAGTGAAAAATGGTTTCACTCTCCTATTTGAGTTAAAAGAGATCAATTTAGTTGGTTAGTTGTGGTGATACATACGCTAATTAAGGAAAAGAGTAAATGCCTTCCATCTTATATAGTTGGGAACTGCATTGATGTTGCGATATAGAAAAGGTCAATTAGACAAAGCAAAGATATGGTGACATTTATGATTGATCTAACTTCCGTATTTTACTTTTCAATTGCATGGATTAGTTATATGGACATGTGACACGATGTACTTTGTTTTTCTTTCAGATACTATATCAACTACAAGTTAATGAAGAAAAAAGTCAAACAGTATTCCCTCCAAATTCAAGCTGGATCACTAGAGCGTCGATATGTTCTCAAGGATTTCTCTCGCATGTTGGATAACCAGGTATTATGACAATTATGTACGTTATTCACTTGTATAGGTGTCTGTGCATGTGTCTATACATGCGTGTATATTTGTTCTCTCTCCATAGAGAAAGTAGAATTTTAGTTGTGATACATTTTGTGATATATATTTATTAACTTGAACTGGGATTTGCTATTTTTTGTACAAATGAACAGATTAGTTACCAGAACATTATAATTCCTGCAGTGCATCATATTCTCACTTGGTTGCGAGACTTAGTTTTCTCACATTCCCAAGTATTGTCTGCTCTGTCCTGTCTTGAGGACCAGTAGAAATATGTTTCTTTTCTTCCATTCAGCTTTTACCACTCCAGCGTATTCTTATACTGATTCACTTAATTTTTATTATTGCTGGTACAGATTGAGAAGATTGTTCTTTTTCTGCTGGAACAGCAAGGCCTACTTGCTAGCAGGATTGAAAAACTTAATGAAGAGCAAGATTCTCTTCAGGAGCAGCCTGATATAAGCAGAATATCAGAGCTCCGAGAAGCTTATAGAGATGTTGGGAGAGATCTTTTGAAGCTTCTCTTTTTTGTTGAAATAAATGCTATTGGACTGCGGAAGATCCTCAAGAAGTTTGACAAGCGCTTTGGCTCTAGATTCACTGATTATTACGTCAAAACTCGTGCTAATCATCCTTATTCTCAGCTTCAGCAAGTTTTTAAGCATGTGGTAATGTACTTAACTTGTGGTCCTTCATCCTCAGGCCTTTAAGTGGCTGTTTGTGTTGCTCATTTGTCATTTTGTTTAACTGTTTTCAAACTTTTATGATAAAAGAGAACTGAAAACTGTGTATACTTGTATGAAAGTGTCCGTTCTCTATTGAGATGAAACTTAGATAGTTAACCTTGAGCTGTCATATTATGATTCTTTTGCTGAGAATTCAGTTTCTTAAGGAAAAAACATATGATGAAAGAGGATTTACTGAAATGAAGATTACTTGCAGGGGGTTGGAGCGGTCGTTGGAGCAATATCTCGCAATCTTGGAGAGCTTCAGGACCGTCAGGGTAGCTACTTGTCGATTTATGATCAGCCTGCTCTGCCCCTGCAGGTTTTCTGCATTTACCATGCAATGAACTGATTCAATTGATTAGACTTTAGCTTTTATCTTGGCATGTCCTTCTTACAGGTCCTTTTGATACTTCGCCTTATTTATTTGCAGGAAAATACTTATCATTTGCTTTTCCATTTATAATTTATCTGCAGGATCCTGTGGTTGACTCTTTAAAATCAGCCGTTGATAGGTTAACCTATTCAACAAATTTCCTTCACTTCCTAGCCCAGCATGCACTTATTATGCAAGAAGAATTACCTACTCCCATTGAGGAGCATGTCAAAGATGGAAAATACCACTTCATGTCACTTCTCTTGAACTTGGCAAACACATTTCTTTACATGGTCAATACATACATTATTGTTCCTACAGCTGATGACTACTCGATGAGCCTAGGTGCTGCTGCAACAGTTTGTGGTATTGTAATTGGAGCAATGGCTGTTGCTCAGATATTCTCTTCTGTGTACTTCAGTGCTTGGTCTAACAAGTCATACTTCAAGCCTTTGGTCTTTAGCAGTCTAGTTCTATTTTTGGGAAATGTCTTGTATGCATTGGCTTATGATTTCCATTCAATAGCTGTTCTTCTTATCGGACGACTATTTTGCGGGTAAGTACCTGTATGGATTTATTTTTTCTGCCTTCGGGCGTGGTTGTGTGAGCGAGCTGAATGTACATTTTTCTGCATAACTCTAAGAGGAATAATTTAGTGTTTCCATACCAAGTCTGATGATGTATTTCAAGTTGAAGTATTTCATAAATAACCGACTGACCTAAATATAGGTGGGGGAAAAAGGCTGTAATAATTTGCATTCTGCTGGAATTCTGCCAGTAAAGTAATTGACCGGCAAGCATATATATTTCCTTCTTTTCCTTTTCCCCTCTTCTTCTGGTATGTTTCTTTATTTATGCTAATTCCTCAGAAGAGATAGAGAATTGTCCAGTTAGTCACACATTTTGAAGGACTCAGGCTCATGCTTATGTCTTCGGTACATGTTGAAATATGGAGGCAGCATGGTTCTGCTGAAACTAATTGAACCAAGATAACTTTTGAAAATGTCAAAATACATATATTGGATGCATATTTCTATTTGTGTTAGTTTACATGTAATTTGCTGTTTCATTTCGTTTTGCCATATAGAGATGCAAATCGCACTCTGACTGACATGTTCATACTCACATATATGTTCTTTCTCTTGTTGTATTTAATGGTAACAATGCTTGAACAATGCAGTTTGGGTTCTGCTAGAGCTGTTAACCGGCGTTATATCAGTGACTGTGTACCACTTAAGACTCGCATGCAAGCTTCAGCAGGATTTGTTAGTGCTAGTGCTCTCGGAATGGCATGTGGTCCTGCACTAGCTGGGTTGCTTCAGACTAATTTCAAGATATACAAACTCACATTTAATGAAAACACCTTACCCGGCTGGGTTATGGCTTTGGCATGGTTGGTCTATCTAATATGGTTGTGTATCTCATTTAGAGAACCTTCTCATGAGACTGATGAGAATCGTGTTTCAGAAGGGTCAAATAAGGGTATGCATAATATTATAATTGGCTTGTATTCATAATTTGAAAAGTGTGTTTATTTTCCCTTTGCCCTTATTCTTTTCTTCTCATTTTCTCTTTGGAAAATGTAATATAACTGTAATGAGTTTGGGATTTCCATTGCTGTTGTTGAGAGGTAATTAGACATGAAGTTGAGATTCAACTTTTGTCTATGTGACGGGAACACTAGATTAATCGTGTTATCTTTGCAAGCTTATAAGGTTATTTCCCGTCAAAGCATTGCCACATGGTTTAAGACTATGTTTAGAGGGATTTACAAACAAAAAATATCAAGTTAAATCTTTTCAGGTTTACCATGTGTGGAGTAGGAGTTACAAATTGAACTTCTTAGCCGCAATAGGATTTAAAAATTGTCTGACATTTTTATTGCTTTATTACCATCATTCCATTTGCTTTGGTTTTTCTTCTTCAGCACTTTAAAAAAATATTAACAAGGTCCCTGATTTAAACTGATGACAGTGGAAACTGATACTCTTGAAAAGGGCCAGGCACAGCCATTGCTCCTGACTTCAGAGGAGAACCAGCAACAGGATGATGACCAAGAATGTGATGGTAGTGAAGAAGCTCCTGAGGAATCTCGTAGACCAGCCAACTCCATAGGATCAGCGTACAGATTGCTGACTCCTTCAGTAAAGGTATGCTTATACTTGCTTCTGATGTTTCTGGATCCAGAATGTCCAATAAACTTCGTGATTTGAATGTGGATGGATTTATTTTAGTATTATTTAGGTAATCATTCTGAATTGATCATGAAACCCCACCTTTAAGTGCGTGATTGTGTGGTTAATAGTTGGGGATTCAAAAGTGGGAACAATAATTGGTAATGGAATTGCTGTTCCTTTTCTTCTTCTTTATCTTCATTTCAGTAAGAGGAATAGTAAAAGAAAAGAGCAACAATCATCATATATGTTTGGTTTATCAAATTATTTGTCTGTATTATAATTTGAAGGGGCGATAATTCTTTGAAGTTCGGTTGACTAGCTATTAATTTGCATTAGGCAAGAAGTTCTACCCAGGTAACATGTATTGTTACTTAAGTAATGAACACCTTTAGAGATAAAGAATGGGATTTTGGTTGATCTAGTGAGAAAGTAAACAATGGGATTTTGGTTGATTTAGTGAGAAAGTTGCATGTCTTCTTCTTCTTTTTCTTTTTCTTTTATTTTTTATTTTTTCATTTTGTGTATTATGAAGTCTGAAGGGATTGGGAAAAAAAATAATGATAATAAAGCTTTTGATGATAAATTAAATTCATTAGTTTGTTGACTAAGTCACTCCTTTTATCCTATTCTTTCTGTTTGTGGACCGCTTCATCCCCCTCGATTTTACTGGGGGTTAAGAGGCTGGGTGAGGTATATTAGTAGCTACTACTGACAACCTAATTTGATAAGGTAACATATATGATTTTTCCCTCTCTTTTAAGTAATGAATTGTGCAAATTGTTTACCAGGGAGTTGGACCCCAATCCTTCCTCTTCCCCTTCCCCTTCAGTTCAAGATTTGTCATCCAAAGAAGATATGAAATTGATAGTATGTATCTTTTGTTGATGCTCATGGATGACAATTCTCTATCTTTCGTTATCTTTTCAGGTTCAACTGTTGATTTACTTCATGCTGAAATATGTGATGGAGATCTTACTATCAGAGTCTAGTGTTATCACAACATACTACTTTAACTGGTCTACAAGCACAGTTGCAATTTTCCTTGCTGGCCTCGGCTTAACAGTTCTACCCGTAAATATTTTAGTTGGTAGCTACATTAGTAACATGTTTCAGGACAGGTAAATTTATTTTGAATAGAGGCATACTTGAGATCTTTTTCTGTAAAATAAGCATTAAATGGTAGCTACTGGTTTTGGAGTGGTTCATTTTATGAACTTCTATCTTTAAAGCTTCTGCTGGTTTCAGCCCCATTTGGTGTGAATGTTTGATTGTTGCTTTTTAGATTTATTATGGAGACTTGATGTTTCACTTACCTTGTTTAACTCCTACATCGGCTTGCTCAAAATATGCTGGGCAACCTTTTGTTGCAAAATCTGAGCTACAATGAGAGTTACTTATTATTCTTCTTGTTGATCATTTTGCAGGCAAATTTTACTTGCTTCTGAAATTATGGTTTTCCTGGGTATTCTCTTCAGTTTCCATGTCATAGTACCATACTCCGTTCCACAGTATATCTGTTCAGGGCTTGTGATGTTTGTATCTGCTGAAGTATTAGAAGGTAACGTCTTATCTATTTTACCAGAAAGGTGCATGTCATATTTTTACAAATGAACGCCATGTTTCCTGGTAGCTCCTTATACTGGCTTTTAATCCTGTGTTTCTATGTAGGAGGATCACCATTCAAATTGCTGTTGCAATGCTTTTTTTGCACATGTTTTGATGCAACTGTTCTAATTATATTGGTCTTATCATTTGTAAACATTGTTACATTTTTACTTTGCACTGATTTGAAACAAGTTGTTTTTCATGCAAGCATATCATACTTGCATTCAGGACATTACTTCGTTCTTGGAATATTATGTTGTCGTCATTTTAAACCTGGAGAAATATGAACTACTAAATCTGATGTGCCAGTAAACTACCTTAGGATAATAAATTTGTGTTTTTATCTAGTAATTATAGTTATGATGTTTATGTCTTCTTTTTACAAGCACGGTTTAGAACAAAGTTCAACTGCCAAACTTTTCCTACACGTACTGCCATTATAACCTCAATAGTTAATGAAACTTCATCAACAAATAGCTCTTGAGTTTATCATCTGCAAATGTAGTGTCTGTACCGTATTCTTGTAACTTAGGAGTTCGAAGACTTTGCATAGTTGTTTGTTGATGCTATATTTCTTCAGTCGAATTCTGTTATTAATTTACATGAAATAATTTGGTTGTTATCCAGGGGTCAATTTGTCACTTCTCTCACGAGTCATGTCATCTAGACTTTCTCGTGGAACTTATAACGGTGGGCTCTTGTCAACTGAAGCTGGGACAATTGCTCGAGTGATTGCAGATGCAACGATTACTCTGGCTGGTTATCTAGGTGAGAGCAGGCTTCTAAATCTCACCCTTCTGCCTTCGCTGTTGATTTGCATAGCATCCATTATAGCCACGTGTTGTACCTATAACTCTCTCTACTAGTGTAATTCGACGATTTCCTCATTTCTTGAACACTTCTTGTCTTGTTCTTTCTCTCTTATCTCTACTTCTATCAATTGATTGATTCATATATGCTTCTATCAATTGTGTTGGCTCTCTTGCTTATCAAAGGAGCAACATGAGACAGAGTATTATCCAGAGAATTTAAAGGAAAACAAATTGAAGAGCATATTATCATATATTTTGTTTTGTAAAATATTAGAGCATATTGCCTCAGCTGGTTACTACTTTCTGGCTCCTCTACAATAAATGCTGTGACATCAAAAGTGGATGGATTGGTGAGATACTTAATTTGGGCCAGTCTGAAAAATGTAACATAATAAAAAATTTTCGTGTCCATTAACTGGTGCTGAGCTGCTGAAAAGCAAGTAGTTGGATCTCGTAAATTAAAACCCTGGTCCACATTATTATCATTGTGGCAACAAACCTTCCAGATCATAGATAACATCGCCTCCGCCAGTGGTCTCCTGCTTTTTCGTTTTTATTTTTTTAATATCTTATACGACACTGTTTGTTACATAGAAAATACTCCCTGCCAGAGAGAGAGAGAGAGAGAGAGAGAGAGAGAGAGAGAGAGAGAGAGAGTTCTTATAATTACCAAGAGGAAAACATACCCCAAAAAAAACAGAAAAAAGCTTGAGGAATTAAGTTAATGAGAATAACAGGGTGATAGGCCATTTATAGTGAAAAGCAGGAAAGGAGTTCAATTAATTTTGTGTGTGTGTGTGTGTGTGTATTATACGTCGGCATTTGATCAACCGCCCCATTCTAAAAAAAAAAAAAAAAAAAAGATCAACTGCCCAGATTATTTTTTTGATTAAATGCTTAACTACTTTTGCTAACCACCACAAAATCATTATATGGTTGTCTATTTACTAAAGATTTTTGAATTTCCACAAGAATTTTTATTAGATTTATTTAAAAAACATGGACTTTTATCTTAAAACCAAGTGGTAATAAGTGAAATGGTCGGTGTATTTTTTTTTTTTATATAAATTAGTATTGACAATTGAATATAAGTGAAGTGGCTAATGTATTTTATTAATTAAAATTGAATTTATTGGGCAATCGATATGAACTTTGTCCTTTAACAACCCTTCTCAAACGCAACTCGAATTTATTGAGACACTAGAGATGACCGAGACACGAGTGGAGCATTGGATTGGAATGTAGACCTGGGTTTTGAATCTAAACTTTGCATTAGGCTTTGGGTATAAATTCTACACTACCATCCAACACCCCCCATGTCTCGGGTCATTTTTAATCTCTCAACAAACCCTTCCTGGGGTGGACAATCTCTAAATATGCCATGGCTCTCAATAAACCTAGGTTGTCACAGGTTGGACAATCTCTGTAAACCTCATCCCTCCATGGGCCCGACAATCTCCATAAGTCTCATGGCTGTTGGCAAACTCAAGTAATCATGTGTAAGAAGGAGTATCAAAGGACAAAGTTCCACATTGATTTTTATAGAATCCAATCTTAATCAATAAATTTCATAGATTACTTTATTCATTACTAATTGATTTTGAGATGGAAACTCAGCCACTTTAACAAAATAATTGAATATATTATTGGAAAACTAATAGTTTATGAAGGAATTCATTTGACAAAAGAATGTCGAAACTCTGATAATATTAATGAAATTGAAGAAAAAAAACATAATAAGACACCCAATATTCATGTTGTTAGTAGGATCAAAGACCAAGTAAAAAGCTAGTTCTATCAAATCAAAATATAAGTTATAGTGGTGAGTTCAACAATACCATCTATATATAAACGTACTGCCTTTTGGGTCGTATAAAGGAAAATCTAATTTGAAGATAAAATACTAATGACGTTGGTAAGCAGAAAAAATATATCATTTGGATCCACAAACGTTACAAAAAGAGTAAGAGACTACATTATACAAAATTTGTAGTCGCATGATGCAACAACATTTGCCCTTTTTATTCATTAGCATTTGTTTTCAGGAGTTGATGCGTAATAATATTGGTGTGACACAGGTCCAAGCAACACCGAAATTAGGACACGTATAAATGTCAAAACTGCACCCATTCATTAATGGCGAATTCAACTGTCTGCTACCCTTGCCTCTAATTGCCAACCATCCCCAGCCCCCACCACAATTTTCTTACGTTAATACAACAAAAAATAGTCCCTGATTTCATTCTTCTCTTCTCCTCCTCTTCTTCTTCGAGGAGGATAGATATCAGACAACAATTTAAAAAAAAAAAAGAAACAAATGTACGAAAAAAAAACATCATTTCTTTTGTGGGTTCGGATATGACTTCACTAGCTACAATAATTAATTTTTAGAGTTATTGATCCTTCAAATCTAGCCTCAAATTCGCCATAGATGTAGGTCACAATACCCTCATTTCTTGACACCATTTTGAATGCCTGCCCCCCGCCCTTCCCCCCCCCCCCCCCCCCCCCCTCTCCTTATCTCATCTCAGCTCATCTCTATATATAGTACATCTAGACTTCGTAGCACTCTTAAATACGCAGTGCATGATAACTTGACAGCCGAAAAATCAAAGTTGGAATAATCTTTGTACGATCAAATTTATTGCCGTCGAGATAGTTGGCTTTCTGTTATTAAAGGGAGGTTTTTCATTTCCAAGTTTTAACTATATTGCAATTTGCTTGATGGATTTGGAGGGCTTGAGATTCTTTGCAGCCGCAGCAATTGTTGGCATTCTTTTCTTTGATGGCGTTTGTTCATCTGAGAAGGGTACAAAAACTCTATTCCTTAATTCTTTTTTTGTTGTTGTTCATATATGCAGTCTTTAAAAGAGGCACTTACACACATGCATGTGCATGAAGAACTGAGTCTGCCAGAAATTTCAAGTTGCATTTGCATTTTGATCAATTTTTTTTCCTCTCTAAAGTTCCTAGTATTTATTATCATAGCAAAATGTTGTTCTGGTCTTCTTTAGTTATATGTGCTGCTGCTATAATATTGAGTTTTCTTTTTGAATTGTTAGTTCCTACCTTCTATGTATAAAGTAATTAATGACAACTAACAAATGAGAGATGCCTTATGTTCAGCTGTTTTGATTTTACAGTACACATTTGATTATAAATTGAGTAACAAAGTAAATTGACTTGGCATGGGTAGCAAATAATTTTCTTAATGGCGCTGTTTCTTATTCTTAACTTTTAGTAGTAACTCTTCAGTAAGACACAGAACACGCAGTACATATTATCAGTGCGTCAGGTTGTTGCTTGAATGAGGGGGACACATGTGGTATGTTTTAACTCCAGATTCATAGTACTAGATCACTTGAACTTATCTTCATGGTTGAAAAGAATGTTTAGATACTCCAGAACAATGTAATTTTCACACTCCAGAACTCCAGAATAATGTAATTTTGAGACTGTTAGCTAAAAATACAATAATATTTTAGCAACAAAATAAAAGAAAGGGTAAAGCTTTTAGTTGGAACATGAATTAAGATGTAACACGTAGAGTTTAATTCTCTTGTGTTGATAAAAATCAACTGTTTTTTCGGCAAATACGATTTGACATTTATGGTACATAGGTGCACTATTGCCATGTGTAGATTTATTGTCTATCAACTACCTAAGTATTAATTGAACTCTAGCAGAATTAGAAACCATAGTTCACGAGCCTGTCTTTGTCAAATTGTAAAGTATACAAATTTTAAGGTTGAAATTTTAACTACTTTTCCAAGTTTTCTTTTCCTTTTTCTTCTGCAACAAAAATCTTGATCAGATGCAAGACAAATAATGGAAACGAAAAACCCTCTAGATAAAGTAGATATTGTATTGATGTTAAGGCTTATTTTAATTTTTTTGGCTAATATTTGATTTATAACACAAAAATGCAATAAACACGTACTCAATTCTTTGTGATTGCAAACAAACAAATTTATCTTGCATTATACTTATAATCACTACAGTTTATGAAGAACACATTGATTTGAATACTGATATATAATCTCTCTCTTCTACAGCTCCAAACTACACTTTTATGCATCAGGCAACTTCAGCCCCAATTGTTTCCTATTATGACTACATCATAGTAGGCGGAGGCACCGCCGGCTGCCCCTTAGCCGCCACACTTTCACAAAATTATAGTGTCCTCCTACTTGAACGTGGCAGTTCACCATATGGCAACCCTAACATCACATACCTAAATACATTTGGGGCAGCACTCTCCGACCTCTCCCCGTCCTCCCCTTCTCAACGTTTCATCTCAGAAGACGGGGTAATAAGTGCTCGTGCTCGTGTGCTAGGAGGTGGGAGCTGCCTGAATGCCGGCTTTTACTCGCGTGCTTCAACCAGCTATGTGAGTAATTTAGGCTGGGATGGGAAGCTGGTGAACGAGTCATATGAATGGGTGGAGAAAAAGGTGGCATTTGAGCCACCAGTGAGGCAGTGGCAATCAGCAGTGAGAGATGGTCTGGTGGAGGTTGGTGTGAGGCCTTACAATGGTTTCACCTATGACCACTTGTATGGGACTAAAGTTGGTGGGACAATTTTTGATCAAGATGGAATTAGACACACTGCTGCAGATCTTCTTGAGTATGCAAATCCTAGAGGGCTTACTGTACTATTGCATGCTTCTGTCCACAGAATTTTGTTTAGAACCAAAGGTACGCATATATGGAAACCATAAATTGATTCTTTTTCTAAATGAAATTGCACCCACATTGATTGTTGTAACCTTAGTGATGGGCATTGCGCATGTGGAATTGGACCACTAAATTTAAGGAAATGTTGATCAGTCTCTATAGTACATTTTCTTGAAAGAAGCTGTCCAATAACAAGGGCTAAAATCTTTCAAATCAACTTAATTAAAGGAGCTAATTTGTTTGGTTTTAATTAAGCATTTACGTATTATAACTCGATCAAATCAGGGAGAACAAAGCCTTTAGCGCATGGAGTGGCCTTTAGAGATGCGTCAGGAATCAAGCACAAAGCATACCTACAACGAGGAGCCAAAAATGAGATCATTGTATCAGCTGGTGCACTCGGAAGTCCACAACTATTGATGTTGAGTGGAATAGGACCAAAAGATCAACTTAAGTCTCACAATATAACTATGGTATACAATCAGCCTCTTGTGGGACAAGGCATGTCTGATAACCCCATGAACGCCATCTTTGTGCCATCTCCTGCTTCTGTTGAGGTTTCACTCATTCAGGTTGTGGGCATCACTAGCTTTGGAAGCTACATTGAGGCCGCCAGTGGCGAAAACTTTGCTGGTGGCTCAACCAGTAGAGATTTCGGAATGTTCTCTCCTAAGGTACATTTTTCAATCGATCAGCCTCTGAATGGTAGCAGTAGTGATAATTTACATTTGGAAGTGGAATCACAAATTTCCCTTGCTTCTTAGATAACCCTTTTAGGTCTTCATTAAATCTTGATTATAGTAATTAAGGTAAAATACTTAGGTAGACTGTTCACAAGTGGGTTTGTAAACCCTTTGGTCCAGAAGCCGGTCCATCTAAGTATTTTCCGTAACTAAGGTATAAAATTTAGTAAATTTTTTTGGGTTAGAGATTAACATGACCAATTTTAATATGTAAATCTTCCATTTACTTCTCTAAACATATAAAATTGTGACAATAAAACTTCAAAATACAAAATTTTCAGAGTTGTCCCTTGAGCCTTCAAAATTATATCAATGCTGCCATTTAATTTATTGGATTTTGTTGACGTAGCCATAGTAGGAGGTGCTGCCGGGAAGATTCTTATTAATATCACCATTGCCACAAAAATCACAACTGAAGCACCAAACTGAGTGCTCAATCCACATATTTTGTGCGTTCAGAGGGCTTTATAGTAATTCATCCTTTTCCATTGCTTTGTATTATTAATTCCTTTTTTTTTATTTCATATAAGTGAAACTGTAATGCCCACAAGTTCCCAAAAAAAAAAAAAAGAAATTTTTTTTTGGTTTTCTTGCATTTGCAGATTGGTCAGCTGAGCAAATTGCCACCAAAAGAAAGAACCCCTGAAGCCTTAGACAAAGCAATTGATGACATGGGCAAACTTGATGAAATTGCTTTCAGAGGTGGATTCATCCTAGAAAAAATTATGGGTCCTATCTCAACTGGTAACTTAACTCTTCGCAACAAGGACCCCAATGCAAATCCATCAGTAATATTCAACTATTTCCAGGACCCAGAGGACTTACAAAGATGTGTTGAGGGCATTAAAATCATTGAAAACATTATTGAATCAAAATCCTTCTCCACATTTAGGTATGATAACTTGCCCTTACCAGTCCTGCTCAACATGACAGCAAGTACTCCTGTAAACTTGTTGCCAAAACATAGCAATTCCTCAACTTCCTTAGAACAGTTCTGTAAGGATACTGTTATGACCATTTGGCATTATCATGGAGGATGTCAAGTTAATAAAGTTGTTGATCAAAATTATAAAGTTATTGGGGTGGATAATTTACGAGTTATCGATGGCTCGACGTTTAATAACTCTCCTGGCACTAATCCTCAAGCCAGTGTCATGATGCTTGGAAGGTAATTAATGCATAATTACATATTGTAAATATTCTAAGATATTTTTCATAATTTTCTTTTTAAAGCAATTGTTATTTTTTATTTTTTTTTAAAAAGAATTCATCTCTAAGGGGTGTGTTTTTGTTACAGGTACATGGGAGTAAGGATACTGAACGAGCGACTTGCAAGTGATCAATCAAAGTAAATTTTTGTATTCAATGGAATTTTGCGTTCTTCTCCGGAGGATTATCAAATATGTACAAATGGTAGTCGCCCTCCAAATATTGTATTAGCAAATTACCTGCTGTTGCTTTCTTAATCATGTGTTAAAGAACCTTTCAGTCTGTGGCTATATGAATGGAGTGATGAAATGAAACATTAATAACAAGTTTCACCAAAATCTTTGCTTTATATCTCCTGTGATTTTATTTTATCTATTTCTGGAGGTGGCATTCAAGAAAGTTGTACAAACCAAAGATGCAAAATTAGAAGTTTTTCTTCTTCTTTTTTTAATAACTTGGGAACATTTTTTTTTTTTTTTTGGAACACTTTAATCATTCTATCATGGATTGGGTCTACGTGCACCCAATAGTGAAGATTGGAGCCAACAAGGCTCAGTGGTGTTCACCGAACCTTGTTGGCTCTTTCATTCACGTGGACCCGATCCATTCTAAAAAATTTCTTTATTTTTAAGATAACAAACAAGAAGTAGATCTTAGCTAATATTATAGGAGTCGCACCAAACAAGCAATGTAAAATTCTGCACAGACAAATGACAGATAATTTCCAAGTGTAGTCCACTAGTATCATCATCCATTGACAATTGTCCGTCAAGCAATTCCCAACCATTTTCTTTATGCTCTTTTTATGAATTTTTTATGTCATTGATGATGCATTTAATTTGGCCTTTCGAGATATAGGAATATGTAATTCAAGTTGATCAAGAAGAATGTTTTCAGTTAAGCCATTCACAACGTAATCTTATGTCAAATGAGCACTTTAAATATTAACTATCTTAATTTGCGATCTTGAACCCATAAAAATTTTCCAATTTCCATTCGGATCCATAATATTGTTAATATTTTATCATTAACAGGTCAAATTAGAAAATTTAATATTTCAAAGCCTGATTTTACATGCTAATATAATTTGGATGGTTAAATTAAAAACCTTAATTTTATTTTATCACGAAATCATGAAGCTTCGGTTAAGGAAAGACAATCAAGTTACAAACATTATGATTTTGGAAGTTACAAAAACTTCTCACCTTTTAATTATATTCTAATATAAATAAATCTTTTCCATATCTCTAAAATTTAGATATATCTACCCCTAAGTTTTAGACATTCGTGTCGTAATCTAAGCTGGTAAAGAGCCACAATTTGAATTTACGTGTAATCAGGTGAATAAAGTTTAAAGTCACAGAGTTTATAATATTACCACAAGTGTGTGAGTACACTCGATCATCTGACGATTCCCAAACAAACTCAACTAAATATTACAAAAAGAATTCTGAGTAATTATTTTGATTAGGGCAAAAATTCGACTAGTAAATCAAGGATTAACCCAACCTTGACTACGTTAAAAAGATCAAAAGAATATGACACAGGATATACCTTAAGGCCCTCAAGTGTCCTAAGCAAAAGTAGGCATATCTTGGGGACTGCTTTATATCCTCCTCCATATGGAGAAAAAGAAAGCTTTAAAGCTGCAAAAAAATCAGTGATCAGAAGTCAAGATCATGCAACCTAGAATCTAACACATTTCCCAGCTAAGATAACAGCCTTTTCAGATAAAAGCAGCCCTGCATGGAGCCATGGAATGCGTGGAAAGCAGGCATGATCAACGGTATATCCAAGGCATAAAACCCTGTGCCATATGCTATTTTCTTCAATTCCCTATTCCATTTTCAACTACCAAGAGATGCCAAGAGTGCCTATAAATGTCTCGAATCCTCATTGGTCCTTTAGGGCATGCAAGAGAAAGTAAGCTCATGACTGAAATGTATAGGATTTATAAGCTAGAAAGTTTTAGGGCATCTCTCCTCTTGGCAGTTGATGGAGTAGTGTTGATGGGCCAGGGGTGATTAATATCTCTTCAGTTTACCTGCCAAAGGAGAGTTGTCCTATGACCTTCTCAGCTTAATACGACCAAAAACTTCCTTTCTTGCTCCTCATGCAAAGGTATGACCATGATTAACTTGTGTGACAGTGTGAATGTGTACTGTCTTTATGCACATTTTAGCTGGTTTTTTTAAAGAAATTAAGCTGCTTATTTATGTATCTATTTCTTTGAATAAAACCACCAAAAAATGGTGGAGGATTTGGAGTATAACCCTTTTATTAGAAATTAACTGCAAATTAAGTACATGAAGCTGGGGAACATTGGCAAGTTTGTAATGCAAATCCAAAGGTTCATGAGCATATTGGAGATTATGATTGCACAGATTTTAGTAAATTGTATCAACAAGTAACGCTCCAGGTAGCATGCTGTATGTACTCCAACGTAGGCCAAGGTTAGTTCATAGGTTCTATTTGCACCTTGAGATGTATAGAATGAAAATTACTCTTGTAGTCGATTATTAAGTAAAAAGGGAAATTAAAAAATTTTCGTGGAAAAAATAAAAAGTGATACTTGGATTACATTTCAGTTGTTGGAAGTTTCAATTAACATAATATATTTTGTGTTCTAAACTTTGTTTTCCTTCATAATTTCTCTTTTTTCCATTTCCTTCACAAAATCTAGTATATAAATAGCATGCCATATATAATCATCCCAACTATCTGATATCTAAGTATCCAATATTTTCACCATTTAGAAGTAAAAATTTTGAAAAAAAATTGGCCCTAGCCGTTCAATATGTGTGTGTGTGTGTGTGTGTGTTTGGGAAATATTACAAAGAGGAGATAAATACAATTAATTGGAGGTAATAACATTTAACTGGTAAGACGTGATAAAAAAACAAACTCAAATATTTCTTGTTTACACATCCAATTACACACGAATATATATAAGTAGAAAGTTCATCACGTAGAACGCACTTTTCTAGTTTCTTCAAATTGCTAGTACATATTAGTCTAATTTCTAGGTCACATGTGATCTCAACTTGTTATTCTAATCCTTATTAATTATCTTCTTTATATTTTTGTTTGGAATTTTCGGTAGTGTATGAACTTGCTGCTGCACTGGAAAAAGATGTTTAGGAGAAGTTGGATCACATTTTGGATATAAAACGGTTTTGGTAAAATCTCTTAGGTTCGTGGTAGAGGTTGATTATCCCACATTAGTTTAAAAAGAAAAAAGAAAAAGCAGTTCATATATAGGTATGGGTTCAAGATCTACTAGCTTAAGCTTATGGGTTCAAGATCTACTAGCTTAAGCTTTTGGGTCAAAATTGAGTTCAAACTTGTATATTGAGCCTCTTTGGTGGCATGTTGAGTTGGTGAATTATTCTCTTTTTTGAGTGTTGGATCAAGGAGCTTGGAGTTAGGCTAGGGGGTCTGGTGAGGTGTTGGACTAGGGGTCTTGATAAAGAAAGGGCCCATGTTGAAATGATGGATAGTAGACTTGTGTTGAGTAGTGATTTGGGTTTAAGGGGGAGTTTGGTTTCAATGTGAAGGTCGGAGAATTGTTGGGTTCATGGGTAGAAGTTCATTATACTATATTGCTTTAAGAAAAAAAGAAAAAGCAGTTAATATATAAGCATGGGCTTAAACATACTAACATAAGCTTCTGGGTCAGTGTTGGGCAATTAATATATAGGTATGGGCTCAAAATCTAGTGGCTTAAACTTATGAGTCAATGTTGGGTTCAAACTTATATATTGAGCATCTTTGCTGGACTTTTGTGGGTTTTCTTCTCCCTGACAAAATCAATACAACTAATTTGTATATTTCTATATTCATGTATGAGAAATTTTATACCCTTTCTTTAACGTTTGAAAATATTTTAACTGTCAAAGTTGATAAAGCAATATAAATTGGAAGAAAGTATTTGCAATTCACCCAAATGCAGGGGAAGGGTCAACAAAAATTTAATTATAAAAGATGGGCAAGGTGGCAGCTCACCCAACGGTTGAGATGGCCGAGTTGGTCTAAGGCGCCAGATTAAGGTTCTGGTCCGAAAGGGCGTGGGTTCAAATCCCACTCTCAACAAAATAAAGGCTTTTGGTGTTTTCCATTATCTCCAATTGCTTATCGGTAGTTTTCATTTTCTTTCTTCCTCTTTTTTTACCCCGAATCAATCATTTAATTTTATTTTTTTAAATCTCTAAGAACAGCTCCCCAAATGTTTAAACCATCATTGTAAAATAAACTAATCACACCTACAAATGTCTTACAACTTTTCCAGGTTAGTATTTTATTATAACCTAAAACATACTGTTTCATTAGACTTATTTCCAGATTGTGTTCACACCATAGTCAATCTGTTTCATTAGATTTGCAGTTCTTTTAGCAAATCATTTTTTGTTTGATATCGACTTGTCACCAATGTCAACTGTTGAATTCCTGAATGTTAAAAATGTTGTGAATAGCTGAAACAGTGACAAAAAAATTGGAGTAAAATTGAACGAGATATGGGCTCCGGTTCGATTACTTTTTTTTTTTTTTTTGAGATATTGATAGAAAAATGAAGCTGTAGCATTACCATTGATCGATTAAGTCATGTAATGCAAACAACGCCTAATCTGTTTCAACTCTACAATTAATCCAGTGTTAAAATGCATGATGATTTTTCACACCAGTATCAGTTTTCTGCTGTTATATTAGAGTATATTTTATATTTACGAAATAGACCTTTTAATTATGGCCATTGACAAAACAGTAACCAAAAGGGACAGACGTACGAAGAAGGTAGATTAAAATGTCCAATGTAATGATGGGCCCTTAATTTAAACTAGGTCTAATGTGGCGAACGTCTGTTTTCAGCTCGATCCAACCCAGCCTAGCCCAAAGGTTGTTGTAGCCCAATTCATAAATGTGGTAACGATCATCCGCCGTGTCAAAGAACACAGATTATTTTGGAGCGTAGGGCCCATAATACAGTCCGCAAAGACTTAACCAAATAAAATGTGTGGTCACCAATTTCAGATTTATGATTTTTGTACTCTAGCAAGTTAGTCCACATAGTATATGAAAAGGTAAAACATGTAATACACTTGTAAAAGTGGAGGGTTAATTACACTTTGCGCGTAAATTTGGGGTCAACCAACACTTTGCCTCCTTGAATGTAAAATACATACACTTTCCACCGAACGTGAAAATTTTGATTTTTTTTTATTATCTTCAATTTGTATAAATTGCTAAAAGACTAAATTGCCCTCATTAATGCATGTCTATTGATTAACTATAGCAGTAATGCTTTTGATAAAATACTGGAAAAAAAAAAAACTATCCAAACGAAGTGATATACTAAAATAACTTGTCAAAATTGATAAGTTTTATTCATAATTTTCTCCTATTTATCAACTCTTCTAAGTCACAAACTCATCTTACCTGCCACCGTGATGCACATTAAAATTATATTTATTGTGGTTAGTTATTACCTAACTCGGCGGTGGTCCAAGTGCAACTCTGAACGCAATAACACTAGACAAGTTACAAGGTCCCGATCTCGAAATAGTAGTCTAATACTCTATTTTCATGTATGAGAACACATGAGAAACGTAAGACTTGGTGATAATCGAATTTAACAAAACTCACGTTTTACACATCTACTTTGGATTTACATTAACGTTAATTAATTTCCTCAATGTTTGATTTTTTAAGCATTAAATATCTTACTAGTACTAGTATTTAATACAAGAAAACTGGTGCTTTTGAAGTTGAATTAACTTGGGTTGAGGGGCACCATAGAAAGTCAATTGGCCTCAAGCCCCTATATTCACTAATTAAAAAGTCGATAACTTCTATAGATTAAGGGTCGATTGTCAGCTCTTTAAAATTGTCTAATTGTAAATTGTTTTAAGCCCAAAAGTAGTGATGCATTTTTTGTATGTCTTTTATTTGTACTTTCAGCGTATTTAGGTTGTTTTTCAAATAAAAGGTAGCTCTCGGAATGCTCTTGAAAACAATTATTTTGGTTTTTTGAAACTTAAAAAAGAAAATAAAGATTTAATTTGTTAAATAGCTATTTCAAAAAACTATTAAACCTTGAAGAGTTTAAGAAAAATTAAAGCAAATTAGAAGAGACCCTAATCATGACAAAAATTAGTAACCAATTTACTAATTTCCAAGAGAACTGTGACAAGCCTACATAGTGAATGCGGAAGCACATGAATTTGAGTATGGGCAAAGGGGGCGTTTTTAGTGTAAGGCCATGAAGCTAGATGGCCCTTATTGTTTGATTAGCTTGGTTAGGTTAGGTTTGGATGTTAATATATAAATATTTCAAATTGGTTTTTCAAATGTTTTTCGACTATCTGATCAAAGCTTTCTGGTTCCAATTCGTTTTGAGATGAAAATTTAATTTCTTATTACGAGAAATGTGTGTATAAAAGCCTACGCTGAAAAATAATTTTTATTAAAAACCTAGTGTTATGATCCTCCTACGGAAAATCAAAGACCTACGTGGCATTGTTTAATAGGTCATTTTATTAGATTTCAATGCGCACGTGGCCTAACTTGGGGTTTTATTTTAATATATCACCCTATTAAAAAATAATTGCAAGAAAAGTTCTTGGTTTTCGTACCGTCATGTTCTCTTTACATCCATCATTATCGCACCGCTCAAATAACGTGTAAGGACTGAAAAGAAATGCGTTTTGAGAAAAATAAAGGTAGCACTTTTGATGGGGAAAGATCTTTGTACTGGCAAAATAACTGGTAATACAATTTGATAATGTGATTGAGGAACCTAATAATATTGCCTTTGCTCTCATTTTCGTTTATATTGCCTACTTTTGTAGCTATTAAATGCTGGTTGTTTGATCAATTTGGACTATATATATATATAAAATATTTCTCACATTGCAAGGAACCAAGAGGTCATGTGGTTTAGGGAAATTAGAGAAGGAAATGGATGTCAATAGGAATGACATCTATTGTTGATATTTAGAAAACAAAACATTCATTGTTAATATTTTAGAGAACAACTATCACTATCTTTCAAATAAAATGAAATAAAAGTGATTTATCAGGTCTCTAAGATTCTCTTCCAAAATATTATTCTATCAAATTCATTAACCATTTTAATAGAATGATATCTGTTCTATTACTAAACTAAATATATTGAGGGTATTATCAAAACATATACTCATAAAAAAGTTAATGATATTTAGAATGATAGCGACTAAAGAATTTAAACTAATCGCTGTTAAGTCCAAGGACAGCTAGTTACACACACATACTAGCCTGACAAGTCAATTGAGACCAATTTTCAAGCACTCGTTTGGCTTCAAATTACTTCATTCTTTTTTTTTTTTTTACAAAATAAAATATTTGGCTTGAAAATTATTAAACTCATTCTCTTACTCGCCTAAAGATATTTTATGCATCAATACTCTCGGGCAAATAATGAAATCCATGATGTTATGAGTCACAAACACAAGTTATTTACCACTTTTTTTGGCTATCACGATTTCTTCGAGTAAGTTTTGAAAATATTAAGGCCATGAAGCATGCATGAAAAAACAATTGCACTTAAAAATAAGCTTCATCTTAAGCTTGGTTGTGGTGTACCTGTACTACCTATTTGAATACATCGTGCGTTCTGACTCTAAAAACTTGTGGTAAAAAGTACTACTGGCATTCCCCCTTTTTTTGGTTGGCCTAAAGGAAGTGATGGAATTCCATTTTTGAACTTGGCGTTAACAGGGAAAATTTTTAGATGAATTCGATTCAATATTTTACTTGTGGATATATTTTTAGATTACCTTCTTACATTAACATGTATTACTATATTCAGATAACATATTTTATATTACAAGTAAGTTGCACTAGTGAGGTTGTGAATATGAATCGCGTAAGAATTAGAATCCTTGTAGTTGTATATTTGGATTATAAAATTTGCATCTTTTTATTCCAGTTTCTCTCATGATATTTTAACTAACTGCAACGCTGGATTTGCCAACCCATAACGTCAGCCGACAAAGTTTACTAGGAAGGCCTCTATAAATGCAACTCCAGAGCTAAAATATTTGAAAAAAATCTCATCCGTTGTTAACGCACGTAACTTATTACATCAACCTCTTAAATATTTGGTATTAGTCTCTTATCAATCAACATTGGCTTGCTTCACATGGTTCACAGGCAATTTCTTATGTATGTATTTTTAATTTTATTGTTGAATTCCTCTCGGTTTGACGTCTCAAGCTTGACTATGAATTCAAGCATCCAATTAATCATCACGAGAGCTGAAATGTCGAGTATTCTAATAATTATTTATAACAAAAAAGATTTGAAGTTTCAAATACTTCTATTTAGAGTAATTAATTGTGGAAATACAATCACTTTTTTGAATATTTTTATTTAAAAAAGGAAAAATTATGCTAAAAAAAGTAGATCGACTAGAGGGAATGAGATTGGATTGAGGTTTGGAGGTGGAAGATAAACAAATTACAACGTTAAAGTGAATTTTAGATGTTTTAAAGATCAACGTCAGAAATGTCCAACAACTTTGGAAGGAAGACAAAACAAGGAAAGGTAACTCTTGAATTTATCTAGGAAACTGCCAAAAATGTGGACCCATGGCCTTGAAACATAGTAACAAGAGCCAAGAAGAGAAAATTTTGTTCTGGGCATCTCAATCTAGACATGACTTTATTTTAACCTTTTAATTTCATCATTATACCAAGTTTTGTTTGTTTTAATAGCAAAAAATTAAATTGAAGTATTGAATTGTATAATTAAAAGTAGTTAGAGGTTCACCAAATAAAAGATGCTCATCACAGCTACTTTTAATTGGTATTATGTTCCTAATTAAGTGTTGTTATTTTCTGTTCCTATACCACTATTTTAAACTTTTTGTGTCATGATATTTTCCATTATTTTATTTCTTTAATTACTCTTGACAAGTTAGTTAATTTTTCCCCTTTTACTTCATCTACCAAAAGCTTTACAAAATAATTTTGGTAAAGTTTAGCCACAAGGTGATACAAAAGACGTACTAGAGAATATCTTGGAGCATTGTAATTGGTGGGAAAGAAAAGACAAAAGCCAATTAATTTAGCAAAATCAAGAAAAAAGTGTATTTCATCAAGTTAAAGTGCCTTTTAACTATCTAACATAATTTCATAGCTGTATTACATATATCCTATGCTTACAAAAATTTTCCACCAAAAAAATTTTACTCATTTACGTGATGGAAGTTTTAAAGGAAAAAAGAGAAAGAAATAATCAGCAAGAATAACACCCAAAATATGTCTGGTCAACTTTGGCATCTTAGGCTAATAATAGATGGAGTCTATTTTCTCTAATGTTAAAAAAAAAAAAAAAAGAATTGATTCAGCCACAATAATTTAGACTTAAATGCAGTTCAGTCTAGGCCGGCCTGACTTTTTAGTGTTCTTTTATTCTTTTAACCAAACTGAATTGGCTGACTATCGTGGCACAATATTCTTGACCATGAAGCTCACCAAGAAGGACCTAAATCACTTCAATTTATTCACTTTGCCCACCAAATATTAACAAGCACAAATGTTATATATTTGACTTCATCAATTCTACCATTTGATTTGACATAAATTCAGTTTGATGTGATGAAATCCTGATGATATTTTTTCCTGTAGAGTTAGCAATCACATGAACATAAAATCTTTGGACAGTGTAATTTACCTTAATGTGTTCAAAAGTCACTTATTTAAGCATATTTGATCCTGAATTACTAGTACTACATAACTTGAGGTTTTAAAGTATGATTAATATGGACCATGAAATGTATGAAATTTGACTGAGAAATCACTTGATGGTTTAGAAAACCAAAAAATACAGCACAGAACAATCAACATGTAATAGGACAATTCATATTTAAGCAAATCAGTACTCTGATGTGTAATTAAAATGTACTAATTACTGCCAACGGATCCCAGACTTGTGAGGTGGGGTTCAAGGATCAATGTCAGTTTTGAAAATATTTTGATGAACAAATTATAATGCTCACTTGTCCCCACTCACTAATGTTTGTAGATCTGAGAGGTGAGAACTTCAAAAAGTGACTTGCAAGTGGCAATGTATAATTATATATTGGCTTCGCCAGTCCTTCTGATTGCCATTTTTTCTCTAGTTCGAATTTTCAGTGCCAATAATAAGGAATTGTCATACTATATTTTTACTTCAAAATTATTTTAAAATTTAGAGGTATGTTTGAGAGATTTGATAAATTGAAACACAACGTGCCAGTTCATTATTATTGACATCGAATTTAGCACTGGATTCATGTCACTAGGGATTCTAACTGATTTTTACTACTATCTCTTGGACATTACTTTGGACCCCATAATCCAATTTGATTCCTCTTTGATTTTGAAAAAATAAAAAATAAAAGGTTTATAGTCACTAAACCATGGTTAGGAAGCCGACTTCCAATGAGTTCATAACAGGTGTAATATATTAAATGCTAACTTTGATATCCTTGATAAATATTTTGCACTAGTTAATGCCCTTAATAGTACATACATATTTAGCTGATTAAAATTGTTGTAAGGGTTATATCAAGCTATATTTCATTTGTTATATTGACAGGTGTGCCCTAATTAATGATTATTTATATAAGATTAAATTGCCAGTTATTTAAGTTGTCAGTTATTTAAGAGCAGAATAATATGAGTTTTATGTAATGAACCAAAAAAGTTAGTTTATTCCTTAAAACTCAAAAACTGAAAAAGAAAAAGAAAGAAATAGGAAGAGGGGCCAAGATATGCATTTAGATTCACATGGATGGAAGTATAGGGGTCAAAACAAAACATGATACCACTATGCACTATGATCTTGGTAAAAACAGATTGAATTACAATTCAGAAAATTTCTCTTAATAGCAATAATCATTATGAATAGAAGAGAATCAAATGATAATCACACTCAAGTTAAATAAATAAGAATTACTCAAAACAAAAGGAAGAGTGTTAAATGCACTCCTACTCAATGGACGCAACAAGCCAAATTTTGGGATATGCATCCAATAATTCTCAATAAAATGCTGAAAAAAATTAGGGAGTAACTTTAATTTAAAAATTATGCCTAAAAAAATAATTAAAGATTTGGAAAAAAAAAAGCGAAAGAGAGAAAAAAAAAAGAAAAAAAAGGAAAAACTGGGAGGAGGAAAGCAGCCACCGCATGTGTCATTTTGTCAAATTTTGCGATATGCAGCCAATAATTCTCAATAAAATACTGAAAACATTAAGGAGTAACTTCAATTCTGACTAAAAAAATTTAATTAAAGAATTAGAGAGAGAGAGAGAGAGAGAGAGAGAGAGAGAGAGAGAGAGAGAGAGAGAGAGAGTGTGTTAAAAACGTAAAAGGAAAAAAAAGAGGGAGGAGGACAGCAGCCACGCCATGTGTCATTTTGTCAATTAGCATACTGTCAAGTTGGCTATGACCAAAACACCAACCACAACCAGGTCTGTGTCCACTATGTGACCGCGGCATGTTGCTAAACAATACAAAACAAGGTCAGCGAGTATCAAGTGAGATCGTGGATCCGATTTACTTAAAAATTTTTTAAACTTGGAGACATAGAGAAGGAGGGATGGGACTTGGGGATACAGAGAAGGAGAGAGACTTAGAGGGCCCTTTTCATTTTTCATAATTTGAAATGTGCGTCACACGTTAGTTAAAAGGCGTAATCATAATGAAATGATAGTGTAATTCTATTAAAGTGTAGTATAATTATTTATCACTTTAAAATAATTTTTTTTTCATTTTAAATTTGATATTATTGATTCAATCTCGTATATTTATTTTTGACTTTATAATTTGAATCGTAAACTTGTGAAAAATAAAACACGTGAACCTCATTTCCGAGTAAGAAAACCACTTAACCATCGTCGATACCTTCTTCAACTTCGGCAAACCCCGTAATAAGTCACCAAAATTCCACCTTTATTCCCTATTAATATTTAGTTCGTAGAATTTCATTTCCCTTGTCAATAAAATGAGACATAGTACTCCCATAACGTTCTTACAAATTGTGAACAAAGTAAATCAATCACCTCAGTCAACTTATATCACGCAATAAATAGAAAATTGTTGCAGTTAGAATATCCAAATTATGTACTGATAAAATTATTTAATTTTAGGCGCAAAACTAGTAAAATTATTTTTAAATTAAAATTTAACGTGTCAGGTATGAAATTTTAACTCGAGTTGTGTAAAATAAATAAATAAATAAAATAGTTGGTTAGGTGGGAAAAGAGTTACTAATGTCAAATAAAGAAATGGATGGGAATCACGAACTGTGCATTTGCAATTCCCTCGTCGCACTATATATACACCTCGCAGCAACAACAACGGAAACATGTGAGCCTCCCCCTCCAAAAAATAAACAACAGAACACAACACATTTCACTCTTTTCTCTCTTATTCAGCGACTTTCCAGGATTCCTTACTCGATAGAGAAAGAGAGAGAGAGAGTGAGAGAGAGAGGCCCTCTATTAATATCTCTATTGATCTCTACTGCTCTTGTCGGTTCTTTGGAATCATCACCATCTTCTCTTGAAGCTAAAAGCAAAGGTTTTTGAGAAAAAGAACAGATATTTTTTTTAAACCAAAAATGGCAGCCCAGAACAACAAAAATGTTGGAATTCTTGCCATGGAAATTTACTTGCCTCCTAGTTGCATCCAGCAGGTAAAGAAGTTGATTTTTTTGGCATTGATTTTGTCAGTTGTTGATTGAATTGATTTTCTTGCTTAAAGGGCTGATACGTGTTGTGTTTGTTTTGGGTTGGTTTGTGTGAAAGAAACATTCTTTCTGTTGAGATTTGAGTTCCTTTTAGCTTTTGGAATTTTGGGTCTCGCTGCAATTTGTGTAGAGAAGAAAGAATGACGTGGAAGTGCTGTTTCTTGCATCACCATTTCGGTTATAGTCGTAATAGTTGGCAAAAATACTTCTTTTTCTGAATTTTTTTTTTCTTGGAAAAAAAAGCTGAATCATTTTGGATTCTTGGATCAAATACTGGGCCGTGACTCTTTTTTGTAATTACTACTTTTTTTTTTTGTTTTAATTGACTTTTTTCTTTTTAATTTTTGTTGTCCATGGCTCAATTAGTTGAGAGATCTGTGAGCATAATTTCTTCTTTATTTCTTTCCTTGTACTTTTTATTGCAGTTGCTCTGTCCTTAAAGATATCCATAATCTAACTTTATAGACGTTTTAATTAGCGATTGCTTTATACTTTCAAGATCTATTATAGAAGTGCTTAATGTTTTTGTAGAAGTTTTCTGAGTCTTGGTATTTAATTTGCGTCGCAGGAAATTTTGGAAGCTTATGATGGAGCAAGTAAAGGGAAGTACACAATTGGGCTTGGTCAAGATTGCATGGGATTTTGCACCGAGGTGGAAGATGTCATCTCCATGAGGTACTAACGTTATATCCGATCATTAATGATTAACGCACTTGATGTTATTTGCATAATGTCATGTTAATTGACAAAGGTCACAGGCTGGTTGAAATTAAATCTGCTGGTAAATTATGATAAGTTTGGTGTTTATATGCTAAGCACGATAGAGGGCTTGTAACCTTCATGTTAACATAATTTATTCCAGATGAAAATCTTTAGAAATAGAGCATTTTGAAAAGGTAGAGTTTACAGATTTTCAACGCGGTTTGTTTTTTAAATAGTTGTAATTATTTTGGAGAATAAGGAATCTTTTTGCTGGCCAATCAATTTATAAGTTTTAAAAGCCATATTTCGTAATGCTCAAAACTAGTTCCTAGATCTTTGAATCTGAAGTTTTAGATATATGGTGAATTGACAACACAATCTAATTAACAGTTCACTCTCATATGCTTTAGTCACTTTTTTATGATAGCGTGCTGTGCGTGCGCACACACACAAAACTAGTATATGCATTCACGTGCATTTTTTGTAACTCTAATTATTTTTCAAAAAATTTTGTTTACGTCATCTATGTGGACTCTTACCTAACTGTTTGATCATCAGTTTGACGGCTGTAACTTCACTTCTTGAGAAGTACAAGGTTGATCCAAAGCAAATTGGTAGGCTAGAAGTCGGGAGTGAGACTGTTCTAGACAAAAGCAAGTCCATCAAGACATTCTTGATGCAAATCTTTGAGGTAATGACCATCTTTTTGTTCTGGTGGCTGTCATTTGGAATTATCTTGCGTGGCCTGCTTGGTTATGGTGTGTTTGGATTCTTGCATTACGGTCAAGGTAGTAAATTATAATTCGTCAAATTGAGGTACAAAGAGTAGTAATTGTGGCCATAAGTAGTAATTGTAGGCTCCAGACAAGTTGTCTAGCAATATATATCGGTCCATCTAAAACTTGTGCTGCTCTTTTTATAACATGCAGGGATGTGGAAATACTGATATTGAAGGTGTTGACTCGACCAATGCATGCTATGGTGGAACTGCAGCTTTGTTCAACTGTGTCAACTGGGTGGAGAGTAGTTCGTGGGATGGACGTTATGGACTTGTTGTTTGTACAGATAGTGCGGTATGACTATAACCTTCTTAGAAACTGCAGTTATTGCTGTTCTTTTTACATATTTGAGTAAGCATTTTTCCATTTCAAAGCAGCAGGAAGAATGGGGTTTTTTTTGGATTGCTATTATTGACGATGATCCCTGAACTTATGCCTTTTCTTATGGAGAGGAAACTTTAGACCGTTAAGACAGTGAATTATCTTTGGTCGTTTTAAGTATGGTTGAGATATTTGTTGTTCAAGAATTCACATTGATATCTTTGCATAACAGGTCTATGCTGAGGGAGCAGCCCGGCCAACTGGAGGAGCTGGAGCCATCGCAATGCTTATAGGACCTGATGCTCCTATTGCATTTGAAAGCAAGCTTAGGGGTAGTCATATGGCTCATGCCTATGATTTTTACAAGCCTAACCTAGCCAGTGAATACCCAGTAATTGTCTCTTTCATCACTTCTAACGTTATTGGCTTGTCATGCCTATCTCTTGTATTTATTTAACCAGAAATGGACCTCAAGTGGGGTAACACAAGTTAGTGAATAAACAAATAAAAATTTGTGTCAATCAATGCAGAATCAACAATGGTGAACAATTGTTTTCTAAACTCAATCTGGTCAATCTGGGACTGGGGCACCATTACTTAGGTAATTAAGGAGGGGGGAGAGAAAGAAGGGGGGGGGGGGAGACTGTTTTTTCTTTGCCTCTGTCATTGAATCCACAAAAATAAAAGAGTGCTGTGTCTGGAATGTCACGAGGCAGGCCATAGCAGATTGTTAAACTACCGGATTTTTAACGTGTAATTACTTAACATCTGAAGTGCAGTATTTTTTATATTTTGGAGATCTAGATTAGCATTTATGACTTAAAGAAGGTTTCTACACTCCTCACTGTCATGCAAGCATGTCCCAAATTTTGTACGTACACACACTATTCCCTCTTTTTCTCACTCTTAACATGAAAGTTATAATGCTTACAGGTTGTGGATGGCAAGCTTTCACAGACTTGTTACCTCATGGCTCTCGATTCATGCTACAGGATTTTCTGTCACAAGTAAATATCATTGATGAATGAAGTATTCTTTTGTATCTTAAACTTGGAAATGATGGTATGATGGTTAATCTTGTTCTAATTGCCTCAATGTCTGGTGCACTTTAGATATGAGAAGTTGGAGGGCAAGCAGTTTTCAATTGTTGATGCTGACTATTTTGTATTTCATTCTCCGTATAACAAGGTACCTTTAAAGTTCATGATCTAAGATCTCTCTACATGTTAAATTTATATGATGGAAACAATAATAGGGTAGAAAATAGAGTCACTAAATAATATGCATGGAAAACTGCAGCTTGTACAGAAGAGCTTTGCGAGATTGCTGTACAATGATTTCTTGAGGAATGCCAGGTATATATTTCATGACGATTGAATTACATCCACTCGTCAAAAAGTTTCTATGTAACTAATTATGTTTCTTTTCTAATTATAGTTCCATTGATGAGGCTGCTAAAGAAAAGCTCGCATCTTTTTCATCTTTAACCGGAGATGAAAGCTACAAAAGTCGTGAGCTTGAGAAGGTTGGTATTCTTTCACTGTGCACATCTCTTCTTCTACCTTTAATCATTTGCTTATTTGTGTAGAATTATTCTTAAGATTCTAATTAACTTCATGTTGCATAAATAGGCCAAGTAGCATAGTATATTGCCTTCAGCATCTCCTCCCGTTCACCTTTCAAACTTTTTTTCTATATGAAATATATGAGCAGCGTGTCAAATTTATGTGCAGGCATCCCAGGAAGTGGCAAAGCCATTTTATGGTGTGAAGGTGCAACCAACAACTTTAATTCCCAAGCAAGTCGGCAACATGTACACTGCATCAATATATGCTGCATTTGCATCGCTCATCCATAACAAACACAAGACCCTGGTAAAGCTCAACACTATTGCAGTTCTGATAGTTACTCTTGTTCACTTGCTGATGATTAATCTTGTTTTGCTGTTTTTCTACAGGATGGACAGCGGGTGATACTGTTCTCCTATGGAAGTGGTTCAACGGCTACTATGTTTTCACTTCATCTTCGTGAGGGTCAACATCCTTTTAGCTTGTCAAACATTGCTAGTGTGATGAATGTAGCAGAGAAGTTGAAGTCAAGGCATGAGGTATAATTTTTTTCTTTAGCTGTCATTATCCCCTCGTGGTTAGATTATTTGGAAAAAATTGTATCTACATTCATCTTTGTGCTGGTGGAATAAATTGTCAACCATTTTATTTTTATTTTTTGGCAGATTTCTCCCGAAAAATTTGTCGAAACCTTGCATCTGATGGAGCACAGATATGGGGCAAAGGATTTTGTGACTAGCAAGGACTGCAGCCTTCTAGGTCCAGGCAGCTACTATCTCGTTGAAGTTGATTCCATGTACCGTAGATTCTATGCCAAGAAGGCTTGTGAGAATGGATCACTTGCCAATGGTCACTGAGGATAATCTGATCAAATGAGCTCAACACAATGTCATGGGTGTTGGAGGCTCCTGTGTTTTTCGCAGTTGTCTGCATATAGAAGAATGACTGCGTTTTTATAAGTTGTGTTATTTGAAATTAAAAATAATGTTCTTAGCAGATAAATGTCACAAAGAACTCATTTTCTTGGAATCCCTCCTTTCCCTGTTTCTTTGGCTTAGCACATATCTTTGTTGCTCGGCTGGTGATTCATGAGATCATCAATGTATTATTGATTTTGTGTTAATTCATTAAGCCAATTAGTTGAGTTGCAGCAAACTTTTTGGTTTTCTAATATGATTTTGGTCATTGTATTACATGTATATGATATGCTTACACGTATTCTTGACATTATATTTGACATGCCAATTGGTCTCGTTTCTTTTTCTTGACTCACTGGCACAATTAAAATTTTCTTTTTTTCAGTTGGGAAGTTGTGATAATAATTTCTTCAGCCGGTAGAATTACCTAAATGCGTTCTTCAGTCACTTATTCTGGTCTAAATTTTTTAACAATTAACTTTGAATTGGTAGTAAGAAGACCCATCCATTCTTTATTGTTATTTCTATTTAGCACAATTACATTTTTCTTGTCAATAAAACGGAATTATATACTTTCTTTCAAAATGCACTAAGCTCTCGTATTTGGTCCGATTGTGACACAATTATGGTCTCCCTGTTTGTTGGCCGCAGCCCATATCTTCGTTACTCGGCTGATGATCTCAACAGATCGCCAAAGTATTCTTGGTTTTAGTTAGTTAATTAAGCCAATTAGTTCAGTTGTAACAAACTTCTACTTTCATTAGGCTCTTCCAAGGAATTTGCAATGCATTCTTAATCTTAACTGGACACATTTGGAAAATTTGTGTGGACCATTTCATTCAAACCTGTGGGCCCAGTGGACCGTATTTGGACAATTTCATGGTGTCCGGTCGGGCGTTCTGTAGACTTGCCCATGATGTACTCACACCACTCCGTGGTTGTCCAAACTCCTTTCTGGGTTGACCCGTCCAAGTTAGGCTACCAGTGATTGGACTACTAGTTCAATCGTTGGGCAAGGCTGTCTACCCACGGGAAATATTTAGATGGACCCGGTTCACAGAATAGTTCCGTGGACCCCTTGGTCCAGAAGCAGCCACATCATTCATACGGTGGACCATGAGTGATGTGGCTACTTTTGGACCAAGGGGTCCACGGAAATATTCCGTGGATCGGATCCATCTAAGTATTTTCCGTATACCCACCATGGGGACATCCATCCAAAGTTGGAGCTTAATTGTTCTATCAGTTGCCAGTTTAAATTTATAGCAAAATACATCAAACCTAAGCTATTCAAAATTTTTGTCCAATTTTTTTTAGTATCCAACTGTGTTTGATAAAAAAATTACGTCGAATCATTAAATGATATAACATAATTTGTATAGTTAATAAATAATTATGTCAAATCATTAAATGATATAACATAATTTGTATAGTTTCACATTGATGGAACATAGTTTCATATTAAACATACTTTGATATCATAAAAAATTAAACAGAAGATCTAGAATGAAATATAAGTACACGTGTTCATAAATGCGAATCTTCCCTTTTTCACCTTATTATAAAATTGGCCCATTTTTTTAAATCACTCAAGATTTTAACCTTTCAGTTAAATCTTTAAATGTACTTTAATTCACACTTAATCGACAATTTTAGTTGCGAAAACATATTCGGAACGCAGATAGATTTTTGCCTAAAGTACACAAAGAGTAATTTCTCTATTTTTCACTAAATTAGACTTTCCTTATGTTGCTCTGGTAAAGTCTAAAAATAATTAATCGTTTAAGTTTTTATTCAATGAGGAGTAAAGTCGTAAAATGTCATAAACTAAGCCATTATAACTTTGTGTGTGTTTAGTGTACAAAAACCATCTCGTTTCTTAGAAAAAGAAGAACACAAAATGGTATGACATTTTCCGATGACATATACAAATTTGGAAAGTTCAATGAACAGAACATCAGAATCTGACAACGTACAGCAAGTCAATACTAACAAGATTAGTTATAAATGTTTTCTTGCGAATCCTCAGCATCTAACAAATCGAGCAAGAGTAAAGTCCTTGTATTTCGGTTAATTGAGATATTGAAAGATCGGTGCTGCATTCTTGAAAAATGAAATAGTTGCTTAGAGACAATAGAATTCGTAAGAAAGAAAATTCAGAACGAATAACGCTATATAATGATTTTGCAATTAATGAAAGTAATGCTTAATACATAATTAAAAATAACTAAAGAACTTATTTTGTATATACTGCTAGTAAAACGTTCGTTACAATTTAAGTTCGTAGGATTTTATGCATGTACAAAATTTAGGACCACTTGTGGATTTAGAATTGCACTACTGATGTTAATTAACTCATAATACAAGAGAAATTCTGAATTTATTTTATTAACTAAATCTTTTACAATCTTAAACTCTATTAGAGGACATGACTGATTAATTAATATCGTATTAATAGAGGTGGGATGTTGCTGACAAACGAAAACCAACATGAATACTCTTTGTCAGGTATGTAATTGCCGTTGAATTGAAACCTTGAAAGGCTCAAAACATTCCTAGATGGCTCCAATGTTATATTGTTTTTAAAGCTTTCTCAACTTATATTGTTGTCCTAAGACGGCCTGGCAATTCGTGGTGTTATGGGCTTTTTCTGGCTGGAATTTTCTTTTTTTTTTTTTCTTTTTGGGGAAAGAATTTCTGGATAATAGTTGTCTTGACAATTTCTATGAGATTGTTAGTTAATGAGTTAAAGAATCTTATTTTCTTAAAATGTTATTCTTTTAATTTATATTACGTAAGCAATTACAAGAGCAATATTTAATCTTCATATGTTAATATATATAAATAAATGTGTTCCATATCAAGGATAAGAAAATGCAAAAAAGGTAAATCACATAAATCTAGATTAGTCTTACAATATAGCTTCTCCCAAATTATCAAACCACTCCTATCAATTTTCTTTCTATTTTTTTTTTTATATTTTGGTACCAAAAATAAGGAGATGAATAAGATATTTCAAACCCTATCAGAAAAGAATATTGCGCTCATATTATACTACTCGATATTTGGAGAGATCGCCACTATCCCTCTCCAAAGGTCTGAAATACAGAACTATAGAAAAGAATGATATTGGAATTTAAATATAAGAAAAGAATTGCTAAGGATGAACTGGAAATATCACAAGAATGGTCCACCAGCAAATCAAAAACCTATGAAAAAGACCTTCGTGTGATGATAAACGGGAGACGGCTTATATTCATTCAGAAATAGTGGCGAATCGGCAGCCATAGAAGGCAGGTACATTGTTCAGCTCATTTACCAAATATAATATATATATATATATATATATATATACATACATACATATATATATATATATATATATATATATAGAATAAACATATAAACTTAAAAAAAAAATACCCTCATGGGAGCAAAATTACGTATCTTCGACGTTAAACAATTTTAATTAAGCAAACTAAGATAGTTGCACCCAAAAAGAATGGACAAAATGATCATAGGAATCAATCAAATTACTTAGAATTTAAACATAATTATCCAAGGCTTTGTTCTAGAAAACATGAAAACAAATGGAAAGGGCCCTGATATCATCAAACTCTTAACTTATTTGAACTATTAATGGGACCGATATGGAGGAAAACATTTCAAATTTATCCCATTTTACTAAAAATATCTAGCTTACAATATTTGTTCTTACTTTTTTTTTTTTTTTGGTCTAAAATTAATAGTACAAGAACTTATATGTGACTTTATACTTTCATTTTCCATGAGAGTTTACTAGTCAATTGTTTGGAAAAACATACAAGAAAATGGCTTTATGACATTAGATTATGCAAATAGAATGTTTAATCGATAATTAAACTTTGAGTTATCTTTTGTTACTTCTCCACAATTGAGACCATAATTTGACGTTCATGGCGTTCTTTTTCATGTCATGTCCCTTGGGATATAAAGGAAATTTGGCGAAAAAGAAACGGCAGATTGCAGAAAAAATAATATGCCATTAGCACCCGAATTTTTGCGGAGTTACCAATTGGTAAGATAGCCTCTATATATATCTGAGGTTTCCATGACCGAGTTGTCAACTTTAACGTTAAAGATAATCCTAATGGCAAAGGCAAGAGCAATTTTCTCTCTTCTTTATCCTCTGTTACTTTTTGCTCTTGTTTTGAACTGCCATTGCCAAGAAAGAAAGGTAAGAAAACACTAGTATAATTTATTTTTTCAAACTGGAAAAAGAAAAAGAGATACAGATGAACTCTTTTTTTTTTTTTTTTTCGATATTGGTTTTTCCTAAAACCTGGTTTAAGTTTGTGCAGGTTCATATTGTCTACCTGGGGGAACTGCCTCGTGGTTTTCAAGAATCAGTTGTTTCTGCACACCACACAATTCTCACAAACGTCCTCGGAAGGTTGCTAATGCAATGCTCTCAATGCTCTTTGTGTGTGTGTGTTTTAATTGGCAATGCAATGCAGCCCCATCCTTAATTTATACTCTTTGCTTCCCCATTCTTAATTTTTACTCTTTCTTATTCTCTTCTATATGGTGCATATTCTTTTTTTTTTTTGTTTTTTTGGGCGTTGTGGTTTTTTTGGGGGGGGGGGGGGGGGGGGAACGCAGGTGGAAAAATGTGCATATTCTTTTCCCTCTGAAAAAATAAGTTTTTATTAAAAATAAAAATTACTTCCGGCTTTTGTGTCTCGTGGATAAGTCACATAAAGGAATGAATTTTCCAACAATTCTACTAAAGAAAAATTGAGTAATATTTATCCCATTTCAATTTCACATATATATATGTTTCTTAAATTTATAAATACTTCCAATTTTGATTCTTTCCTTGCTTATCATTATTTGGGATGACATAATTGGATTCTCTTCTCACTGCATGTATCACTAATACGATAAATTTGTTATTGATCCTATGGTTGCCCCCCCCCCAAAAAAAAAAAAAAAACTGCTGAAATTTGCTAAATTTCAGTCCTTCATTAGCCAAGGACTCACTAGTATACAGCTACCAAAGAAGTTTTAATGGATTTGCTGCAAAGTTAACCACTGAAGAAGTTGCAAGGATTTCTAGTAAGACTTTTTTTTCATATTTAGATCAAGAAAACTTGCTGTTCAATGATTTGCTTGCATTAAGAAATTCAATATTGAATAATGTGATTGCAGAAATGGAAGGAGTGGTTTCAGTGTTTCCAAATAGTGTTCTCAACCTACTAAACTACTAGGTCTTGGAATTTCATGGGTTTCAAGCCACGACGACCTTCCACCTTCTCAACAAGGAGACGTTATTGTCGCACTTTTGGACACTGGTAAATAAGCAACACTATAAATGTTATAGCAAAACATAAATGAATACATTCGGATTGAAATGTAATACTATAGTTAGCTAAAGACTATTCAATAATTTTGAAATTAGTTTAGGTTTATTCATAACTCGATATGTAAGAAACTCTTTCTCATTAAGGAAAGAAAGTCTTCCTGAATTTGACAATAATAACATGGAGATTGATTATTTTCTTCTAATTCTGAAGTGGACTTGTGTACACATCCATCATGATCAATAAAAAAGTTTTCCTTTATTTGACAATAACATGGAGATTGATTATTTTCTTCTAATTCTAGAGTAGACTTGTCTACATATTCATCACGTTCAATAAAACATTTTACTGGGATTTTTTTTTAAAAATAGGTATCTGGCCTGATATTTTCTTCTAAGTACAAGAAATTTTTTACAAGCGGAAATAACTTTGCACAAATATTTTAATTGCCTAATAAATTTGTGCTTTGGGAAATTAGGGATGTAATAACATCCCTTATTACATAAAAAATTATCAAAATTCAGCCTGCAGAGTAGTATTAGTCCACATAATTAATTATTAATTACTTCAGTGGCTAAGGCATGTACATTTTCTTGATGCTGCAGGAAGCTGATTGGAGCTCGTTTCTACAATAGTGAAAACTTTTATGATGTTTCCGATATTAAATCACCAAGAGATAGTATTGGCCATGGTACTCATACTTCGTCAACCGCTGTCGGTCGAAAAATTCCAGGAGCAAGCTATTTAGGCCTTGCAGAGGGTGTTGCAAGAGGTGGAGTCCCAAGTGCTAGGATTGCAATGTACAAAGTCTGCTGGGTATATGGATGTTTTGCAGCAGATATCCTGAAAGCTTTCGACGATGCAATTGCTGATGGTGTTGATATTATCTCAATTTCATTGGGAGCCAACGGTCCGATAGATTATTTTAAAGATCCTATAGCAATTGGATCATTTCATGCCATGAAATATGGCATACTGACCTCAAATGCAGCTGGAAACGACGGCCCTTATCCGGCAACCGTCTCCAATTATTCACCGTGGTCGCTAACTGTTGCTGCTAACACAATTGACCGTAAATTTATTACTCAAGTAGTATTGGGTAATGGACAGGTTTTCAATGTAAGTACCGTGGATTAATTTGCATTTAGGATGTGGTGACACTAGGAGTTTAGGAAATTGCGGTTTTTTTTTTTTTTATTAATTTTCCTAACTTGTTAGTGAAAATGAAGGGACTTGCCGTCAATAACTTCGACCTCAGTGGCAATGGGACATATACATTTCCATTGATCTGGGGAGGAGATGCAGCCAACTATACTAGTGGTTCCAATCAAGATTACGCGAGTTATTGCTTGGCTGGTGCCATGAATGCTGACAAAGTAAAAGGAAAGATTGTCTTCTGCGGTGCCCTTGGAGATGGTTCTGGCATTCTACTTGCTAATGGACTGGGTACCGTAATGGTTGATTCTTCAGCAGCGACTGATGTAGCCTACAATTTTCCATTACCAGCAACAGTTATCAGCTCAGAAGATGGTGTCAAAGTTTTGGATTACATAAAGAATACAGAGTACAAAATTTAACATTTCTATGATTTGCACAATTACCATGTCTTACCATGTTGATTTCAATTCTGAATTTTGGACTCAATAGTACTTCAATACGTGCAGAAATCCACTTGCAACCATATTGGTTGCTGATACATTTACGGACATCTCGGCTCCAATTGTTGCTTCTTTCTCTTCAAGAGGACCAAACCCTGTCTCTCCAGACATTCTTAAGGTAACAATAGACCAAGAGACGTGCTTATTTGTTATAGACAGCTTCGTTTACTTTCAATTTTCACGCTAATGATATTATACATGTTACATTCCATTCTTCATCACACAACTATTAGCCTGATATTACCGCCCCTGGAGTGGATATCCTTGCGGCATGGTCTCCTATTGCACCACCGTCCGTCTATCCCGCGGACACGAGGCATCTTATGTACAATGTTATCTCTGGGACATCCATGGCTACCCCTCATGCAAGCGGTGCCGCTGCTTATGTCAAGGCTGCCCACCCTGATTGGTCTCCTGCGGCCATCAAATCTGCCCTCATGACAACATGTAATACTTGCAGCCACTGCACATTTCAAATTAGTACACTTCTAAAATTAAACTGATCTATTCATAATAATTAACATTTTATAGTCCAATTTTTACATATAAGTGTTAAAGAAACAGCACATATAATCCATTGTCAAACTAAAAAGGAAAGTAGCCACAGATTTCTGGTTGGCAGTCAATCTTTCTCATACCAATTATTACCATTATTATGATTTTCAGCTTATAACATGGATTCAAGACAGCAGGTAGATCTTGAATTTGCTTATGGAGCCGGTCACCTCAACCCAGCTAAAGCAATCGATCCCGGGCTAATCTTTGATGCTTATGAAAAAGATTATGTAACTTTCCTCTGCAAGCAGGGTTACAACAGCACCACACTCAAGCTTGTCACTAGGGACAATAGCACTTGTAAAGGTATCACTCCGGGAAGAGGTTGGGATCTCAACTACCCTAGTATGTCATTGTACCTCCTGGATGGACAGGAGATCAATGCTGCCTTCACTAGAACAATGACCAATGTAGGAAAGCCCTCAACTTACAAGGCTACCTCATGCTTCCCGTCATCAACCATATTCAATGTTGCAGTGGAGCCATCAACCCTTACATTCTCCTTTACTGGGGAGAAGAAAACATTCACGGTTAAAGTCACAGGACCGAAGATTTCACAGCAGCCAATCATGTCAGGTGCTGTGGTCTGGGCAGATGATGTTCATGAGGTGAAGATACCTCTTGTTGTGTACAACTATATTCCCGGTGCTCCTTATAAACTCGGCAGAGACCAGTCCACTGGCTCCAGAAATCTCAGAGGGGGAAAGCCCAATTTCCCAGTTTCATCTAGACTTCAGAGAGCCCGATTCGCAGCTCATCACGGCTAGGAATCATATGCAGAATTCACACAATAATGGTTCTGACTAATCAACGAAGCATGTTTCTCAAGTATTTTCCAATGTCGCGTTGTATTAATCTGTGCTTTGAAATTAACTGGGCAAATGACAAGAGTTAAATCTAGCACTGTACATTACACGCCTGTAATTTTTCTGAAATCTTATGCACTGGATACTTGATTCAAGTAGTACTCTATGGAATAATTATCCATTAATGCTTCCACGATTCACAATTAGTACACTGTCATTCATTCACCTCTCAGCAATTTATAGATTATGCCTCTCGGCACTTTTATTTTGCTTGACTAAGTTTCAAGTGGTGGATAATAGGTTGATTCAGATCTGTTCTTCTATGGTGAGTCAATCAAAAAAATTACTTGGTATGTTCCAACAAAATGAAAATGGATCTTGTCCATTCAAGATCACATTATAGTATAGATGCCCGAATCTATACTATAGTTCATCTTTTTTAACCATGTAATGCAAATACTCCTGTTATTAGATTACCAATTATATTCAAATCAGCCAAGTAGAGGATTTAACCAGTTAAACTCGCAAAACAGGAGGAGGTAAAATTTCATAAAGCAAGTAAATCAATACACCCCAAGATTCTGGCACTGACATGTCAACTCCAGAGAACAGTCAGAAGCACTGCAGAAGAAGCTGTTATTCTCAGTTAGATCTATGGTTCTCACTCCCACCGCTACTTTGACTACTCCACCAAAAATCATTTGGCTTATTGGTACTGCTATATGTGTCAGCTAAGCAGAGTCCGTAAACATCCTCATAACCACACGTAACTAAAAATGAACAATAGGATCACAATCCATTTCAGTCACACCATTGGCTCAACATCAGCTATTTGCATGATGCAAACGGCAATGCCAAAGAGAGGAAACTATTATACTCTGTGTGGTATAATTTTCACAAAGCAGAACAATTAGCGTGTTTCAAATATAATCCATCAATCATTTTAACCGATTTATTCATCAAGGGAGTCAATACAAATACAACATATTGAATACACAAGGGTAGTCGTGCATGCCTATCTCAGAAGAGAAACCATATAGCACAGAAATCATCTTGAACCTCATGAACAAAAATAAAAAATATCACCTGACAGACATACTCTCTAACTTTCAAGCAACAGGGGCCTTTCGATTTGGCTTGAACACGTATTGTATGAGGGACTCCTTAATTGGTAAGAGTTCAGGAAATTCTTTCTTCAGTTTTGTGGCATCAAGCTCATTATTGCTCCTTGGAGCAACTATCACCTTTGACTGGTCCTCAAGAGTAAAGTTCTTCCACGTAAACTTTGGGTCTATATATTCTTTGTACATCTCCAGAATCTCATTGTGGCTGACAACTCCAGGATTTGTGAAGTTCCATATGCCGGTGAGGTTTCTTTTTGCCATCTCAATGGAAATAGGGAGGAGTTCATCCAAGATTGTCATCGAGTTTGGTATATCTACCACCTTTTCATATCTAGTAATCTTGGTAATGAAGTTACGAGGGTTAGCCAAATCAGATGAGATGGGCATTCGAACACGCAATGTGCAGACATTCTCATAGTTCTTAAGCAAATCTTCAACCTGTCAAAGAAAGCCGCAAGAATTCATCAAGAGAATGGGTGAATGTTGTTTCACATCTATCTCATTCTTTTCTTTTCACATGCATATTCATTATTTTAAGTTATCCAGTGATATAAGCTTAATTAAGTTATAGAACTTATGTAATCAGTTAATAGGGGGGAAAAAAAAATACTTATATGCACTCATGGAGAAATTGCTTTTAATAAATGGAACTGTACAATGACTAGCAAAGCACCAAGTGAATCATTTCACAATCTACTTTTCCCCATCACTGTGCAACCAAAATTCAATTGCCAGCAACTTCACAATTGAACTACTGTATCCTTGGATATGATGGTTTCCCCTGTATACATTAACCCTCTCCACTTCAAACAAATGTAATACAAACACAATTTTTATCTACAAAAATGTCACTCTTCAACAAAATTCAAGATCCACACCATCCCACCCTCAAGATCCCAGATCCAACATCGACATGCTAAACAAATTCCATTGTTCAAAATTTCGGATCCCATGCCTAACCAATTTTTCAAGCAAACTAATATGTGTACGCAAGCATTTCAGCATGTATACATCAACGGCAGAGATGTACAAGCACTCACCAGTCAAATGTAATTAAACAAAGCTAAATAAAAAGTTTTCATATTTATTAATTTTTTGCATGCACAAGTAGTTTTTAACTACCGATGATACATCAAAAAATAGATCTAGACCGTGAATTCCCTCAATCCCGAATTTTCACATATACACACATCTACGTGTTCATTATATATCTTTGAAATCCCATATCTCCAAATCTTCAATTAATTAAAAATATTAACAAATTATCCATGCAACAAACTTAAGCTCAAAAACACACACTAGAATCTATGCAGCAAAAAAGAAGAGAAAACAAAAGAAGAAAAAGAACCCACCATGGCTTTGGTCTTGGAATAGAAAGATCCAATAAAATTGGGCTTATCCTCCTCCTTGAAACCAACACCCGACCCGAGTGGATGACCCGCATCGTACTCAAAAATGCACCCGGTAGCATAATTAATCAAGATCAAACCTTTTTCCCTGCAGACATCAGCCAACGTCAGGGTGCCAACAACGTTGGTCCGGATAGTCTCAACCTTATGGGACTCACACCAATCAACGTTAGGACGACCCGTGACGCCGGCAGCATTGAAAACATGGGTCGGGTTGACATTAGCAATATCGGTTTCTAAAGAAACCCGGCTCTCAAGACGGCCTGACCCGTACACATAATCGATCCCTTGAGCTTCACAGAGCTTCCCAAGCAAGCCGCCTATCCAGCCAGTTCTGCCGTAGATCAGAAACTTGAGTGGCTTGGATTCAGCTGAGCCGTTAGCTGGGAAACCCATGGTTCAAAACCCGTAATAAAAATCGGAGCTTTATCGTCTGAGAGGAAGAAGAAAAGGATCCAAATGAGAAGAGAGGGTGCCAAGGTGGTATATACATGGAATGGAAGTATCTTTATTTATAACTGGGATTTTATTTGTTTTTTCTTTTCTTTTTTAAATGAGGAAATGTGTTTATTTATTTATTTACTTTGTTGTCAAGTCTTTTGTTAACCTTTATAGAGAGGGGGAATCAATAAACAAGTGAGGGTTCATTTAGATTTTTCCTTTAAATTTTTATGATTTTTTTTGGTTACTAAAAAGGTACAATTTTTGTGATGCAATGTGTGTAAAATAAAAAAGTAATTAAAAAATAAAGTGCTTAGGAAACATGTATAGAAACCGATACAACAAAATTTTCAAAAGATGGAGCTATCCAATGTATTTTTCTAGTTTTGGGTAAGATTTTTTTTTTTTTTAAAATAATACTCCTTCCGACATTTATATTTTGAACTATGCGTTAATTTTACCTTTAGGAATCGTGATGACATATAAAATTATTTAAATCCATAATCGAAAATTCATAAGTTTGAGATGTATAAGTTCCGTTTAAATTGTAATTTTTGAATTGTATTCGTTTTTTTTTTTTAAATAACATAACACTTATTTACACATGATGTACATGAGATAAAAAGATAATTGAAAAAATGAAAACATAATTGAAGAACGTGTACATAAAATATTTCAAGATATTTTTCTAAAAAATAGATTGTCCAAACAACCAAGATTGTTATTATTATTCTCTCTTTTCTTATGGATTTTTTTGGTTTTATTTTGGAGGAAATGCATATTTATTTACTTTTGGGATAAAGTATTTTGTTACTTTTTGTCTATTGATTTGTGGTTAGAGAGAAAATTGAATCACTACAACTATGATTTGGCTCTAGCGTGTGCATTTAGCTGGGATTTGGGCAAGATCCTTTTTTTTCCACCCTTTTACTTTTTTGGATGGATTTTGTGAGGTGGGAATTTGTTGTTATATTACAAAGGTGGGGGAGGCAGGAGTGTGTGAGGGAGGGTGACAGTTGTGAAATGCCTGGACAAGAATTGGCAGGTAAGAATGGGGCACACCCCTTTGGCTTTTGAAATTATCAGAAATTATAAGGTAGGGCTGATCTCATGTGCTTTTCATAAGAGTGATTTGTGATCTATTATGTAAATTTTCATTTTTCACCTCTAAAATTTTTTGAATTCGATTTTTAACCATCACATATAAATTTGATTCATTCTCTGTCATAAACAAACAAGAACTTTAATCACATACTCTAAAGTTATAATACTGATAATAGATATAAATCTTTAATGCGTATATGTATAGACTTTGGAATATGATGTTTAGTTTAGGGAATGAATGTCAGTAATTATGACACTAGTTGTTGATGTTTGAAAAATAATTATTATTATATTTCAATCGGAATGAAAGTGATTAATTGAGTTTCCTAAAATACTACTATATCAAATTTATCAATCCTTTTGATAAAGGGCAAAACCTAAAATAAAAATTACTTTTTAGTTTTTTGTTTTTTAAGATTAGCATTTCCGTAAAACTCAAATTAAAGCGTGAATTTATATAAAATTGAAAAAGTCCTTTTAGAAAATTTCTTTAAAAAATACAAAATATAAGAAAATTGGAAAAATATGTATATTATAAAAAAGATTTAAAAAATTTAAATTTTATTTGAAAGTCATTACTCATCATAAGCAAATTAAATAAGTAGTTTTATAATAATGTCCATTCTATACTAAACCAAATATGTTGAGAGAATCGTTAGAACCCACGTCTAGGGTTAATAATATTCATAGTGACAGTAATAGAAGAATTTAAACCAAATGTGTCGTAAATATTATTTTATGGTAAAAACAAAAAAAAAAACTTTCCAAATAGATAACCACAAAAATTCAGATCCCAATGGAGGTTACATCTTTCTATACATGTATCTAATATTTCTCATTTAGTTTTTCAATGCTTTGGACTCCAGATAGTTTAATTAATAGATACTACCACTTACTCAAGTGTAAATTATGCAAGGTCAACATATATGGTAGATCCAAAATCTTTTGCGAAAATGTAATCTAGAAGGAAACATGTGAATTTATTGCAATTCCTGATTTATTCCATCACGCAATCCATAACCATCCAAGTCAAGGTACGAAGAGAATTAAAGAAATGGGTGCTGGTAGACTGGGGTAGTGGGTCTTTCAACATAAATTTTGGATCTTGTAACATTCCTGTTACATTAAAAAAGTGAATTGGTTTGGACATTGGCGAAGTCTACCTTCACAGCATCCGAGAAATGTAAATCAAAGAATCTGAAAGTACACAAGGAAACCAAAAAATGACATAAATGCCCTTGGCTTCAACAAAAAATTGACCAAATGCCCCCTACCGACGGATGGCCAATTTAGTCAATTTACCACCTAGCCATACAAATTATAGCTTTACTTGGTGAGATCTGGTCATGTACATGACGAGGAATCCCATAAACCATATATCAAAAGAACAACAATTATTCCAATAATTACATATCCAATTTGACCTATGGACGAATATCAAAAAGAGAATTCTGCATTGCATAACTATTACCAACCAAAACTTTTGCCATGGAAAGAATTCTTGGGTTGCAAGCAGAGCCAAACAAAACATCTGCAAAGTTGCAAAAATGACAATTTTCACTACATAAAGTTATCAATGTAAGACCACAACTGATCAAATCTTCATCAAAACCAACAACACTCTACCTTGCGTGCATCTAAATGAACAGCTAAAGAGAGAATCACCAGAACAAAAATTGTTTAGCTATCTGAAAACTGGCCGAAAACCAAGGAACTGGTAGGACTACAATGATGAATTCAGACCTCGAGGGCCAAGTTAACTTTTAAATTATGTGATACCATGATCAAATGGTAAGATTTTCTTGAATGGCAGTAAATGTTCCAACTATATTCCCACCCATGTCCGGGAATGTTTCACAGCCACGAAGAGGTGTTACTTTTCCCATTTGATCCACCCCAACAGGATACTTGAGAAGGTGACCCTTCATGTCAGTTATTTCTTCAGCTGCATATTGAGACCAATTGTGCTCACTTAGTGCCCTTAAACGTCTAACACATTCAACGCTCTCTGGTTGCTCAAAACACCCCTCCAGAAAACCAATGTGCTCTGCCCACAGTGATAGTCTGTAGCCATATATCTGCATTCAGATAAGGGACTCTGTCAAAATATATATTGAACATCAAGTGAAGCTGAGCCAAATCTAGGTTTCGAAGATAAATAATCGGACAAAAATAGTACAATTCATAATTAATGTGATGTAAAATGTAAGTAGAAACAATATATCTAAATGGAAGATTGAAGCTCCCATCTTTAATAACTGAAGCCAAGATATGGATACTGTGGCATTAGCTTCTGACATGCTACTGAGACTAAATAGTAGACCATGACTATTTATTTACCTGTCCATGGGGTCTGATGTGTTTTCTTGCCCAAGTATAATGAGGCTGATATGCACCCATTGCAATTTCAGTGTCTCTAGTACCTTCCAAAGAGCGCTGGTTGATGTTTGCAGATCCAATGATCACATACTCATCATCCACTATCATCCCTTTTGAATGGACATAGATCATAAATCGGCGGCTTTTCTGAGTGCGTGCCTGTTGTAAAAATGCAACGGATTAAAATTCTAGAAAGAAAATGATTTGAAATGTAACCACAAGGTAGCTGAAGGTGTAAAAAAGATGTACCTGAGGAGTGTTTGTGGCAGCAGAAGTTTTGGCATCTGAAATGTCATTATATCCCTGAGCCTCACGATTGCCAAGACAAAAGAAATTTAAGAAGTCTTGAGGTTCATACGTCCTGTCAAGCCCTACCTCTACTAAAGCTTTGTAAATGGTTTCATACATCATTTGCATTGTATTATGCTGCAGACGGAAATGAAAACATCATTAATTCAATAAGACACAACATTCAATTAACTGATGTTGCTGTTGAGAAAATGCCATCATCCCCTTTAACCTAATTGTAATTGTATATAACAAAAGCCTAATGCAGTTAAAGAAGGATAGAGCTTCAGTTTGATTATTTGTGAAGGCACTGGATCCGCTTTCAATTAAAATTAAGAAAATAAGAAAGACAATTGGCCTGTAAGTATAAACATTATAATTAAGCAAGCTTCTCAACTACTTAATTAGTAGTTTAAATTAGCATCTAACAGATATTGGCGGAAAACTAAAGTGAAGAAAAAAGTGGAAAAACCAACTTCGTTTGATTTACCAAGAGCATCAAAGGCATAATTTTCTACTCTCATTGAGCAATAAACTGGATCTGGCATCAACTCAAACAAAAGGGAATCAAACTGGTGCAGTAAAGCAATACTATTTTATGTTTTATAGTTCATTTGGAGCATCAAATACTACAAGTCTATCTTCCTGAATCCACACAATTAAAATGCAGAACTTGGTAGCGTGATGTCTAATAGAACGCTCAAATGGTGTTGAAAATAATGTTATTAAACTAACATGCAATCTCAGGATTGGGGGATACTCAGAGATTCCTTAAGTATTTTATTTTCAAAAATGACAGGCAATGCACAATGAAGGCAAACTGGGGAGGGAAGTAAACTATATTTGATAATTCTTTTTATTTTTTTATATTTTTCTCTGCATCATAACATAATTAAGGAACTATTGCATAGCCAAACATGGATCACAGGATCCTTTTTAATTCTGATGGATGGCTGAGAGTTGAACAACCAGAAACTCAACTGGCGCTGAATTAATGAGATCAGCAAGGTATATGTAAAACAGTGAGGTTCTCAGCCTAAGAGGAGGTCAAGGAAGTAGGGTTCAATGGACCTGCGAGTTAATACAAGCATATTTAGGAAACAAGTAGATGCATCTAAAAAGTTAACCAGCACTATCATAGTTATCGTGGATTTTGGGAGGAAGTTGTGAACTGCTGTTGAAATTGGCATTAAGCGAATCAAGAGTTATCTTTGCAATAAAAGAAATCACGTTACTATGTCCGGATATTACAAACTGGTTCTTCTCCTTGTCTTCTGTCGCATAGGAACCAAAGGACCAGCAAACTGATAGGTGCAATATAACAACGGCAAACTGGACCTAATACAGTAAGAATCTACCTGCCAAAATAGAATCCTCTGAGTTGCTGTACTGGTAGGAACACCTTCTGGCCACATTGGGAGAACAATATATGCTGAGAACCTCTCATGCGCTCTGATTTTATTTGCAATTTTGAGTGCAATTTCCATTGGAATCAAATTATTTGCACCTGTATAAGGAAAATTTCTAATTGTCACAGTCTTTCTTGTCTTTTCAAGGCCAATAAGATGTTAGATGACCAAAAAGAATTTAAAAATCCCCTTGTTTCCATTGGATGCCTGCTTTTGCAAGTTTTTGAATATATCTGAACTATCTTAAGCAACAGGAACTGAATGGGAGTTAAGGGCATTCAGGCAGATATCTAGCACTCAAAACAGAATCTGATGCATATGACAATAAATGATAATAATCTCTAGCTGATCCATGTAGTGCTATATTACAGACAGGTTAGTATTGTTATCAGAAAATTATAAATAATGGTTCAACAACTGCAATCTAATATTAGAATCCTTACCTAGATCTTTATAATTAGCCCAATTGTATGATGATCCAAGGAAGTACTGGTTCTCGATGTAAATGAAATGTTGAGCAGCACGAATTGCCTTTACATATGCACTATGTATGCTCATGTCTATGAGAACGTTCTTCCCACACAACAGGTTCTATCATCATTCAGTGCCCCCCCCCCCCCCAAAAAAAAAAAAAACAAAAAAAAAAGAGAGAGAAGTCACAGACTTTTATCAGTGGAAATGAGCATATATTGCAATATATTTAAGAATTTAGTAAGAACCCTAAGTTGCCTCACCTTGTTGGTGGCATCTTGTGGATCTTTTGGAAAACCTTTAACAGAACCTGAATCAATTGAACGAAAAACCTACATGCCATAAAATTAAACGTATATTTTAGGAAGGCATAAAATGTGATAAACTGCAGCAGAAGTGCAATTAAAGTATACCTGCACATGCCAAGCCTCTGGATTATTTTCATGTAGAGTAGAGACATCTTCTATTCCTAATATATCAGGAATCCTGTCGAGCTTAAGCAGGGAATCATCAAAAGAAGATTTCATTTTATGAATCCCATGACGCTTTGATGCCCTCAACCATCGCTCTTCGAAGTTAGTTAGGATATCATAAGCAGCTGGACCATCAATTCGACAATGTAAATCATGCCATGGTTCTCTGGGGCAACCTGCTGTAGAACCCTGCAAAGCAATATAAAAAAACGAATAGATGAGAAAAAATACTCTATTTTGGTATGTAGCTTAGGTCCTAGTAGCGGAACAAATGTTCAAGGACCATTTTCACCAAATTTACCATGTTAATGTTATCAAAGTAATTATGTCTATTCCTGGATAACTATTCTTGATGACTGCATATAAAGCTTTCTTTTCAGAAATTTCTTTAGAATAAGCTGTTATCTTTAAAAGTTTCATGCTTATGCAGGTACTCCATTACATTTATAAGAGCATTTCTACCAATCATGGGCACTGTAAATGGGTTTCCCCTGTATCAGAAAGAAACAGTAAGTTTCAGATGGTCGTCTCGTGAAATAATAATCAGTAACTGAGATTTATAACAGCATAAATTGTATTTGCTTAGATTGTTAAATAAAATCTATAGACAGCTAAATATGAGGATATCTCTATACGATCAAACGGAAAAAGTAACTAAACCATATCATATGACAGATGATCAATATTGCTGAACACAATGAAGGATTACCGTGAAATTAGGATTATGATAGTCATCTTTGTGCACATTTTGTAAAGTTCGAAAAATGGGGTGTTCTGGCGTATCATATCTCCCCGTGGTTAAATCAAGCCCTCCAATAAAAGCTATGATCTTCCTTTTGTAGTCACCTGCATCAGCATCCACAATTACAGTCTTCTGATGATGAGTGTAGATTGTTCCAACTTCCTGTTTAAAAATAAAACCAGTCATGTTAGATCTTTAATCTTTTAGAGTAAAACACCAAATGGAAAAGGGATGGTGCTGTAGAGAGATGCCTGATCGAGAACCATTAACTGATGCATGCTTAGAAACTTAGAATTTGCAAAGTAGGATATAGTGCAAGTATAAGTATGTTAAAAGTGTCATAACAGAAGAATAGATTCTTGGTACAAATTTTTACCGGAGGGGATTCAATTATTTTAGGATAGAAAAGTTTCATTCTGTCCATATTACTATGTCAAAATGTATTTGAGCTTCTTTTCCTATTCTGGTTCACATTACTACAGTTGCAACAAAATCATATGTTATCAATCTACTGCATAGAGGTCTGGCAACAGTTAAAAAGGACTCTTTTCTATGTTCTTCTTCATTTTAATACAGTGAGCCATCATTGTCCAGAACACATATCAATGACAGAAAAGCTGATTTTTTTTTAACCTGTTTCTTGAACCAGCTATGCCCTTTTCCAGCAGAACGGGGACAGAGTAACACTTGAACTGAAGAATGCTTAAAAAATCTACGAGTTTCCTCATCACTGGTATTCATGACTCCCTCCTGCAGATCAATTCGAAAACAAAAAATATCAGATAAGAAATTTAACTACAAGATATTGCATAAGCAAAAAAGTCAGCACCCAACAGTAAACTGGACAAATAGAATTGCAGAACAACAATATCTTTTCACCACAAATTCATAATGCAGGAACAAAACTTTAAAGCCAAAAGATGATAGGAGGAACCTAATTCCTCAAGAAACAATCCACCTCCCATTATCACCAAAACTTAGACAAGGCATGGAATTTCTGAAGTAGCTTAAATTTGGTACAGCACATCAGCAAGTCAACCTATGACTTTAAAGTGATTGTCATTCTTAATAGGAATTTTGAAAGTTTAGACAAATCATCATAATTTAGAATTTTCCTTATTTGGCAGATCAATAAAACAGTATTCCACTTCCATTGAAAATTTCTAGTAAATGATGCTCGAACGCTTGACATAAACCTCAATGTCAATACCAAGAAACTCCTTAATGATAAGCATGCCGCAAAAGCAGGTAAGTATAGCAATACTGTGGTAGTAAAATCTACAAATAATTACTTCTACTTTGAGAACTGTTGAGGTAGCTATGAAGTATTAGACACTTTAAGCTATAGGGAAAGAATAGAAGGCATCAAACTCACCCGCTATTACATGAAATAAGTCATTTTCAGTTTGTTTCAATTGAAGATATGAAAATCAAAGCCGCAAGTTCATGTTGGATGTTAACTGTATGAATTAACTGAGTTGCACACTGTTTTATATTTTTAAGGGCACTTCAAATTTTTTCAAAAAGTTTCTGAACAAGAAGTTTCTTCAAGGTTGAGAACATAACAAAAGTAAAATGTGTGAATATACCAGAAATCTGCATTAAAAGGTTAAAAGGAGTGCATGTAGTTTCTTACAGTTTTATAGCCCAAAATGCTCCTAGAAGTAGGATCATCCCAAACCAGAAGCAAAACTCTGACGCCTTCTTGAGACTTCACTTTAAGAAGCTCTCCCAAAATGCTTTTTGATGGACTGCTTTTGTCTCGAACCAGCGAAACCAAATGGTATACAGACCACCCAGTGATGTAAACCAGACGGCGAGCCTCACTTATGGCATTGAAGATGTCATGCCAGCATCGTCCATGCTGATACTGCAAACCATTGTCAAGCATGAAATTTGGAAGGCAACCTTCATGTACATGAGCATCTTGGTAAAGTGCGACATTTCCTCCCTTCCTAAGAGGAAAATAAGTACCAGGTACACCTAGATAAGAGCCTGATCCAACTCCACCATGATAAAGCGGCACTTTCTCTATGGGGGTGTACTGAATTGATAAAGTCAACACTGCTCCTTTTTTACATGGTTTTCCACTAGAGTTAAGAACTGGATATGTACCCTCAACTTTTGCACCAGAATATATCTGTTCCACTGGAATCCCAACTGCCCCTATGAGTTGAGAACCTACAACATCACTATCTTTAACAACAAAATGCACTTCTGCAGCATGATGTGCAACGGGAACATAAAAATGCTGCATCCAGACAGGGTTCTCACTATTCCTTATCACAAAAGTTCTACCAATCACTGCATTTGAAACTGAGATTGTTACATAGGGATCACTTGTGTTCCCACTAGATGAATTTCCTTCAGCTTTGCCTCCCAATTTAAACCTATCAATGAAATTTTTATGAAACTGATCCATGTTTGGAAGGTTCTTGGCATCCTTAACCCAAATATCCAAATTCCCATGCAATAATAACACCCTCAACGACCCCTGAGAGGTCTTGAATGGCACAACTTCCACACCCTGACCATGCTGTGAGCTATCATCTGACATAGAATCAGAATGAGTAAAATGAGCCATATTACCACTTTCCCCACTTAAACACGAGCAACAACAGCAAGGTTGCACCAGACTTCAAAAGATCAAATTTTGGCAAATGCCCACATCATCAAACGTGCAGAGCTTACTATCTCCCCTGTGATCATCTGAAATCACCAAAAATATAAATAAACAAAAGCACAGCTTTCTCTTAAATAGCTAGAAAATCGGCAATACTTTTGTCAAACAATTAAGAAGGGTCCTGGTTCCTGACTTAATCTAGATATTCAACTAATTATTGGATGATTTTCGGATTCAGAAAATGCACAACAGAACTAAAAAAGGCCAAAGGGACTAATAAAAGCCTTACTTGATCAAGACTCTTCCTTTTTCTGATCTTTTCTATTTGTGAAAATGAAACAAGTCCTCTCAAGTTATCTGATATATAGACAACTAGTGAGGATTGTTTCAAAAAATGGGAATGTGGGTTCTGTAGACAAGTGAAGATAGAATTCAGTAATGGGTCAAAAAGTCTTCCACAGATATGATTTGAACGAAGAAGAAAAATAAACAAAATGAAAAAAAAAAAAAAAAAACCAATTCTTTACGAAAGATGGCTTTGACGTTGAACAAGAAAGAAGAAAGGTCGACATTGGGGAATCCTCCATTGGTAATGAAAGAAATCAAACAAGTGGCAATACTTAAAAAAAACCAATATTGTCTTTAAAAAATAAAAATAGCCACAAAAGATTCCAGTTAGTGCTTTGCCCTTGTTTTATTTTAATCAGCTAGGCTAATACTAAATCACTATCAAATCATGCATAAAAAATGTCTCATAGATTAGACAACATGATTAAGATTTGTTTATTTGATTCTTTATTGATACTGGAATTTAATAGTAGATGGAAAATGGAAGCGGGCAAAGGGATTCTGAGAGGTGTCGTGGCCCAACTGGACATAGTAAAGAAATGGAGGGAGGAGAAAATTTCAAAGAAGACTGCTAAGGAAACTCCAAACTCTCTCTGTTGTTTGTAATCTGAATCGCCAAAGACATTTTATCATTAAAATTATTAAATCATAGTCCGACGACAAGTTAGGCGATAATTTCATAGCAAATGTACAATTGGAAAATGTATTTTATTGTTAATAAATATTAAATTATTTTGTTATTGTTATACAATTTAGTCGTTTTGAACAATGTACACTATTATCAGTCATAATATAGCACGAGTAATTTTGTAACAAACGTTAAAAACTGTTAATGAGAAATAGGATCCAGATTTTCACCAAATTGTTAATTTCTTGCCCAAAAATTAAAAAAAAAATCCTTGAAATTTTTGGGATGAACGCTTGAGAAAAAATTTCAAATCATTTTTTTCCTTTTTTTTTAGAGCTTTGGTGGCAAATCTGACCTTATTCACATGCAATATTTGTTTCTATAGTCCAATTTATAATGTTATAATATTGTCAAAAGAAAAAGCAAACAAAGGGTGTACATTTTTTTCCCTTCGCAATCTAACTGATGAAAAACATTTTGTTGACCATAAGGCTTTTCTGGAACCATGGAGTTGGTAATTTTCCAAATATTTCATCCAATCTCTCAGCCATCGAATTTGAAGTGTATTATAATACCAAGTCATGCTTACGTCTCATGAAGATTGAAGACTAGGTGCAACGCATTCAATTATTTATCAAAGCAATGATAACATATAAGAATTCGTGTGAAAGTTGTTAAATATTTTACTCAAAGAAACAAGTTGTTGTATATGACACTGTATTATTGTTTTTGAAATGGAGCTTTGATAAGAAGATATTCCGCAAAAATAGTTTAGTTGTTTGCAATAATGTTATATTGAAGTTGTAACTGATTCATTTATTAAAGAAAATACCCCTACTGAAATGTATTTTTGACTTTCAATGCAATTTTTATTTCGTTTTTTAGTCAGTCTTTTGCACAGGGAAAAAAAAAAAAGATTTTCCTTCACAACTTCATCATCAAAATCCCAAATATATAATGTTGCATGCTTTAATAACACATTCCCAACAAGTAAAAATATCTTGAAAAATAGTGTGATGACAAGAAATTTGTACTGTAAAAAGAGTTTGTGTTTACCTGAGCATCCCTCTGCACCTTCATTCTTGAAGCTTTTCTTGTTCTTCAACCTTTGGTCCGGGCATTCCAATTTTTGTTTCTCTCTATAGATTTTTTTTTTTTTTTTTTTTGGCTGCGGCAGTCACGTGGAGGTCCTACTCATCCTCTTCCAAGTTCGCAAGATCTTTTATAAATGTATTTTGTTTACGACACTATTACTTAATTACTCGATGTTTTAGTCCCCTATCTTAATTGGGTTCACGCGTTTTATACAAATGTTTTTAGTTGTTGGGATAAGGCTTCTAATGATGTATTGGGTGAAGGGTATTTGCTATACGCAATTGAGGGTATGGCTCCAAGAAATTTACCTAACCCCCTCCCCCACCCTGTAAACCTAATTTTTACTATCGCGGATGAAATTTGATCCCAAGACTTGCGGCAAAAGATCGTTCCTGACCACTGGGTCATTAGCCCAGTGGCTAGATCATTTATTACTATTAGATTATGTTATTATCATGCTATAATACATATTCAAAAAATTAAGTTTAGTTTAAAATTAGTAGGTTCGTTTAATTTAAGATAGGCAATATTGAATTTTCATTGTAGAGGCTGGATTTAGTAGCTCAATCAAATATTTTAAATTTGGACTGGTTCGGATGCAAAGGCCCAATATAGGGCAGTTATCTCTATTTATAGACTAAGCTATGTTTTCAGGCCTTTTACCGTAGCCTAAAAAAGGTAAAAGCAAGGCCCGTAGGCCTAAGATGTTAATCTAATAATTCCGTTATCAATAGCAGTTAAGCTAACTCAATTTTAACCAAGCTTAGCCTGTGATTCTTTTATGATTATTATTTTTTTATCGACAACCAAAATAAGGCTACATGGATATATTTTTAATTGTCCCGAGTTGGATAACACTTTAGAATACCGGGCTCCCTAAGGCTTTAACTGTCCCTCGTGAATAGGAGAAAATAAGACAACTAACAACCTTTTGGGTCAAGATAACTTGGGTAAACTAGGATGTTAGTCCTTACAAATGACAAATGTGTCACGTTGGCTTCACATTGTGGATATCAATATTATTTGACATATACATCAGTTCAGATATAATACCGTCTCAGCCAGTTTTCTCTACCGAATTATTTCCAATCAAGGGTTCATAAAACAATTATTGAGCTCCTTAGACGAGGTGATATGAAGATGATGCGACATGTGGACGAGGTGATCCGAGGATGATGTGACAGATGTGACATGTGATACAAACTTCACTATTTGACACCACCGACCTATAATTTCATAGGATGTTAGACTATGGCACACATTTTCATAATTTTCTCTATATTCTTTTAGTATTTAAATCTCCATATGTTTCATTTACAAGGTATGCCCAATATACTCTTCCGATCTATTTAGTTTTCTCGAAAGCCGACTTAAGCATCGAAGTCGAATTTACCCCACCTGACATTCTCTATTTTGTAGGCTTATGTGTGCCTCAAGTCAGCCCATCCTAAGAAGTGCCAAATTTGGGGACATCATCCACAATCGGGCTAAAGGTTAGTTAAGAATAATATATAAATTTCAAACGTAAAATACGCAAATGTTTAAAAGTTAGTCTAACAATGTGATTTTCCAGTAAATTAAGATTTAGTAACATGACATGATCTAATTTTAGTTATATATTTCGAGGTGTAACCCAAATTTGACGAAGAGAATCTGAATATGGTTTATGCCCTCTGTTGGCAAATATAAGATTTTGTCTAATGATTCTCCCCGTGTTATATCGTTAATGGTCGATCAACTAGGCTCCAATGAAACTTGTTAAGTGCTTGTTGAGGAATACCAGTTCTATAAATATTGCGTTTCGCTAGCAACTGAGCAGTCTGCTATTCTTGATTTTGGTTGGTCTGAATAGTAGGGGGATGGAGAACTGCATTTTCCAGATTCCAATCCATGTCCCTTCATTTTTCCATATGGCCTCATTTAGACGAACACTTTGTACTTCAGAAGGCAAAACAGCCATAAATATCTGCTGTTTATGTCAGAGAAAAAGGAAAATTTGGAAGAAGCCTACGAACTTTATGCCCAGCTATTTCCTGATTCTTGAACATTGAGTGCAAAGTCTTGAACTTTATATAGGTAACACTACACATTTACCTTTGAAACAGATGAAATGGTTGCTATATCAATCAAAGAAAGTCAGGAACCGAAATAATAATTCCAGAGTTCAGAAGTATTTGTTAGAAAGTTTCTCTTTCCCGGTAATCTACAGTCATGTATGTGTGACATGCTAATACTATTATACATACTCCCCTGATGTATGACTTCTTTATCTATCAGTTTCTCAATATTTGCACAACTGGTTTTCTGGACCTCTGTCTTAGACGAAGTAATCTAATATCGTCATGGATTTAAATGCATGCAGTTTCACTGTCAAAAGTAACTGAGTTGTCTATCTCTTGCGCTTAGACTTCAGAGACGTTACAGATTGAGAGTTGCTGTGCCAGTTGCGTTTCCTTTGGTTGATGAACCAATTATTGATTTGCTTGAGCTGCAACCCTGTTTCTTCCACAAGTTTTGCCTTGTCATCTTCCTGCAATTTAGAAGAGCATGTTTATTTTGGGAAATTAGTCATAATCCGAAGTCTAGAATACTGATGCTGCAGAAACTATGCACTAATATTATTCGTACAGCATGGCGTAATTGTCTATTAATTAGAATACAGATCCTATTATTTTAGAATTAAAGGAAAACCATAATGGCTAGAATTGTCATTTATACTTTTACTTTGAACCACAATAATAATAATAATAACAATAATAATAATAAAGAAATTTGACACATTTTTTCGACTGCATATGGTTATTGTTAAGAATCAGTCTACAGGTTTAAAGAAGGGAATGAAAGTGCTTTCTCCGCATCAGAATTTTGTCCAATCTATCTTTTCGGTGAACTTTTTGAGGATCATTATTTGTCTTTGGCAAACAGTCTAGTCACCAGTCAAAGTGCTTAGTTTGTACAATCTCAATCAATTTGTTAGGAGAAACTAGGAAAACATCTACAGAAGTCTGGTATTAGCTTCTTGTAGTAAATTGTCAGATTGGACTTACAGTTGGATAAGGCCATTTCGAATGTTGCTGCCACCAATTCTTCAGCACTGAAGTAGTGTCACCTGGCAGTTTTCCTGCCCTCCTTTTTCTTAGTATTTCCTCTCTGACATCCTCAATTCTTGATCTGAATCCCTGCAAAATAATATATACGCTTAACCAACAACTGTATTTACGGACAGAAGCAAACTCGCCAACAAATTAAACAAGGGGAAAAAACGAAGTGTTTCGACTTGACAAATTAGGATTTGTTTTAGTAATTTTATTCATTTTCTTGATTTTTACCACCCAGCCCTGTTCAACTTTCATTTTAACAAACAAAGATATTGAGGTTAGGGACAATTCTGAAAATTCACCTGCTTAAGCTCAAGCTTCAGCTCCTGGCGAACTCTCTCCATCAATGACCTTTCTGATTCTGTTGGAAGAAGTGGACCAAAGCCCATCATATCATGTCCATCAGCACCTGATTGATCCAAGGAGAAATCCATCTGAAGCTCATCCTCATCATCAGACATGGTTCCACCGGTCCCTTCGCCAAGGTTGACTCCTGAGGTGATAAAAAGGATATCATGAATATTATAAATACATAATCTGTTTCCAGTTGGAAAGGTGTAACGTCTTCAATAGTTCCTCCTTGCATGCATGTTACTAAAAATCTTATGTAGCTATACGGCATGCCCATTCTACACATATCCTAGATGGTAGCATGTGTGATGATCTTCGTGTCTTATCTAACCTGATAAAAAAAGACAGTTCATTTAACGACGGGATCTTGCAAAACTACAACATATGCAAGAAGGCTGGCTACTCATTTCCAATATAATTTCAAGATGTTGTGATCAAAGTAGATGTTTTTTGATCAATGCCAACCTTCGATAACAATGGAAAACACCAGGAATGCATGTAGACAACATAAGCAGAAAGTTAAAGAGTCATAGACTCCCATTCTATAATCTAAGGCATATACATGATTTTGCCGAGGCTCATCAAATGCCGGCAATTTGAGTCATTAATTATGATGACAATTTAAGAACCAAAGCTTAATTTCTAAACAGATCTGTCCATACAAGGACTTATGATGTAATAAACAGGCAACATTACTACAGAAACCCAACAATCTGGAAACAAATGGTCAAGTTGAAACAATCATAGAACTTTAAAGAGCAAATTGTCAAAATACAGTTTGAAGTAAGCAAATTTAATAAAACGATAGGTTAATATGTAAACAGGAATTTCTCCTCATTGAAATCATTGAAATTAATAAAAGACCTTGAAGCGAAGTTTGGTTTGTAGTTATTTCAAGAATTTCCTTTGGATCAAAAAACAAATCTTTTTATAATACTATCTTATTATGTTCTCAAGAATATAGAAGGATGGCATTGTGAAATTGTTAGGAACGTGTAAAATGCATAAATGAAAATTCATAAAGAAAGCCCTGGACTGGAATGTTAAGGATTAGAGACTCATGAAATTGGAAAAGAAAAATGATGAAACAAGCTAGGAGCGATCCGATATTCACAAAAGAACTAAAATATTAACATTGTAAATATACATTTTTCTTTCTTGTAAAAACATGCACAAGTGGACAAATCTACCAAAATACACTTTCCTATCTTAGTGATCATTCCTGGAAACTTCTCTGGATTTAGTCATATCACAATTATCAATGCAACACAAATAACCACCTCAATTATTTATTATTGGATAAAATCACAATAAAAAGAGAAATCTTTTCATTATATTTATCCAAATTCCTTCGTAAAAAATTGGCGTGAAAACACTCTCCTTTAGTTAGTCTTACCTACAAAGGATGCCTCAAGCATCTTTCACAACATATCTGTCAAGTTGCAAATTCCTTTTTTTTTTTTTCTTTTTTTTTTTGCGGTCATGTAACAAAATTTATGTTGTACCTGTAGTTTCATACAACAGCACAGAAAATTTATAATATGATACTGTAACCAGGTTGCCGGGTAGTCCAAGATTCTTATTTCTACCGTAAAAAAGCTTTATGAAATTGAACTTTAATTAAAATGAAAATTGGAGTAAGACAACCGGTTTTGAGAGTTGTGATCAAGAGGTTTGTGTACTAATCATAAAAGAAAAAAAACGAAAACATTTTGAAGTATTTATGAACTCAATAAAATATGATAAAAACACAATTTTTATGTAATTTGGATAAGCCTGTGGCTATCTAAACTAACTTGAGTTAAAGTATGCAGCTTGCATTTTTCCAAAAAAGGTAATAAGAGGACAAATTAAAAGAAGCTTGTATTTATTCTCAATTATTCAAGTCTAATGGCAAATAACTTGAACATAAGTTCAGTTATCTATTAAGTAGACTTCATCAAGAAACCTAATAATCAACGTATAAAAATTATTGAGTTTCATTCAACTTATGTCAATATACGTAGAAGAAATTATTATGTTCTCCTGATTACCAATTCCATATTCCATAATGCATGCAAACATAAATCACTATCTAGAGATTCTTGTAGATATGGTGCGAGATCAGTCACGTTTGGTCTAAGTTTCTCGATGCCAATGATATGTTTAGATAAAGCTAAAAGCATTAGGGGCAGTCCCCAAAGACATTTGTGTTTCAATCATACAACACAAGGATTAGAAATGCAAATGGTGATTTATTATTTTGCTCATACTAATATCCCAACCACTTGCTTGATTAGGTGAATAAATAAGCACAATTATGTTACTAAGTCAAAATCCTTACTGTATATCTAGAAACAATTATGCAATAAACTTGCAATGGCATTCAAATACAACACTGAAAACATCCAGAAATTTTAGCTCAGCAGGCTTAAGTGAACAAGAAAATAAACATATATCTTACAGAAGCAAATAAAAAAAAAAAAGAAAGTGTTAGCCAATTTATTGCAGTACTACTAAATACTAGCATGTGTTTCCGAATACAGAAGTAACCATCCGGTACAAGAAATATAGAAGAACCTAACTGTTCCTTTCAAAATGCAGCCCCTCATCGGTTGGTAGTGGCATTGGACACCTATTGGTTGTTGCCACCGCTTGTTCTTCTTCCAAAGATATTAACCAACTAAAATCCTTCCTAACCTAACTTTAATCTTAAATTTTTAAGGAGGTCCCCACTATACCCACCTTTAGTTGTACCCTCACATAAACTTACAAGAACCCCAAATTTAATTTTTCTTATCCCTTTGCCAACCAAACCATACCCATCAAGGCATCAAATCTCAAAATCAAAAAGTCAAATCAATCCCAACCGAAAACAATTTTCAAGAATACCCTCATGATACCTTTAAAAAAGAAGAAGAAGAAGAAGAAAGATTAAAGAAATTAAGAAACAATAAAATAAAACTCAAATCCATGCAACAAAACAACTTTTCTGGAGTAAAACGATGTAGTGATAACATATGCATAAGAAGAAGATTTGATTAGTTACTGGGTAGAGATAAAGTGCTAGTAGTATCATTATTATTGGTTCTTACCAGTCAGAGCTTGTAAGTTCTGCTCAATTTCACGGCAGGCCATGACTGCTTCAACAGCATGGACTCTGACATGTTGCTGAAGCTGTTCTTTAAAGGAGCACAAAACTAACAAGTACTGTCCCTGTTGCATTTAAACACCAAAAGGCCCAAAACCCTTTATTATTTCAGCTTTTCTCAGATGAAATGCATAAAAAAGGCAATATTTTTTTTTTAGAGAGATATCCCAAAAAAGAAAAAAAAAATCATAACTTTGAGATGAAGGAAAGAGGAAACTTACCAAGAAATTGTCAAGGTCTTGCCTTTCATGGGGTGATAAGGGATGGGAAAGATGTTGTTGCTGAGAAGCATAAGACCTTAAAAGATTGTGAGACTGTGAAAGCTGAGCATCAATAAGGGGTAACTGATCAATAGGAGTAGCTACACGAAGACATGCTACATGGGCTGAAAGTAGCTGTTCATATAAAGGATGAGTAGCAATCTCAGCCTTAAGTTGTCCATTTTGGTCACCTGGAATTGCCACAGAAACATCACCTAATCCACCAATTCCTCCTCCGGTTGCAGCCATCATGCCTAAACCTTGTTCTTGCATTTTTCAGAGAAAAGTTCCTTTTTTTTCTTTTTAATATTTTCACAGACACAGTTTTGAAATGGGGAAGAGCATCATCAGGAGGAAAAAGGGTTTTTGAAGAAAGTATTGGGAAAAAAAAATGAAAAAGTGGGGTTAAGTTTAGGACCACAAGGAGGATAGTTCAAACTTCAAAGATATGTAAGAAGAGGAAAAAGAAGCAAAAGGGGACAGGTTTGTGTTGTTATTTGTTGAAGAGAAGTCCCTTAAATTGGGATCTGAGACACAAAACTTTCTGCACCTATTCTGTAGAGTTGCAGATATTAACATATGCAGAGAAAAAGAAAGATGCTAGCACTAGTATTTCTACAGTCTATATAAACAGATGATGAGAGATATAGGGATATGTGTGTATGTATAGGAGCTATATATAAATGAACTCTGATTGTTTTTGTTTCTGTTTTGAGTTCTTCAAAAAAAAATTGTTCAGACTAGAGAGAGATGTAGAAAGGAAGAGCTCGGTTGGGGCAGCAGAATCATTGCCTTAGATCTATTGCCTGATCTGATGATATTTTCCTTTTAAACTGTGGTGATAACATGTTTCTTATTTTTTCTTTTTTTTTTTTCCCTTGTGGGTAGGTGAAAGGACGGAAAAAAATAGAACTTAGATATAATAGAATTATAAGAACTTTTTTTTTTCCAATTTTGCCTCCATAGTCTCGTCTTGATTTATTAGTTTCATAGTTTGCAGTTTAAAATATTTAATTTTTCAAGATTAGGTATTGTTTTGGAGGATAAGCCTGTTTCATGAACAAATAGTAGTAAAAGATAATTAATTGTTACCAATATCTTCTCTATTTTATATAGCACTAATGATGGTGGTATGTATAAATTTTGGTTGCTAACTACTAGTTTCTATTCAAGGAATGAATTTCGTGTATTTGTGTATTCTCTTTAGTATTAAATTAATAGTGGAGTTCATAATGGATAGAAAATTTAGGGCTATATTATTCAGAAAAATCTATAAGAGAAAAAAATTATTTTAAGGGCAACTCAGAAACTCAATTTATATTGGAGGAGTATAATTTTTTGCTCTTGTTTTTATGCCTTTTCTTTTGGTTAATGAAAGGTGCCTAGGAGCTGTATTGATCTCTTCGTAATGACCGATTTTTGCTAATTAAGCTACCCCAAGACTTCACTTTCAATTAACTAAGAAATAGTTGGATTTTGGATTAGTACCTTCTAAGGAATATTTATGTTCAAAATTTCATTCAGTCTCGTGCCAACACAAAAAATATATATATATTTCTAGCATTTCCTTTGTTGTTCTACTTTTTGGGTATTTACTAACACATATTATTAAATTTATTCTTTTTCTTTTTTTTTTCTTGTGTATTTGGGAAATCAAAAGAAGCCTAGCTGGTTTGTTTTGTTGTTTCTGTGTTTAAAAAAAAAAAAATCTGTGCTATTTTGAGGTCTTGTGCATGTCTTGGTTGCAAACAAGTCAAATGACACACTTGGAGCCATGAAACACTATTAGATTGAAAAGTCTTGATTACTACATTATTGGTGGCATTACCAAGTCTTACATTAATTAGTTGGTCTCCACTCCTGTCCAAATAAATCCCTCATATTCTAATATGTTATCCTTTTCTTTTGTTAGTTTTATCCTTCACGTGTCAATTTTCAAGAACACAAATTTTGCTAGAGAGAACTAATAAGTGGTGAAAATCTCAAAAGAAATAAAAAGCCAACAAAATAGCTATTTTCTTTGCCCTTGTTTATGCATGCAAGCTAATCCACTTGCCTTCTCTCTCAAGGAAATAAATTTCAACAAAATGTTTCTCAAGATGATGATAGCATCTTCTCATCAAACTTAAGGGTAAAACTAATCTTTCTTCATATCATTTCTCTATTTTTTTTCTGGCCAAAAAAGGGGAAGAAGATCACAAAAAGATGCATGCCCCTATATGCTTTTATTCTTGTCAAGCAATTTGGCCATCTGGGAAGATAATTAATAATAGTCTTTGCCTTAGTTGTTTCAATTAGTTGAGCTAAAACATCTATTAATTATTGGGGAGCCCCCATTAGTTAAAGATAGCCTACAACTTGCTTAAGAATGTCGGCCTAGGATTGAGCTGTCGAGTTTCCTTGGCTGGTACATGTATCTTCATGTTAATTTTTTTTTTTTTTTGGTGCCAAATTACAAGAAGAAAAAGAAGTTTGGTATTTATTTTTTTATTTTCCTTTAGTTTCATTGGATATCTTCTAGGAGTAAAAAGAGCATGATACTCCTCTGGTAAGCTAGAATTTTTGGGTTTTTATTTTTCTTTTCGGATTTTAATTTTCTGTTGTGAGGGTTTGGTGCTTCTCTTCTTTTCTTTTTTTTTTTTTTTTGAGGAAATATAGCTTGGAGTTGGAGTAAAGTAACTTTCCTACCAGTACATGTATATATGCCGACACATAAACATACGATTTATGCAATGTTTACCTAATTGAAAAGTACTTCAATAATTAAATTTATCAAATTAATCTATAAAAGCACTAATTTGCAAGTTGGAATTTCGAATTCAAACATTTAACAACATTATTCATGGTTTGCCGCATCCACTGATAAGAACGTATATCCTATACTATATTTTCTTAGCAATTATGTGACGACATTTAATAATGAAAAATGTTTTGGCGACAAAGAATTAAAAAAAATTGAAATAAAATGGTAAGTTTTTACTGAAACTTACCATTTTTTTTTTAACGAAAACTTATCATTTTGTTGATAATTATTTTACATTCTACAGTGGGCTGTCTGGTGGCAAGTCTGAGAACACGTCATGGTCTTCTATTGCTCCAATTAAAGATAAATGAAAACAAGATGTGGTTCAAATCTTAGAATTCCCATCCTCAGCTTATTAAACTCAATTTTGTTACATAACTTAGTGCAAAATCAAGTTTATATGACAGAAAATTAAGGGCTGTTTGAGATTTTCTGAAACAATCCATATTAAGAACTTAATTCGAAAAACTATTTTCTAAAATTTAAAAAAAAATAAAAAATAGCATTCAAACTCTAAACACTCTCTAAAACACAGCCAAAACAAAGAATTAGTTTTATTTTTATTTTTTAACCGAATCATCGCCATTATTATCCCTCCATCTAGAATACTAGTAGTTATATGATACAAAAAAAAAAAAAAAAAAAAAGAAGGTGACCGGTGTGGAAAATGTGTGTAAATAGATTGATGTAACTGTAGTTGGTGCTGATTATATTGTTCATTAGGAAAATTGTTCATTCCCTCACCCAAGGTTTGTTGGAGGGGACCGTACCAACCTCAGAACTAAAATTTCAGATGTGGGTCTTACAGTGGAAAAATAAAAAACTATGTTGAGTCCTCGGAGTTTATTTAGGAATATGCAAATAATTAAAACAAAAATCGAAGGGGAAAAACTCTTTTCTAAGTGTTATTGTTCCTTTTGTTTTACGTGGGAATGTCGCTTTGGAAGCAAGGTAAAGAATTTGGTGGAGGGGGGGATGTATTATGTATGCTGCCTTCTGGAAGTAGTTGTTTTCTGATGAATTTTAATTAGTCAACATTTTCCTAAATTGCACTGAAATATATACTTGTTTGGATGGTTGTTTTTTGGGATTTTTTTTTTAATATTATTGTAGCAATTTTAATTTTTTTTTAGTAAATATGCACATGAGATAAAAGGATGGTTAAAAAAAATAATAGGAGCTTTCTAAATATATGTTTTTTTAAAGAATAATCTCAAACAAATGCATTGTACATGGGATTGTTTTTCGAATTTCCATTTCCCTGCTTCTTTTATCACCAACTAAGCAAATAGTTATGTAGAAATTAGCTAATTATTGTCTATAGCATACCTTAAACGGTTAAAATGCCAATAAAATCTAGTTAACAGTATTTTCAAAAAAATAAAGAAAAAACCTAGTTTACTAAGGCTGTATTAATGCACAAAAATATATGTGCTCAATAGTACTCTATGGTTGCAACAAAAGGAAGTATGGAAGGCAAATTCATGTACAATGTTTACTTAAGTATTTTCCTTCCAAGTGATTGTTCTTGTCTTGTGTGACTGCAAGTATTGGATTATGCTTTCGGCTTTCCCAATTTTCCAATTTTCTAGAACAAGAAGAACAAGCATCATATTCCTATTTCTCTTTCATCATTTCCTTCAGTTCAGTGTACCTTAATCATTTCCAAAGTATAAATTCTACTTTCCATGGCTCACATATTCTTTTGCGCAAAAAAGTGCTGTGCTCAATAACTTATGCTTCAACAATTTCATAGCATTTTGGCTATCCAGTACCTCGTGCTTTTGTTGATATAAAATCAAGATGAAGTGATTTTACATAAAAAGATGAAATGTACCCCAAGTATTTATTTTTCTTTTACACCTCAAGACCCTTATCCCATCCTTGGACTCTTGGAATATTTTGAAGTGAATCAGGTCTACAACTCCGCTTGTATACCCTGTGACACTAAGTAAGCAAAGTAATGCATATTGATATAAAAAAATAACGTAAAATAATGTCAAGATGTTTATATAACTTTATTTCAAACTATGTGAGCCACAAGTGGGGACAGTAAACAGGGTCCATTTAAGAATTTTCCCTTGGACCCTTAGCTTCCCTCCCATAATGGCAAAAAAATAAGGGTCGTGTAAAAAGATATGATGGTTTCATGCGGCATCTTTAGCTTGTCTATATTTCATAATAAATCTGTAACAGTGAATTAGAATATAATGCCTACCACTATAATGAAAATTGACCAGCCTGTAGCAATTATAAAAAGCTTATGTGCAATTCACACAACGACTTTCAAAATTAAGGGGAAAAGAGTACTTTCGAAATCAAGAAAGTCAATCATACAATCTGCTGAAGTGGTTCCCTATTATTTAGAAATAATGAGCAAGAGAAAAAACTGCTTATTATGCTGTCCTGATTGCTGCTAGATGGCGGTGCAATCAATTCAATTCAAAACTAGGTTATTATTACCATGGTAAAATTTTAGAAACTTGCCTTGAGATTCTGACCGTTTCACTTGACACCCCTCTAATTTAAAATACTACACTAAGTTTTCTTGATTAAGTTTTCTTGATTACATGAAAGGATTATAATGATTTTATAGTCGTAGTTTTAGTCAAGATAGTTTGATTTTGATTGAATTGAAAGTTGATAATTTGAATTTTAAATTTTTTGTTTCTTCATTTTATTTTGGACAAACACAAGACTCAAATCATGTTTATTAAATTTTGGTGATATCAAGTTAATATGAATATGTAATTTTAGGAGGTTGATTAATGCTAATCAAGTGGTGTTTTGGTTTAATGATACCAAACTAATATCAATTTTGCCATTAATTTTGGATGGCGATTACCGACATTTGGCGGTGGTGGTTTAGTTGGCACTTATGGTTGTGGTGTTGACAGTGGTAGCGGTTGTAATAGTAAAAAGATAGTATAGACTGGTGTTTTTTTTTTTTTTTTCAAAGGTAGAAGGGTAAATTAGAATTTTTAAATAAATTACAAATAATAAAACTAGGGAAGATTGGAGTGATCATTGAGGATTATTTCTGCACTATATGCAAAAAGCAAAACACTAAGGTCTTTTAAGCTAAAAGTGAATACACGTGTTATTAAGTTAGATCTAATTTTTATGTGAAGCCCGTGGTGCAATTCACACAGATCCTTCCTGATATAGTAAAGGACTGAAAGAATCAAAATTAGGTTAAAAAAAATAATAAAAAAAAGTTTTTGTTTTGGACTACAATACTAGTAATTTACAAAAATAACGCAAAAACATTGCATTTAATATTCTTTCCTTTAGATTTGACCTTGTTATATTCAAGCACTCAACATTTTATTTAACACTAGAAATTCTTTTATTTTACATGACGACCATATTCATAAATTGATTAAAAGAGAACCTAAAAATTTCAAGACAAAAAGAAGAAATTACAGAGATCAACATTTCACTAGGGGGGAAAAATACTAAAATATCGAAGCCTACTAGCAAAGCTAACAAGCCGAAAAAAGAGCGAGCCGGATTGTGGAGGCGGTAGGGTCAACGTCAGAGCTGTGGGCTTGTCATATTCCCACAGCCTTCAACATTGAGATGGGGATGGAGCGGTCCCCAAAAATGAGCCGTAGGGACTCCGAAAGTGAGAAGAAATGCATAGAAACAAAAGAAAAGAATTAAAAAAGAGTAAGGGGAGAATATGGTATCGTCCCTTTCATCCATCCCCACAACCTGACTTTTCCTTTTCTTTCTTCTCTCTTCATTTATTTTGGTTTATTATTATTTGCTTTCTTCTTCCATTGGATTGCATGCACCAAAGTCAATACACCCACTAATCACCATTGAACATCAAAAAAAGCACACGCACACACACACAGAGACAAAACCATCGTTCATATAAACAGAGAGAACGCAAGGCCAAGCAAGGGAAATGATATTTGTATACTCCAAGAAGTTTCTTGTACATTAGTTAAATTTTTGTTATACAAAATGACGTGTAAATGGTGGACAAAACACACAAGGGAGGTGTAAAAAGAAACCTTTTTGTTATGTAAATTACTCCCCAATAATAAGTGCTAATTCTTGGACTTCATGGTTTAATACGTGAATGTTACTCTACATAAGGTAATTACATTTATCATTCATATAAATAACCAACCATTGAGAATAATAGTAACCACACATGTACAACTCAAACATGCTCTTATATGCAAATATAAATATCCACATAACCACGTAGCTATAATACATACAGAGAAATTTATAAACATACATACAGGGTCGCATATGTGTTTTCTATGGTAAGGCAAGGCTAACCACCACCAATGAGAATTATTTAGCCCTAGCGCTTTTGACATTATGTGTTTGCTTATTTTAAAATATATGTATATCTGTTACTGGTTTTTTTTTTTCAAAGGAATTTGTTGTATTGAAAGTCATGGGTACGAAAAAGAAGGATGATGAGAAAACTGAATTAAATAACGAAAGGATATCTTCAGCAGTAACATAAAGTGACAGAAGAAAATTACACCAAGAATGTGACTCCCGCTTTATTTACAATTAGATAAAAACATCAAAAAGTAGCCTCATACTAAATTTGCCAATAAATTGTACAAAAGTTTTGCTTAATTCAGAAAAATCAACAACTAGAAAAAATGAAAGGGAAAACGTATCACTTTGCGGGACCAAAAATGTGGTATCAGTAATTTATTTACAGAAGGGAGACTATCAAATCAGAAAGTACATAAATGGAGTCACAGGATCAATACATGGTTACAATATTATTTACAAAAGTACAATGAGTTTATCGTCTTTACTAGATTTTCACATCACAACACACCTGTCCTTTGATGACTTGGACTCCTGCTTGGAAGATTGAGATGCATACTTCCCGCTATTCCTGGGAACCTGCAAAATATAATCAGCGTTATATAATTGTTCTTTCTGGCTAGCGATTTGACATTTAATCAACAACATCCAATAGCCTAAAATGTAAAGGCTGATCTAAGTTAAATATTTGGTAAGACGATCATAACATGCTCATCAGGGAATCTGATAATTTCCGCAATCAGATCAGAACGAAGAAAAGAACTCCATGAATAACATGAACATTATAAAGATATGTGGCAAGCTACTGATTAACGAGTAAAAATTTGCGCAAGACTGGCCAACACAGAGAACAAGATTTATATGCATTAAAGATTTAGGCTATTGTCAGTGAAACTTTACTCTTCTTCCACATCTGAGTAAAAGAACCAATTCAGATAATTTAAGTTGGTTCCTCCTCTATAAAACACTAAAATCCAAGTTGTTACACTTTCCATGATGGATTGCAAATATGTAAATCATCAGTTCCCCACCGATGATCAGTAAAATTAGACCAATAGTTGAGTAATCTCTATCATCCACTCATCTATTCAGTACAATACCTAATATCTCCATTCCACTGCATTATTCTCTCCAGAAAAACTCCTTCATTTGCATATTACAGACCTAATATATCTAAGTAACTCCAGCACTAACTCCTGGTGAAGAAACATTTCTTGTTATGTACAAGCCAAAAGAAGTTATGTTCATTCTTTTAATCAAACATACTTACATCAGAAATTCTAAAAGACATAATAAAAAATTCATAACTTTTATACAAGGTTCAAAGGGTAGAATCTCTTGTCTTCCAAATTATCTTTGATGAGAAGGGAAAAAGAGGGAAAAGAAAAGAAAAAAAAGGACAAGCCTGGCTACAATTCCATTAGGCATCTTCTTTTTTTTTTTTTTTTTTGGGCTATGCAACTTCCAGCTGGAGGAGAACTAGGAATATGAGCATTTCATATCACTCCAAGTTTCACATTCCAGCTCAAGTTGAAGACCACTAGTCTACTAGACTTATACGTCAACCTTCAGGTACAACACCAGACAACCGATACAGAATAAAGGAAAGGAGTCCTTATTTGCCCGTGTGTCTAACTAATTCTGTCACCATTGTCCTATTGTCACTAAGGAAGGCAATTGTTTATCCTCTCATAAATAAGAGTAGAAGATATAAGAATAAAAGAGAATGTTTTCCATACCTGAGGACCTGCAACCAACCTACCAGCACCTACAGAGGGTTGCTGCGCATCATTATGCCGCTGTTGCGTCTGTTGCTCAAATTCCTGTTGTTGGAGGGCAATTGCCAATTGCAAATCAGAACTGTCAAATAGCAAAACAAAACGTGTCAGATCAATATATTGCCATGCTTTAACTCATAATAGGATGATGTATACTTTAAGCTTTTAACAAAATATCATGAACCAAGTGGCCTTTGACGTGATTGATACTCTACAAAAAACCAGTTAAGTTATGCATTTCAAGTAAAAACAGGCTCAAAATAACAAATGCTATCAAAGATTCAAGTTGGTTAAATCAAAAAATGCAATAGAAGTTAAAAATTTCCTCTCCCAAAATGCTGCTACAGTTGTTTTCAAGCACAAAAAAATCTCATGCTACTATAATATCTGCTCAGAGCTACTGATACAGAAATTCAATGAGATAAATTTCAAATCCAATTTTCATGTGAATGTTGCTACCGACTTCTGAGGATCAAATTAAAATGAAAAAGGAGAAACAGTCAAGCTCATCATCATACACAAGCAGACCAAGTTCCACAATCACCTTAGTGATACACATAGACATACATACAGTATAAATACGCGAGTGCACACACGCACACACACACAAAGGATGAATGAGTGAGTGAGTGAGTGAGTGAGAGAATACAAATGAAAGGTCTATTTGTTCCCTACCTTACAAAAGTAAAATTAAGAAAGAAAAAATCAAAAGTTTGATAAGTGTAGATAGTTACTTGAAATTTGAATCTGCTTGTCTGGAATTGTCAATGCTTGCTAGGTAGTCCTACAAAAAAATCAACACGCATGTTACAAAGATGCAAAAAATGGTCGGAGTTTGTTAATAGGAAATTCTGTAGATAGTTACACAAAGCTACATCAACAGAACAAAAAGGAAAACTACATACAGCAGTAGTAGCCACAGCATTCTGTTCATCCCATGAGTTGTCGCCATGATTTTCCACCTTGAACTCCTTGAAATTACCAGTCATGTACACTGTGTCCCCATTTACCTAAATAGAACCGGTTCACACAACAATGCAAATGATAATTCTGAACGAAGAGATTTTTCCATGAAAACACTGCAAACAGATCTTTCAAAGAACAGCTCAAACACATTCCTTGGCCAGGACTCTCAAGCACTGCTCCCAGAAAAGACACTTGGTAGCCATAAAAGATACAATCATAACAGACAATCGACAACAAAAGCTTCACTATTTTCTTAGTACAGGTTGTGATTGTTCCATTTTTTAGTCTATTGCAAACAAGCATCTTGTGAGAGACTGTAGAAGGCTACATTTCATTTACAACGCAAAAATGAAAATTAGGCATCTTGAATGGTGGTTTGCTGGAAATGCACATACTCAAATGGCATTCCTTTTTCTTCCAAAAGTTGGGGGAAAGTATGACAACTATAGGATTAACTACCTCTTTCCCTAAATGAGACTGGAACTTAGGTCATCTACAAATAACCAACCAAGCTAACTACATCCACATTTCATTCTCTAAATTCAACATGAAAGAAATCTTAGGAAAGCAATTGAAGCAGCTCCATGTAGGTAGTCTTTCAATATTAACACCAACCAAAAAAATAAATTAATAAGGTAGAAGGGAATCTGGGCGCTTTTGTCCAGAGTAACTGTTCACTTAGGACAACAGTTTTATTTCTTACTATAAAAAATTAATTGCATTGAAACCATCAATTTGAAAGACAAATAAATTATTTTTTACTGCACAATGCACATCAGCATTATGCATATTTTGGTCACACAATAAAGAGATGTTTCATTCACTAATATGCTCTCAAGGCTATGCATAAAATAAGGAATCAAAACAGAAAGAGAAAGCAATTTATTCACAACATTCCCAACCCTTACACGATCAGCTTTTCCCACACCAAATCAGCCTGATTGATGTAATGTTTTCATACATTTACATTCTCAAGGCTATGCCCAAAATCATGAAGCAATGAGATAGAGAAAGATATTTATTGCCAACATTCTCAGCCCTTACCTCATTCAGCTTTTCCCAAACCAAATCAGGCTGATTGATATAACCTTGGTCCGTAGCCAAAATATATAATTCACCTTCAAACTACACATTACTTTATGTTAGGAACAAGAACAACTATCAAGTTCTACTTGTGAAGTTATCTTCCAGTAACGAATAAAAGAAGCTAAATCTAAAATTGGAATTGATGATAGACATTGCAAGAAAGAAACTATAAACTGACCTTAAACATGGTGTTGAAATGGTTATTGCGGAAAAAAACACAAAGCTCGCGTTCTTTCAAACCCTCTTGCAAGCTAAATATGCTGCAGGAGCCACAGAAAGCATCACGTTAGGTTCCTTTTCTTACCCCAACCAAAATAAAACATATATCCTCTCCCATGCAATGAATGGACATACCCATATATGGTGAACTGACTGGCACTGTTCTTCAAAAAATTCTGGATCAGTTCCCCTAACAAGAAGAATAAGAGCTGAATTAAATGTTCTGATTATGCTGATAAAAGAAGGATCCCTGAGAGAGGAAGGGCTTCACATGTATACATGACTTAGGAGTAGAAGACAAGACAAGACAAGACCATTGGATCTATAAGAAGCACAATTACCTTCTCTTGGAGTAATTAAATCTTTCTTTGTATCACAGACTTCTTTAGAACTTCTGTCCCCTTGTTCTGCAAGGACCACCTCACCCTCATACATGGGCTCTCGGCTTTGATGAATCATATCTCTAGACTCCAATATGCTCTCCTCTCCTTCATAAATAGGTTCACCATCATCAACACTTGAAATAAAACCTTGAGATTCATCTACATTATGTTTTCTGACGTTTAATGAATCAGGTTGCGGTGGAGCTGGTGTCAACAAACTGGAATTGTCAAAAATTTCATGATCTTTTTGCTCATTTCCTACTTCATGCACTTCAGAAGTGGAACTGGATAAGACCTGATTGCCTTCATCTTTTCCAGACACATGAGCATCATTTCCGGCAGTAGAAAAAGGCTCCCGTAAAGAAGACTGATTGAGGACACTTCCAATATCTACTAACACATTATCACCACTTTCCGCAGCAAATTTAGATGTGACATTATTTTCAGATTCTTCTGAAACTGACCGGACACAAGGGCTCTCCAGCTTTGCCCCTGAGGAAGGACAAACAGCTTCCGGTAAAACTGTTTCAGAACCTTTTGTGTTGTAGTTGTGATTGCTCAAGGCCTCATGACTACTGGATATTGATACTTCATCCGGACATGGCTTTTGAATTTGATGAAACCCGGTCACGTCTAATCCTCCGACTAGAGTAACTGGTTCAGACTTTTTGAGATACAAACTCTCTTCTGCAGTGCTAGACGGATTTGAATCAGGAAATGAATCATTAGCTGAAGAAGTAGACACTTCGGATTTAGACAACTTCAAGACTCTCAACAGCTCTGTTTCTTCTTCAATGTCTCCTTTTCTTGCTTTGTGGTGATTAGGAAGAGAAACAGGAGCATCATCAAATGATCTACCTCTTGAAAGGCATGGAGATGGAACTCCAAGAGCTGCAGTTGTTGCAGCAGCAAAATCAACACAATCATCATCAGAACTCTTTTTATGTCCTGTCTCTATAGTTTGAGTTTCAAGGGCAACAAGTTCCCCCATAAGAGTATTATATGACTTGGAGCCAATTGCATTTGCAGTATCATAATCCTGGTTGACATACATAAATAAGTGATTCAAGCACCACATAAACATTAATGTAGTGGTCCCTCAAGAAAAGTAGAAAACAGAATCTTTTATGAAAAACTTGAAAGCATTTTGGGAAAAGGCAACAGGTTGACGAGTTTCAGTAAGGTAGCTATTATTTTGCAAGAATCAGAAAAAAAAAAAAAAAAACCCAAATATTAGCCAACCAATGTTATTGGGTATCAACTGTACCCAAACTCCCAAAGGAATAAACAGGAGTTTGATGTCTAAATTCACTTTCATGGTTAAGTTAAGTCAAATCAATGAAAGAGGCACTCATTTAAGTTAATATCTCGTTCTATTCAAATTTGAATTAGTGAAAGAAACACTCTTTTAAGTTCAAAAACTCATACCTGGGGATCAACTATCCAACCATGGTACAGTGGAATGTCCAACAGATCAAATATAGCACACTCCCGAGTGAATTCAAAATCATCAATTCTGAATGGTACAATGCATTATTTCATATAAATATGACTAATAAAAGCACTCCATAATTACAAAGTTAGTACAAACCATATAAACATAAATATCAATTACCTCCTGAATTTTATATTTACATCAATGCCAGTCGTGAGTCTAGGAAGTAAATCAATAGCATCGGCAATGTTCTGTTGCTGATTTTCAACATATCCTGCATCTTTGTCCTGCAAAATTAGTGACAATCAGCAGAGAGAAGACGCATTTGTTTCAATTCACTTTGCTTTTAAAGAATAAGAATTAAAAGGAAAACACAATCTTGGATAAGAAGTAAAGAAAAAATATCCTTTTAGTCAAGGTATCTGTGTCCAAGTATCTATTCTGTACTCCAATGACAATGGAGCTCTAAAAGGTAAATAAACAAGAATTGCTAATGAAATAGGAAAAAATACATTGACATTTGAATTTGAGTCAATTAATCGATCAGCAACCAGCGAAAGCAATTTCTCCTGTGAAACCTCTGGTATATCTGGACTCAAGCTCAAGTTGTTCTTTAACAGAAGAATATTACCTACCACACAAGGCATACAATATGTCAGCATAACATGTAAATAAATCATTATAACCACAAGCAAAAAATTCAAGGAAAAAATAAAAACAGTTTAGAACAATATAATTACCAGATCTTCAAAAATTACCTCCTATTCACCTAATCACATAGTCGACAGAATTACTGTATCTACATAGTACAACAGAACTACCATACTAACATAATACTGACATCAATGGCTGAATCATGAATATCCAGAGACTTTTTGTCCAAGCAAAGTTTCTTAACTAAAATCTTTAACCCATAAAACAAACATCCAAACATTGAGTGTCAAGAGCAAGACAAAACACAAGCCACCTATTTCTGTTATCACAGCCCTAATCATCTACTTATCTAATAAGAGTACGAAATACTTCAAACTAGCCAATTCACCATTCAAAACAAAGCAATTATTTCACTATAACAACATACCACATAAATTAAAAATTCCTTTTCCAGAAAGATGAGGACTCAGGTCTACTTACGGAGGCAATAACCTATAATTTTCAGCTGCATATCCAAAGAAAACGCCTCTTCTTCACCAAATAAAGTTAATCTACTAAGTAGACACTGACAACCTTGGCCAAAAACGTAGTGAAATCATCCACCTAAAACATTTTTTTTTTTTCATTCATAACCAATACCTAAGCCTCAAAATGTTGAAATTCTCTGACAAAAATGTAAAAGGGGATGAAAACTAGCTAAAATTCCTTATAATTAAAAACTTCTTTTTTTATAAAAGGGGACCTTTATAGTTATACTCACCTAGAACTAGCAGTTTGTTATCCAACTAAATTTCCTCTAACTCAACTGTTAAAATCAAATTAATAATGTCGACAAAGAAAAACACGCTTCAAACTTTTCATTCGAAAAAGAAACGAATCATCCAACCCTAGATTGCAGATTCTTTTCAACATGCCTGTCATTTCAGCAAAACAAATTATCGCAACCATTATTGACAAAATTCACTCAAATACCAAATATATATCACAATCCTAAAGCCCAAGGTCTCGGAATCTCGAGAATATGCATTCATTTCATTTCAGAACAATAAAAAAAAATTCTTGCAAAATTACCAACGAAATTCACATAAATATAGACTAAATTATTAAACCCTAGCTGAAACGTGAGAGTAAAATTACGAAAACTAAAAAAATATAGTAAAAAATTACACCAGAAAAAAATTAAAACAAAGGATTTTACAGATGGCGAGGAGAGGGCAGGGGCCATTGTCGTTTTGAAGAATGATGGGAGTCGTTCGCCCCAAGAATTGAATAACTTTGGTTTTGTGCATCATTTCTTTATCTCCTTTTTGCTCCTCCGACACCGCTACCGCCGCTGCCGTCGACGTTGCCGCCGAAGTCGATGTCGAAGAAGAAGACGCCGCCATTTTTATCCAACTCAATCTCAATAATTACAGCTAATTAATTAACCAAAATTTCCAATATCAATTCTTTTTTTTTTTTTCTCGATAGAAAGAGAGAGAAAGTATTCGCCTGTTGGGAAATGTAGAGAGAGAAAGAGGGAAATAACGCACGGGTGGGGAAAAGGCTTTGAGAAGGACGGACCGGCGACGTCATACATAACGGATAAATATGGATGGGTCGGGTCGGTTTGGTTTTGGGTGCCGGGTGGGGAAAATTTGAGAAATGTGAAATTGACTCACCATTGCCTTAATAGTTAAGTATAATTCCTCTTCTTCTTGTTTGAAAAAAGTGATAAATTTTCACCCCAAAAAACAGTTAGAAAATTTTTATGCTATTTAGTGAAAAAAATTATAGTAAAATCTTATGCTATTTAGTGAAAAAATTTATCATTTTTTTGTGACAAAATTTTCCATTTTTACATCTGATAAATGAGATATAAATTTAAGTTACCATAAATTACTAAAAGTAATCTAAAAAATTCTTACATAAAATTGTGGTTTAAAAGAAAAACATAAGCATCCTATATCAAATTCTTGCATCAACAAACATTACTATACTCACGTAATCATATTTAGACCTCAAGAATCATAGGTGGAGGAGTTGATCCATGTAATAATATCTTGAGTAATTTTCTGTCTTTATCTTGTCTTATCTTATATTTACTTTTTTTCCTTTTCTATTTTTGTTGAATCTAAGCAAAAAGTAGATTTATGTTTTACCTTCTAGCCTCAAGATCAGTTACTAATCCGTTATATATATACATATATATATATATATATATAAAGACTTTGTTTTAGTTCTAGAAAGGAGTGATTTTATTTTAGGCAGTTTTTACTTAAACTCTAATTTAGAATAAAAAACATAGAAATTATTTATCCCAAGGGCAGAAAGGGTCCTTCATACTCAGCATCCCTTTGTCAAGGGGAAAAAAATCAGAAACTTCATAATTAAGATTCATAAATCACACGATTACTATATTAGGTACTACAAAAGAAAGTTTCCTTCCATATTTGTTGTTTTTGCAATCCAATTTTCAGAAACTCGGAAGTTTTTCAATGTGGAGGACTCAACTAATCCAATATGACATAAACGTAAATAATCAGAGCAATGAGGTTCTGTAGAATAAAGGATATATTCGTTTGAAATCCAGATTATCTTTCCAATTAATAGAATTAATTATCTATTTAAGGCCGGCATCAGAATGGCGGTTATGAATTGACAAATTATATATAGTTGAATGTTAGGTGAGGAGAATAAACCAAAGGATGATTTCGTAAGTAAACGAGTTGTTTTATGAAGTGGACGCGGCTAAGTAATTTAATTAATTACGTGATTGTTTTTTCTTTTTGTTTTCTTCATTGAGTAACTATTAAGGAAAAAAAAAATTAGAAAGTTGAAAACGCAAATTGGTAGATTCACTAAATTAAGAAGCAATTCGAAAACCAAGTATGATAAAGGACTCGAATATTATTTCATCCTTTAAAAAAAAAAAAAGAGTTGTAAATATCAGTGGCCAATGAAAATTTGACAAAATTTGAGGTATTAGCCCAACATGTGATCTACTCTTACGAAAACCAAAAAGGAAAATACAACATGTGATTTCTCTCAAAACAACAAAAGGGAAAAAAGAAAAAAGAAAAAGTACATGTGATTCAACTTTTTTCCTCAGCAATTAAGGAAATCCACTTGCCAAGAAATTTGGCTTTTTTAGTTTTCTTTGACCAAATGAGTGTTGGAGACGTGGTCTTTGAAGTTGAAGTGCCCCACAAGGAGGGACTTGCATTTTTTTTTTGGTATTTTGCCTTTTTGCGCTGGATGATCTTCTTCGAATTTTACGAATGAATAAGTATTTTGTTGGTTAAGTATTAATTTCAAATCTTCTAAATTGAAAATTCAAGAGCAGAAGATTTTAGAGTTGAACCTGGTATCTCATGGTACGAACAAATTTTTCAATTGCCTTAATCGGATTTGAGGCTCTCATAATATAATTATTTTAGTGTTTTAATGGTTTTTCCAGTTTAGATGGTTATTTTTTGAGTTTTTTTTTAAATACTATAGAAATTTCGAGATATTTCTTTGTAAAGGTAGATGTGAGATAAAAAAGTAGTTAAAAAAATATATTTGAAATTTATGTAATTATATTCTTAAAAAACATGGCCTAAGAGACAGACATATGGACCCTGGCAATCGAGAAAGTAATCAGTGCATTTAAGGCCCAGGAAACCCAGAGTCCAAAAAACTTTTGGGTCGAGAAGAGAAGTAAATATGTAAAATACTAAAATAGTGGGCTACTTTTTGGGTCAGTTTGCTTCTACATTTTAAGAGTGATGACTTTTGACTCTGTATAATGTGTATATGGGTTTGTTCTTATACCTACCTTCATCTAATATGGTTATCATGCTAATGCTCGAGCCCAAAAGTAATATTGTCAGATTTTCTGATGTCACAAATCTGGTGTAATTACTTTTACATCCCCATTGATATGCATTTATGGCAAACATATCACTAACAAGAAAAAAAAAAAAAAAGTAGGAAAAGTTGCAAGGATCATAGAAAAAAAATAAAGGGAATATCTCCAAACCCTAATAATCATCTACACCACCTTGTCCTCCCTTTCTCCCTTTAGCATTAGCATTTGTGTCAGCCTTCCACACTTATCATAATTAACAAAAGAAGAACACCTTGAAATAACATGTGTGTGTGTGTACTAGAATAGGGCCATTGTGAAAACAAAATTTTCAAATAACTGAAAGAAATTGAAGATTTGACATTCTATTCTTTACCTATGACATGACTTGCAACAGAATGATGTGTATTTTAGAGAACAAGTTGTCTGTTAAATGAGGTTTCTCCTTTATCCATCCTAGTAAAAACCTATGCAATTGACACGTCTGTGGAAAATTGAGTCGGCAACCTTGTCTGAATCTGGTAAGGCCATAACATGAAATTTTGTATTGAAAAGATTGACAAACCTTTGAGAAATGAAAAAAAAAAATCACCTAATCATTTATGCATCTAGTCGAATAAAAAATTTTGAAATGTGTACGTGTAGAAATTAATAATTGTGGATACTTTAAGGGGTAGTATGATTTGTTAACGTTTCTTCCACAACACAGCCTTGGAAAGTGAAAAAAGATACTACATGGAAAAGAACTGTTTGTACTTTTGTTTAAAAACAATTGTATTTCTTTTTTTATTCGATGGTGAGGTGGGAAATTAATCTAGCACTTGAATGTGAGATCTTTCACTCTAGAATTCCTACAGTCATTTTGCCAGTAGATCAAAGTCTCACTGTCGGTAAAAAGAAATTCTCACGTGAAAGCTGTTCGAATTATAACATCTATCTATATCATATGGAAATCGAAAAATAATGTCTTGTAAATTTTACAAATTCTATGGCAACCAAAAAACATGTAGAAAAGATCGATGGTGTCCAACTTTTCTTCACATTTACTTTCCATCTGGCAAGAATCAAAGTGCATCTAAAAAATAAGAAATATTTAGCACTAGAATTCCCAAATAAAAGAGAGCCATCATAGCTAGGAAATCCTTGATCATGAGCATGATGGGTTCTGTGGACTCCTGTTTTGGAAACCAGGGTAATTGTCAGAAGAAGATGATAATAAGGGAACACAAACAACTGTTGAAACTGGAAATATAGGACCATTGAACTGCTGAGTCTTGGAATCATTCCAGGGGTTACAACCTGGAATGCTAAAGTTTTAAGTAAAAGAAAATTTGCGCAAAAGGTCCCCTTTTTTCCAGTGTGATCTGATTTGGATCCAACAAGGCTCCTGATCAAAGAGAAAAAGAAAATTACAAATGAAAATCAGAATGGATGCGTAGTCTTTTTCCAAGTAATGGTACTCAACTAATTAGTGTTTTGAAACGTGAAACTTTCTGAACATGAATTTTCTAAATTATCTGCTATTAATCTCGTTGTTGGATCTGATTTACTTGGTCCAAAGTATAAAAAATTTTATTCAATTTTATAAGCTTACTACTTGTCCCTTTTTCGTTTTCATTTACAGTATGAAGGGACAAAAATGGACTAGTTGATTAGATGAGGAGACCTTGACGCGTGAGGTAACCTGCAACATAGAAGAGGTTAGAAATATATGAGGTTCATCCTCCAACGTGCCTTCAGTACTTAAGTCAGTAGTGGTTAAGATTAAGGGTGTCAATTTCTGACACGACTCGAAAACCCGACATGAATCTAATTTGAAAATAACGGATTTGGATTGGGGGTTAGCGGGTTCATGGGTCAGACTCGACTGACCCGCGAAGAAAAACACGTCAGGGTTCAGCTCGACCTGCGGGTTAACCTGCGACCCGAAAAAAAAAAAAAAAAAAAAAGAGGAAGGAGAAGAAAAAAAAAAGAGAAAAGAAAAGAAATTAAAACACACAAAAAAAATGATCAAATACAATTTTTGCAAATAGTAATATCAAAGTCGCTTATTAACATACACTTAATTCCTCTTACAATTTACTTTCATAAACCAAAGTAGAATTCTTAATTTTTCTTACAATTTACTTGATTAATTATACAATGAATGAAATTTGTGTTTGAATGTGAATAAGTGAAACAAAGCTAAAAAATGTTAGTAGTAGTTTTTTTCTTTTGTTTTTCTTTTTTTGAAGAAAAGAGGAAAGAAAAGACATTAAAACACACACACACACATAAAAAATGATCAAACACATTTTTTGCACATACTAATATCAAAGTCACTCACTAAAATACACTTAATTTCTCTTACAATTTACTTTGATAAACCTAAGTAGAATTCTTAATTTTTCTTACAATTTACTTGATTAATTATCCAATGAATAAAATTTGTGTTTGAATGTGAATAAGTGAAACAAAGCTACAAAATGTTAGTAGTAGTTTTTTCTTTTTCTTTTTTTTCTAGTTGGCGGGTCGACCCGCCAACCCGTTTTGAGTCGTGTTCGAGTTGACGGGTACCCATGTCTCAACCCGACCTGTTGCCACCCCTAGTTAAGATAAGCAAACAAGCAACAGAGGCTAGGAGGCTTTTCTATTGTAAAGGAGAGCATACCTTTGAGAGAAGAAATGAGGGACTTTTACATCTGAGGGAAGGAAAGAGAATGTGGTAAGACATGAGCTATAGGCCAACAGTTTAATTGTCATAACTCTGCAGTGTCGAATGTAAGCATACCTTGGATTTAGTACTCAACATTATGTCATAAGCTCAGTGATAATAAAGATATGTTCTCAATAGTTTTTCTTACTTGATTTTAGCTCCTGATTAAAGAAAATTATTTCGTGATGTTCTTAACTGTTTTTTTACTATGTTTTTAAAATTTTTAAGCTAAAATCAGGAGTAACTGATTTTTAATTTTTTAAATTTATTTTTATAAAAATTAAAAACTATTTACAACAAACCTAAGTCCGACTTTGACTTATCTACGACTTCAAGAGGTGACGTGCCAAGAGTAAGGCTGTAAACGAACCGAGCTGTTCGCGAACACAGCTCGGCTCGGCTCGTGAAAGCTCGAGTTCGGCTCGTTCGTGAAGCTAAACGAGCCGAGCTCGAACACAAATTTTGGCTCGTTTATTAAACGAGCGAGCTCGAGCTCGTTCGTTTAATAAACGAACAAGAGTTCGAACATGAAGATACTCGGCTCGGCTCGACTCGAATAACACTTTTATGCTTATTTGAACCGAAGCTGTTCGCGAACAAAGCTCGACTCGGCTCGTGAAAGCTCGAGTTCGGCTCGTTCGTATAACTAAACGAGCCGAGCTCGAACACAAATTTGAGCTCGTTTAATAAACGAGCTCGGCTTCGGCTCGGACTCGTTTATTAAATGAACACAAGCTCGAACCGACAATACTCGGCTCGACTCGGCTCGTTTACAGCTCTAGCCAAGAGTCCGGGTCGACTTTGGCCTGCACAGTGTAAATAATGGCTACACAGTAAGATTGTGGACTGAAGATGCAATTATCCACCTGGTAATTCAATAATCAGCACAAGACTGGGGTTGCTGCTCATGCCTTCAAAAAAAAAAAAAAAAAAAAAGACTGGGGTTGCTCATGATAGTTGTCAAAAGCCTAGATTGGTCCCCTCCCTCACATCTTTTGATGGACGATTACCAAAACCAGTGACACGTAACACCAACAGTATTATAGTACAAAAATTAATATCTTTGATGTTAGTCCTCGTATGGAATGAAAAGTACACCACAACCCAGAAATAAATTTAATAAGAAAATAAATCCTAATATTAAACTGAATATTGTTTTATAATTGTATATTATATCAAAGCAAGTTTTTTCTTTTTCATTGGGTTGGTAGTATGGTAACAAGATGCCTACTCTATTGTGTATAATGTTGGGAAATTGATTTTTCACCGCCTTCTACCCCAAAAACATCAAATTAAAAAAAAAAAGAAGTGGAATTTTGCAAGAATCAAAATTAGGATAAGATGCTTTCCGAGTTCAATTTGCACGCACATCCAAGGACAGAAGCACGACTGTTTCACATGCCTCTTAGGATATGAGCATGCATTAGAGCGATATTTAATATAGGAAAAGGGAGTTTCATGTCTAATAATTTATAGAGAATATGAAAATTACAATATTAACGAAAGTAAAATTTTAAGAAGATAAGTACAGAATATACAAGTACTAGTTTTATTTCTTGTGTAAAACGATCAAAATGAAGTACTTTTTATGGCTAATAATCTTTACTACAAGCATCATTTCGAGACAAATGAGGGCACAAATAAAACACTTCACTAGTCACATATACAATAATTTGGTTTGCAACCTTTGACGTTAGAAGTATGATATTTTGTTTTACACAAAATCAAAAGGTGATTAGCAATCTCTGACGCAGACGGTGTGACATTTTATTTTACACAATGACAAAGTGTGATTAGCAATTTTTGACATTAAACAGTATGACATTTTGTTTTATACGAGTAAAATGTGATTAGCAATCTTTGACGTTAGAGAGTATGATATTTTGTTCAAAGTAAGTAACTACCGAGCTTTTCTATAATTAATATTTGACTATAGTTCGCGTTTTTCTCGAGTCACTCAATTCCATGACGTATACAGTGACGTATATATTTACGCATTATCAATGAATTGAAAAAAGAAAACACAAAAAAAGAAATAAATCAAAGGAATGAAAGGTACCAACCAACTATACCAATTGTGAACAACTGGATTCTTTTCATGAAAAAATTCGCACCACTAAAAAGAATACAGATGGGAAAGAGTAGTCATGATCATAATAATAAGAGACATATTGCAGCCGAGGGGTACATGACCCACGTGACGAGGTGTGAGAAACGCTGAGTTGGGGGACAATTATTGGTTAAATTCGGACACAAATTGTACGGACAGACATGGACATCTTGCCAACGTTGTACGGACAAATATTATCAAATTCTGTATTAACCAGGGAGTGTTCCAACTTTTCATGCAACTGCCAATCCATTATAATTGCCTTCCAACCTCAAATTAGCAAATTTACATAACTGCAAATCTGCCAGCCATTGGGACAACCGACAAGGATGTTGTGAATCTCTCAAATCTCCTACGTATCCTTTACTACTGTGGTATCCTTTTATAGTAATCGAATCTTGTTATTTTATCCCAAGAAAGAAAGAAAACACACACAAACACAGACTGATTATTGATGTTCATGAGCTGTGCCTCCTGGTTCACCAGCATTAAGGGACTATTTACACCTTGTAAACTGCATATTGAAGAGGTTGGCCTTGTTGCCATAATGACATAATGGATGACATAATGGAAGTGTCTATTTGCTTCATTTAGGAGGAGAGAGGGGTAGGTTTTAAATTCTCTAGGAGGCCACTCCCACTTTGGTTCTAGTTCTTGTACTTTTTAATGTATATATTTAACACGTTTTAGAGCTGGTTGAGTAAAAAAGGTTGGCACATATTTGGCTTAAGTTAACTTTACCTAACCCTAGTCCTTTCACATAGATTCAATGCAAAAAATGTGAAAGAGAGAAAATAAGACAAAAAAGTTGCAAATGAGCACCAAGATTTTTATGAGAAATTCTATTGTGTGGACATGCCTTTGATTAAAAAAAGAAACAAATCTTTGACTGCACTAGAAACATTACGGTAAATAGATTTTTTCTATTACGTGGGTTAATGCAAATGTTGTGGATCATAGTATAAACCATGCAAAACGGACATTTTTATGGTGTACAGAATAAGTTTGCAAAGAAAAAGTAACAACTCATGCGAGCTTTCCTATTTATAAACTTCATGTGAGCTTGACTTCTTTGTTCTCATTTAGCCATTAGTTCTTTGTATGGTACAAAATTGATTCAATTTTGTACCATAGTCAAATCCATGCAAAACTAAACCATTTCTATCTTAAATTCTAGCGTTCATTTTTTGACCGATATAAACAGCCTAATATAGAATTTTCAGTGCTGCATTATTTTACCAGATTTATCATGTTAGCTTTTACATCACATACGGTATTATGAATCTAACTTGCTAATTTTTGAGAGTTCCCTAGTTGTGCCCCAAAAAAGGGATGTCTAGAATAGTATTCTTGTATAGTAGTCCATGTGATTGTGTAGCCGAAAAAAGGAGTGCAAGTAGATGAAAAAAAAAAAAAAAAACCATTAAAAAATATATTTTAATTCAATGTTATTTGTAACTGCTAAAATTTGTACTCTCAAAATAAGAGAGATCACTTAAGTAATTCAATTTATTGCCCTCAAATTTAACGGCAAGTGTTTGGTTAGGTAGAGTGTAACCTTTACTTTTAATTGGAATAATTCACGTCCGAAAAAGGAATAATTAGCATCTCTTTTTTGTTTCCTGAAAAGAATAATTAACATCTTCAGAATCGCACATTGCCAAAGATAGACTAGGAATAAACAATGCACAAAAATCCAATCCCTTGAAATTTGCAAGAACTTGGACAGGAAAATTATGATAAAAAAATTACGTTTGACTTGTGATGACCAAAGCCACTTTGAGTTCCATCGATCTAAAACACAATAGTATGAAACCTTTGGTTCACTTTGAAGATGGCCCCCGCAGCATCTTTACTAAAATAACAAAAAATGCTTGCCATGAGTTTCCACTTACCGTTATAGAAATAATATTCTCCATTATTTCTTTTTTGGGAGGGTCTCTTTCGTGCACCTCGCCAGTTTACCAAAAGAAGAAAAGGGATGAGGTTTTGGGTCATTGCCGGTCTTTCCTTAATCATTTATGTTTTGCACATATTCTATGGTTGAAACTCAAGCAAAAAAAAAAAAAAAATACAAATAATACCCAAAAAAAAAAAAAGCATTAAAAGACTTGGATGAAAATTATCAATTCGCTCCATGTAGTCTGTACATTAGATCTTTCCTAAAGAAAATCCCTTTAGGGTTTCTATTACCGTCTTACCTACCCAGCCTAAATTTGTTGTTCCTGCTTTCTTCATCTCCCATCTTGCAGATCTGCAACACCCAGAAAAGGTTTTGTCTGGTTTTCCATTTTAGGAGGGGGGGAGGGGGGGGGGGGGTTCAGTCAATCCTTATTCCCTCCTGGTTTCTTTCTGTTTTTAGAAACTTTTAGCAGATGATTTTTTTCTTTTTCTTTTTTTTTTGCATTTTTTTGATTAAGTTTTATCAGCTGAACCCTTTATAGAGTCATTGATTTCTTTTTCAGGGTCATCCTTGGAATCAATTTTCCATCTCATTTCTTGTTCCTGTAAGAATGGTGAGGGGGAAAACTCAGATGAAGAGGATAGAAAACGCAACAAGTAGACAAGTGACATTTTCAAAGAGAAGAAGTGGACTTCTCAAGAAGGCCTTTGAGCTATCAGTTCTTTGTGATGCAGAAGTTGCACTCATCATTTTCTCTCCGAAAGGAAAGCTTTACGAGTTCTCAAGTTCCAGGTACACTCATCACCAACATCTTCACATGATCTGCTCAGCAACTCTCACTTTTCCCCTCTGGTTAACATGTATACAACATCAAAAATTGGGTACTCAATAATCCTTCTAACATTTGATATGAATTAAAAGTACAAGTTTATGTTGATTTTATGATAAAGTAAACATTAATCAGTACAAATATGTTCTCAGGCTTTATCTGATAAAAGGGTCCTTTATCTTGTTTCGTTTCCATCCTTTCTGGAGTCCATCTTACCAAAATTTTGAGTTTAATTACTGTGCTTGAAGAAGATGGTTTTATTTCTTAGCATCTCTATTTAACCCTTTAATCGGATTTTGATATGTATTCTGGATGTTGAAATACTCGTTCTTTAGAAGCACGCCAAATATAAATAGACAAAGGTACACACAAACTGAGAAAGTACGGGAAAAACCAATTTCATCAATAGTCGGAATCAGCATTGTACTATTTACGATATTATATGTCAACTAGTCAGCTTAGAGAAAATAAAAATCAGTACCTACCATCAGATATTTTCCTATAGCATAAAATATTTAGCAGTTCATCACAAAGAGAAGTAGCCTTTGAAGTATCCATGGTATCTAAGAAGGGGTTCTGCTTTTGTACTGGTTCTTGTCAAGTTCCACCCCGACCTGTCTGTATACATCAGTACCATAAGAAGTGGACCTTCTCATCAAAAGTTAGCTTTGCCTCTTCTGTTTGAAATTGCTGTTTCTGCTTAATGACTGATGCATAGATTAACCAATTATGTAATCTCATTGGTAGAAACTATAGTGATGCACTTCAGATGTACACTTTTTCTGATGTACTCTTTACGATTCATCACAGATACATAATTTGGCTGCAAATATTTGCATGTAATAAGCAGTCAATCATGCAACTACACAGAAGGATCATAGCATAAAATGAAACTGTTAAGAGTAATCAGCCAACAGCTTACGAGGGAAGCTTCTATATTCGTACTATTTACACAACTCTAGAGGAAGCTACCAATTATGTCTTCATGCCATCACACCATATACCACCTTTTATGTGAAGTCTCCTTTTTTAACTTTTTATTTTTAAAATTTAATTCATTCCTAATCATGATATCGATAAAACTATCCATAAACATAATAAGTAACAAAATAATTCCTACTTTTATATAAAAAAATATAATGAATAATTAAGCTTTGCTTGAATAATGTGAAGTGATTTTTCATGGAATCAGTTCATAGTTTAAAAAATCACATACACATCGTGTCTACCACTAGTATTAATTATTAGCAAGATGTCCAAATAACTTTATTTTTGAATATATGTTAATTTGAGTTGTGGCGTTTTCCTGTTTCTGTTATGAGTTTTGGTAGATTTAGCTTGAGACTAGAATATACATAGTTTTGTAAGAACTTCAAAATTAAGCATAGTGTAGTTTAAACTATTTTACAATTGACTGAGGTTTCAATATAGTTTTTCCTCTTCTTGAGAAAAGTTTCAAAAAGAATAGATATAATGACAATCAGTAATAGAGTTTATAAATTCACTATGCATCATCTCATTTCATGCTTTCATTTGTACTTCATTATGCTGGTAATAAAATTATTAATTGGTAGGACACAGGATTTGCAGGTGCCTGCAGTGTCGGATTATCAAAATTTGAAACTCAAATTTACCTATATTGATTGTGAGCAAAACTTTCGTAATTTACCTATAGTGGATGGAGAAATCTTTGATCAGTTCTAACTGTCATGCTTAGGTAACAAGTACAAGAATAGGTAATTCTGCAGTGAAATATTTGGAATGTCAAGCTCATGTTTTGTAGAATTTCTTTTTGTGAAAGTTCAACAGTGTACTTTCATTCTAGAAGCCAAGAAGTCAAAAACTAAGCAAATTCTCTCAAACCACTTATACTTGAATTAATTTACAATGATCCTCAACTGATTTGGCTTCTTTTACTTCAATTATTATAAGATCTTAGATTCTTTAGATTAATGAAGAATAATGTCAAGATTACATCGCATGGAAAAGTGAAGATCGTGGCAAAAAGGATATGATAGCTGTATCATATATATAAGTTGTTTTTATTATAGTTAAGCGTGGTGAAAAATTTTATTCTTCAAACAAGATCATATATAAGTTGAACAAAATAGGTGTTTTTTATTTTAAAGATTTGTAAATTGTTTATATCTTTTATTTTTCCTGACTGAGATAATAGTATTATAATACGTGAAAGTGATGCATCACCTAAATGATAAATGTCAATTTTATCTTACAAGTGATGTATCACCAAATAATAAATTCTAATTTTTTCCCATTTCAAACTAATGCAAATAAATATACTCTTCATTACCTCATTGTAGGCAGCATTATCCGTTTTCAGGTTGAAATTAAATAATTCTCATCACATGGTTAATATATATTTTGTCAGGTCATTTGTCAAATTAAAGTACAAAGTAAAAGGTTATATTGCATGTTTTGTTATGTATCGTCGAGAGGAACCAAACAATTTTTCACAGGAAATATTTGGCTTCTTCTACCTTCTGTTTTTGCATTAAATCACAAGAAGTTTCTCTGTTTACAAATTTTATAATATTATGTTCTCCTCTCCTGACTTATTATGTTCTTTCATGAAATCAAAGTTGAACTTTTCGGTTGAATTTGAAATCGATAGCTTAGCCTACAGAAACTTTACCAATGTCTAGAAAAGATAAATATTTTAAACCTTTGCTTTCCTAAAACTCTTCTGCCAACATTTTATTTTAGTACACAAAGGTAAAAAATAATTTAAACCAAGTTCTTAAAATGCATATACTTTTTGCATACAGTTATCCAGGTTTCACAAAATTTCTTTGGCATTCGCTTAATTATCTTTCTAAGAAGGAAAATTAAACTATTTCAAAGCTAAGACTATCCACTTGCATGTTACTACTACTCAATACCAAATTATTTGGCTCTATATTATAATATATAGACACTAATAATTATTATGATTAATGTCTCGTAGTTTATCTCATTCTAGGTTCTACAAAGAAAGCAATTTCATGATGGTCTGGAGATATAGACCTTAGAAACATTGGACATTTTATCATGTGGTGAACTCTGTTACATATATTCTACTCTCACCTCTATTATACCTGTAGTTGTGTCATGTCATATCGAACAGGGATACAAGTGGAAATGTGACATAAAATTTTTAGTTCTCTCTCTATACTCTTATGGAAGTTTTTATTTGTACCTCTGTACATATTTTCACACTCAATCCATGTAACATAGGCATTTATCTACTTTTTACTTTCAGGAAGTAGTAGTATATCTAGGATAATAATCATAAAAAAAAATCAAGCTGTCAAACTATAGGATTACTTTCAGAAATATGAAGTCCAAATATCAACACAGTGAAAGCAATATTTAACGAAAACTTTTAAAGAAAAATTTCCAACACAATGAATTAATAATGGGATTACTTTGTTAATTTTTGTCAATTCATGGCACTCAGTATCCAATGCCTTAATAGAGTTACAAAATGACACTTATAAAAAAGTGTCATTATAAGTGTGGCATAATAAGTGTTTATTCTTGTAGTGTACTACATGGATACAAAATCATCATTTCACAGTGACATTTAACTCTGCATCACATGAATATACCTCATTTTTACGTCAATCTACCTCTATATAATTTCCGAAGCTTCTAATTATGACACAACCTCGAATGTCTCTAATGACTTTGAACACCATTTACTCTCCCAAAGTGCCTACTGAGATGGCTAGGTTCTAAAGGTACATGTCTTTGATTTAGGGTTTCACTACTTGATCATAAAAAAGGAAAGGTGATCATAGGCCGCATGCCTCGTACTAATCGAAGGTCTGAAATGAACGAATAAGTTTTCTTGAGCACTCGTTCATATACCGACAGAAAAAGTAACAAATATACAGACAAATCAGCCAACTTGAGAAACTTTAGTTTGGACTGAACAGGGGTTAAACGCAAGGTCAAAATCCACTTTGCACCCCCTAATTTATATTAGATTCTCACTTTGTACTATAAACTTTAATTTTGGATAGACTGCACCCTTAACTATCCAAAACATTCTATTTAAATCCAATCATTAATAGTGTCAACCAAACTAACAAAACTTAGGTACGTGTGTGCAACAATTAGACTTAAATGGAATGTTTTATACTATTCATAATGCAGTCTTCTAAAATTAACGTCGTCAATAATTGTACTTAAATAAACATTGCACGCACGTGCCTAAATTCTGTTAGTTTGGTTAACGTTGTCAACAATTGTACTTAAACAAAATGTTTTGGATAGTTTAATGTGCAATTTGTTCAAATTTGAAATTTAGGGTGCAAAGTAGATTTTGACGTAAATGCAATAATCCCCTTGACATTAGGGATGTTCTATAGTTTCTACTTTTATTTTTGTATCATTTTAACCTTTTTAACTAATGGTCAAAAGTAACAAATTGTTAATTTTGTTAAAAAGTAAATGTATCACAAAATTTTAATTGCACTAAAACTCACTAATTAATTTTTTTTGGCAATTTTACTTCAATTGCTCACATTATTTTTGTATTACTTTATGCCACCTCAACTTTTGACCATTATTTTCTATCAAAATTTCAAAATTGCACTTGTTTTTAAAGGTTGAAATTGAAAATTTTGGATGAAAATACACTTTGCCCCTTTGTTAACAAGATAACTCTAATAATTCTCCATTTTTTTCCAATAAAATGTCTTATTTTAATATTGCAATTTGATAGGATAATAAAAACAAGATCTATCACATATCATGTAAAAGAATTTGAACATTCAAGTAGCTTAACCAAGATCTCTATCAACATTCTCAAAAATATCTGCAAATCAACGTAACACCTTTTCTCCAGTTACATAGAACTAGCATGATGTAAGTTACTTGTGGACATATGTGGCTCTTTTTCCTCTCAAAATCCTAGTTAAGTCTCACTTTAATTTATGCATTGTAACATCATTAGGATTATTGTGCTCATGTGAGCTGGTAGTGATATGAATGCCTATAGATTGCCTTGAGTACCTACGAATCATAGCAGCCCCCACTTTTTCTGATATGCAAACCAGGTTATACATGATTTTTTTCAAAAGTTCAAACTAGTTATTATTCCTCTAATTTCCACAAGCTGCAATGCTTGTAATGCTTAGGGTAGAGAGTTGGTCTGATAACTTTTGATTGTAAACTGTCCAAATTATTTAACGCAAATTGTTAGTAGTCCACTGACTATTTGCACGAGCATTACAAAGTTGAATCTTCAAAATTTCTCAAAGTCAGTTGTGATAATAACCTCATTAATGGACTATTCAATTCAATCCACGACTTTATTGCATTATGATGTTTTCCCCCGGCCCCTTGTGTTTGTAATGAGGCATTTGCATAAACATGATTAGATGTATCAGTTTGTAAGTTCCTAACATGCATGATTACACGGGTTCAAAAGAATTTCCAAACTTTACATTGTTATTGTTCTTATGGCTGTTAAGCTCATGTAATTTAGCTTTTTTAAAATTTACATGAAAGAACTATTTATAAAACTATTTACAGAATTGAAAGTGTATTATCACTGCGATGTTTAAGAAAGTAAAAATGTGTCAAATTGCTTATTGGAATAAGCCATATTAGCTTAAAATAAGATAAAAGCTAAAATCAAACATAACATCTCAAAACAACGTCAAACTTGAAATTCCATGACAATTATCTGATTTTAAGTAATTGAGAAGAAGCCCTTGATGTAAGAGTCCCATACGATTTGGATCTTATTACATGTAAGCTGATTCCAACCTTGGATTGCCAAGTTGTTAAAACATGTAACAATTTAGATGTGACTTCTTTGACTCAAATTCTTTTAATTTTCTCAAATGCTTTTAGTGCTACGAGTACAATAGAGCGCTATCGGAAGAACAACAAGAATCTATGTTTCAGCAAAAGAATGGCTGAAGGACATACACAGGTCATACACTAATCTCATCTATGTTTTGAATTATGATATTCTTCCACATTCGATTTGTCACTGCAGTAGATAAAGAGATGTTGGGGTTCTGATGGAATTCTTCTATGTTTCTTAGCTGATCAAATATATTTGTAACTTCTCTTCTCCCCTCACTTGTGAGTTTATTAGGCAAGATGTGTACTTAGCATTTAATTTTGATTTGATTTCACTAGGTATTTTTGTGCATTTTTTAAATAATTTTTGTGAAACTCTATGACTAATTTGACCAGAATTGAATGCACTAAAGGCTAAATTTATTTCTGTCAAAAAATAAGGGGTGTAATTTGATTAAAAATTTAGTATTTTGTTGACTATATCTATTTCGACCAAAATACTGTGTCAAACTTTGGACGGAATTATAATCCACTTTTTCTTTGAATAGCATTCATGGGGTTCAAATTTGTCTCTACGCCACGTCTCATTTGCATGAAAATTAATGGTTTGTACTTAAGTTCCAAATCCAGCATTTGATGACATTTACTTTCTTGATCTCTGGAAATGATATTCGAGATTTATGGATTTTTATTCCTATTTCGCTGCCAGCTGATCTTTCCACTTGAAGAATATAGCCTATGACATTTATGTTATAACATCTCTTGATTCTTGCTGACCCTTTTTTTTTTTGGGTACGTTTGCAGCATCGTGAAGAAGAGGTTGCAATCCTAAGAAAAAAACTTGAGCTTCTTGAAGAAACTAAACGGTGATTGCCCTTGCAATTTAGATCTAATCTTATGTCTTTTGAATTACTGCTACAACTTACCAAGCAAAAAAGCAAATAAAGATCTTGTAAAAGTCTCATGTTATTGTCAAATAGTACATCTTAATGTTGTATATTGCAGAAAATTCTTGGGAAATGGTTTAGAATCATCCTCCATTGATGAGTTGCAACAGATAGAAAGTCAGTTGGAGAAAAGTATAAGCATCATTAGATCAAGAAAGGTACGTTTTACAAAGGTGTTTCCCAAAATGAATTGATAAATAGTACACGATTAATATGATGGTGAAAATTCCATGTACATTTCTTGCAGAACTTGTTGTATAGGGAGCAAATTGATCGCCTGAAAGAAGAGGTAATAAATGTCCTGAAGAAAAATGCAATAGAAATTTACTTATTTACCTTCACATTTTGGCTTTCTAGCTAATTAACATATTATTTTTTTTATCTTACCAAAATTCAGGAGAAAATTCTCATGAAAGAAAATGCAGAATTGTGGAAAAAGGTGAGTTTGTTGATCTCATTCTTTTCACGTTTACTCTTCTATATAATGAGTCTAAAATGAATCTAAACGAAAAGTCTATTCTATTTTCATAATGTTTCGATATTGTTGAAGACGTTTTGCTCATTTTAAAGAATTCCCATCTAAGGAATAACTTGAAAATAGAAAATATATATATATGTTACAAAAAATGGTTAATTTTTTTGGCTGATATATTTATCATGATTAATTATGTTGTTGCTAAATCTGTGCAGTATGAACAGCAAACAATTGGACTTATCAATAACTCGACAAAATTTACAACTGAGACCAATAATGGAGGTTGAAACGCAATTGTTTATTGGCCCTCCCAAAAGTTAGATCTACCAAATATAAGGTATGGAAAAATTTGAACAATCTTTTTAATTCTAGTGCTTTTGTTTCATGTGTCTTTTACTTCTTTTCTTTTGTGTTTTTCAGAAGGCGTTTGATTTTCCAGCTACCCTGAAAAGGTTAATTATGAGCAGAAAACTGCTTCTCTATTGACAGTAGAAATGTTGAATAAGCCACGTAAATTGCCAGTATTGAAGTATATATTGTTTAAATAATTAAGATTTGGAGCATTTCTTTTTCTGTTTATTGATACAATTTTTGCGTAATTCTGTGGACATAAAATATGTTAGGAAATTAAATAGTTTCTTTCCTTTGAAAAATTTAAAAATTTGTTTAACTAATTTGCTTTTGATTATTAAAGTCTATTTAGACAAGTATGATATAAAATTATTTTGTATACTTGCTTTTAAAATAAATGAATATGATTTAGCGGTAGATAAGAGTTCTTTCATTCCTCCCAAATCTCTTTTCCCAAGTAATTAGAGTCTCAAATGTTTGATTTTTAGAAAAATTTACAGCCTTATACATTCTTTTTTCGAAGATTTGTTCAATTTCAAAACTTCATATTGTCAAACATGCATAAATTCAAAATTGATAACAAATATTGGACTGAGCAATTAGAGATTTATAGCTCCTATTCAATGATCGAAGGTTCAAATTCTACCACCTCCCCTTCCTCCAAAATTACCTCAAAAAACAAAAAAAAAATAATAACAATAAAAATCGCCTCGTGCGACATTTGAACTGTGCATATAAATGAGTTTTGGGCCGATGAAAGAAGAGAAGTGGTGAGTGATTCGAACCTGGAATTATCTAGGGAACATTTGAGCCCTT
>CM045559.1:2289589-2520831 GCA_024721245.1 Mitragyna speciosa
TAGACACTAATAATTATTATGATTAATGTCTCGTAGTTTATCTCATTCTAGGTTCTACAAAGAAAGCAATTTCATGATGGTCTGGAGATATAGACCTTAGAAACATTGGACATTTTATCATGTGGTGAACTCTGTTACATATATTCTACTCTCACCTCTATTATACCTGTGTTGTGTCATGTCATATCGAACAGGGATACAAGTGGAAATGTGACATAAAATTTTTAGTTCTCTCTCTATACTCTTATGGAAGTTTTTATTTGTACCTCTGTACATATTTTCACACTCAATCCATGTAACATAGGCATTTATCTACTTTTTACTTTCAGGAAGTAGTAGTATATCTAGGATAATAATCATAAAAAAAAATCAAGCTGTCAAACTATAGGATTACTTTCAGAAATATGAAGTCCAAATATCAACACAGTGAAAGCAATATTTAACGAAAACTTTTAAAGAAAAATTTCCAACACAATGAATTAATAATGGGATTACTTTGTTAATTTTTGTCAATTCATGGCACTCAGTATCCAATGCCTTAATAGAGTTACAAAATGACACTTATAAAAAAGTGTCATTATAAAGCGTGGCATAATAAGTGTTTATTCTTGTAGTGTACTACATGGATACAAAATCATCATTTCACAGTAACATTTAACTCTGCATCACATGAATATACCTCATTTTTACGTCAATCTACCTCTATATAATTTCCGAAGCTTCTAATTATGACACAACCTCGAATGTCTCTAATGACTTTGAACACCATTTACTCTCCCAAGAGTGCCTACTGAGATGGCTAGGTTCTAAAGGTACATGTCTTTGATTTAGGGTTTCACTACTTGATCATAAAAAAGGAAAGGTGATTCATAGGCCGCATGCCTCGTACTAATCGAAGGTCTGAAATGAACGAATAAGTTTTCTTGAGCACTCGTTCATATACCGACAGAAAAAGTAACAAATATACAGACAAATCAGCCAACTTGAGAAACTTTAGTTTGGACTGAACAGGGGTTAAACGCAAGGTCAAAATCCACTTTGCACCCCCTAATTTATATTAGATTCTCACTTTGTACTATAAACTTTAATTTTGGATAGACTGCACCCTTAACTATCCAAAACATTCTGTTAAATCCAATCATTAATAGTGTCAACCAAACTAACAAAACTTAGGAACGTGTGTGCAACAATTAGACTTAAATGGAATGTTTTATACTATTCATAATGCAGTCTTCTAAAATTAACGTCGTCAATAATTGTACTTAATAAACATTGCACGCACGTGCCTAAATTCTGTTAGTTTGGTTAACGTTGTCAACAATTGTACTTAAACAAAATGTTTTTGGATAGTTTAATGTGCAATTTGTTCAAATTTGAAATTTAGGGTGCAAAGTAGATTTTGACGTAAATGCAATAATCCCCTTGACATTAGGGATGTTCTATAGTTTCTACTTTTATTTTTGTATCATTTTAACCTTTTTAACTAATGGTCAAAAGTAACAAATTGTTAATTTTGTTAAAAAGTAAATGTATCACAAAATTTTAATTGCACTAAAACTCACTAATTAATTTTTTTTGGCAATTTTACTTCAATTGCTCACATTATTTTTGTATTACTTTATGCCACCTCAACTTTTGACCATTATTTTCTATCAAAATTTCAAAATTGCACTTGTTTTTAAAGGTTGAAATTGAAAATTTTGGATGAAAATACACTTTGCCCCTTTGTTAACAAGATAACTCTAATAATTCTCCATTTTTTTCCAATAAAATGTCTTATTTTAATATTGCAATTTGATAGGATAATAAAAAACAAGATCTATCACATATCATGTAAAAGAATTTGAACATTCAAGTAGCTTAACCAAGATCTCTATCAACATTCTCAAAAATATCTGCAAATCAACGTAACACCTTTTCTCCAGTTACATAGAACTAGCATGATGTAAGTTACTTGTGGACATATGTGGCTCTTTTTCCTCTCAAAATCCTAGTTAAGTCTCACTTTAATTTATGCATTGTAACATTATTAGGATTATTGTGCTCATGTGAGCTGGTAGTGATATGAATGCCTATAGATTGCCTTGAGTACCTACGAATCATAGCAGCCCCCACTTTTTCTGATATGCAAACCAGGTTATACATGATTTTTTTCAAAAGTTCAAACTAGTTATTATTCCTCTAATTTCCACAAGCTGCAATGCTTGTAATGCTTAGGGTAGAGAGTTGGTCTGATAACTTTTGATTGTAACTGTCCAAATTATTTAACGCAAATTGTTAGTAGTCCACTGACTATTTGCACGAGGCATTACAAAGTTGAATCTTCAAAATTTCTCAAAGTCAGTTGTGATAATAACCTCATTAATGGACTATTCAATTCAATCCACGACTTTATTGCATTATGATGTTTTCCCCCGGCCCCTTGTGTTTGTAATGAGGCATTTGCATAAACATGATTAGATGTATCAGTTTGTAAGTTCCTAACATGCATGATTACACGGGTTCAAAAGAATTTCCAAACTTTACATTGTTATTGTTCTTATGGCTGTTAAGCTCATGTAATTTAGCTTTTTTAAAATTTACATGAAAGAACTATTTATAAAACTATTTACAGAATTGAAAGTGTATTATCACTGCGATGTTTAAGAAAGTAAAAAATGTGTCAAATTGCTTATTGGAATAAGCCATATTAGCTTAAAATAAGATAAAAGCTAAAATCAAACATAACATCTCAAAACAACGTCAAACTTGAAATTCCATGACAATTATCTGATTTTTAAGTAATTGAGAAGAAGCCCTTGATGTAAGAGTCCCATACGATTTGGATCTTATTACATGTAAGCTGATTCCAACCTTGGATTGCCAAGTTGTTAAAACATGTAACAATTTAGATGTGACTTCTTTGACTCAAATTCTTTTAATTTTCTCAAATGCTTTTAGTGCTACGAGTACAATAGAGCGCTATCGGAAGAACAACAAGAATCTATGTTTCAGCAAAAGAATGGCTGAAGGACATACACAGGTCATACACTAATCTCATCTATGTTTTGAATTATGATATTCTTCCACATTCGATTTGTCACTGCAGTAGATAAAGAGATGTTGGGGTTCTGATGGAATTCTTCTATGTTTCTTAGCTGATCAAATATATTTGTAACTTCTCTTCTCCCCTCACTTGTGAGTTTATTAGGCAAGATGTGTACTTAGCATTTAATTTTGATTTGATTTCACTAGGTATTTTTGTGCATTTTTTAAATAATTTTTGTGAAACTCTATGACTAATTTGACCAGAATTGAATGCACTAAAGGCTAAATTTATTTCTGTCAAAAAATAAGGGGTGTAATTTGATTAAAAATTTAGTATTTTGTTGACTATATCTATTTCGACCAAAATACTGTGTCAAACTTTGGACGGAATTATAATCCACTTTTTCTTTGAATAGCATTCATGGGGTTCAAATTTGTCTCTACGCCACGTCTCATTTGCATGAAAATTAATGGTTTGTACTTAAGTTCCAAATCCAGCATTTGATGACATTTACTTTCTTGATCTCTGGAAATGATATTCGAGATTTATGGATTTTTATTCCTATTTCGCTGCCAGCTGATCTTTCCACTTGAAGAATATAGCCTATGACATTTATGTTATAACATCTCTTGATTCTTGCTGACCCTTTTTTTTTTTGGGTACGTTTGCAGCATCGTGAAGAAGAGGTTGCAATCCTAAGAAAAAAACTTGAGCTTCTTGAAGAAACTAAACGGTGATTGCCCTTGCAATTTAGATCTAATCTTATGTCTTTTGAATTACTGCTACAACTTACCAAGCAAAAAAGCAAATAAAGATCTTGTAAAAGTCTCATGTTATTGTCAAATAGTACATCTTAATGTTGTATATTGCAGAAAATTCTTGGGAAATGGTTTAGAATCATCCTCCATTGATGAGTTGCAACAGATAGAAAGTCAGTTGGAGAAAAGTATAAGCATCATTAGATCAAGAAAGGTACGTTTTACAAAGGTGTTTCCCAAAATGAATTGATAAATAGTACACGATTAATATGATGGTGAAAATTCCATGTACATTTCTTGCAGAACTTGTTGTATAGGGAGCAAATTGATCGCCTGAAAGAAGAGGTAATAAATGTCCTGAAGAAAAATGCAATAGAAATTTACTTATTTACCTTCACATTTTGGCTTTCTAGCTAATTAACATATTATTTTTTTTATCTTACCAAAATTCAGGAGAAAATTCTCATGAAAGAAAATGCAGAATTGTGGAAAAAGGTGAGTTTGTTGATCTCATTCTTTTCACGTTTACTCTTCTATATAATGAGTCTAAAATGAATCTAAACGAAAAGTCTATTCTATTTTCATAATGTTTCGATATTGTTGAAGACGTTTTGCTCATTTTAAAGAATTCCCATCTAAGGAATAACTTGAAAATAGAAAATATATATATATATGTTACAAAAAATGGTTAATTTTTTTGGCTGATATATTTATCATGATTAATTATGTTGTTGCTAAATCTGTGCAGTATGAACAGCAACAATTGGACTTATCAATAACTCGACAAAATTTACAACTGAGACCAATAATGGAGGTTGAAACGCAATTGTTTATTGGCCCTCCCAAAAGTTAGATCTACCAAATATAAGGTATGGAAAAAATTTGAACAATCTTTTTAATTCTAGTGCTTTTGTTTCATGTGTCTTTTACTTCTTTTCTTTTGTGTTTTTCAGAAGGCGTTTGATTTTCCAGCTACCCTGAAAAGGTTAATTATGAGCAGAAAACTGCTTCTCTATTGACAGTAGAAATGTTGAATAAGCCACGTAAATTGCCAGTATTGAAGTATATATTGTTTAAATAATTAAGATTTGGAGCATTTCTTTTTCTGTTTATTGATACAATTTTTGCGTAATTCTGTGGACATAAAATATGTTAGGAAATTAAATAGTTTCTTTCCTTTGAAAAATTTAAAAATTTGTTTAACTAATTTGCTTTTGATTATTAAAGTCTATTAGACAAGTATGATATAAAATTATTTTGTATACTTGCTTTTAAAATAAATGAATATGATTTAGCGGTAGATAAGAGTTCTTTCATTCCTCCCAAATCTCTTTTCCCAAGTAATTAGAGTCTCAAATGTTTGATTTTTAGAAAAATTTACAGCCTTATACATTCTTTTTTCGAAGATTTTGTTCAATTTCAAAACTTCATATTGTCAAACATGCATAAATTCAAAATTGATAACAAATATTGGACTGAGCAATTAGAGATTTATAGCTCCTATTCAATGATCGAAGGTTCAAATTCTACCACCTCCCCTTCCTCCAAAATTACCTCAAAAAACAAAAAAAAAATAATAACAATAAAAATCGCCTCGTGCGACATTTGAACTGTGCATATAAATGAGTTTTGGGCCGATGAAAGAAGAGAAGTGGTGAGTGATTCGAACCTGGAATTATCTAGGGAACATTTGAGCCCTTCAATCGTGGGCCAAGGTTGGCAGTTAAAAGTCTCCTCGCACGGCATTTAGCTGTGCATATAATGAGCTTTCAGCCGATGAAATAAGAGAAATGGTGATTGATACGAACCGGGAATTATCTGGTAAATATTTGGGCCCTTTTATTATGGGCCAAGATATGCAGTTAAAAATCTTCTCGGACGGCATTTGAACTGTGAATGTAATGAGTTTTGGGCCGATGAAATAAGAGAAATGGTGGATGATTCGAACCTGGAATTATCTATTGAAAATTTGGGCCCTGTAATCATGGGCCCTACTTCTGATTAGTTTGGCAGTTAAAATCACTGGGATTATATTTGCCTTGCCTCTATGTAACCGCCAAGGTTACGTATTAAACTTCTCCTTATCAAATTATTTTGTACGCTCTGCTCCTTAATTTTTAAACTTCACATACACTAATACATTTATAAATTATATTATTTTAAATTTTGCATAAAAATACTATATCCAAAGAATAAGATATCCATTTGAATGGGCCATTTTTTGAGTATATTGTTGTAAAATATTATTTACGCATGTTTTTTTCAACCGTCTTTTATACTTTTAACTGTATTTTCATATTTTTAATTATCATTTTATCTCACATACATAAAATTTCAAAAAATGTTACAGTATTATTCTTAAAATGATATTACCAAAAAAAAAAAAAAAAGCGGAATTCAATCGAGGCAGGAGTTTATGATCTCAAAAAAAAAAAAGTGCATGAATTAAAAAGTGAGGTCTATAAATCAATTCACTTAAATTATATCAACGACAAACAAGTAGGTAAGCCGCCCACAATGCGTTCTGTCTTCCACAATTATTCCATCCTCGTTTGGCTCTTGGCAATTTTCAGTCATCCTCCTCCCCCCCCCCCCCCCCCCTAAACACCGCGTTCGATCGCTTTTCATTTTTTCTTTTTGTAATTTTGTTGGGGTTTTTTATTCTTTCATTTATTAAAAGGTTTTGGGTATGTTTATGTTGGCCAAAAGACTTGGGTGGTGTTTGGTTTAGGAGTATTCATAGATCAGGTACCCGGTCCATGGACAAAAAATGTGAACCAAATCGGTCCTTGCGGTTTGACAAAATTTCGAACCGCAAACCGGTCCACATGTGGCGGGTACTCGCCCTTCTGGTTACCTGCAAAACCGGTTCGGATAGGCCGGATACCCAACCCGATCTATAATAATTTACCTATATTTTTAAAAAAATAAACAAGAAAAAGTACAAAATACTATTAAATCACTAATAATACAAACATTAATATCTTAAAGTTAAATTACATCCAAAACCTTAATCTTCAAAAAAAAAAATTAAATAAACAAAAAAACAATCACTTAGTCTTTCAAACTTCATCTTTTCATTTCAATCAACATAAAAACATAAATATTCAACAAATAACCAAAAACTATATAAATAAGAAAATAATCACTTAGTCTTTCAAACTTCATCTTCTCATTTCAATCAACGTAAAAACATAAATATTCAACAAATAGCCAAATGAACACCCAAACTAACATGTGAAATTACATAAGTAACATGTGAAATTACATAACTACCCTCACTTCGGGTCGGTTTGGTTACCCGGTGGTTAGCAAAAATGTAAATCACGAACTGACCTAATTAAAATATAACCCGCCCCGCAAATCGCCCCGCTATCTAAAACCGGTTCGGTTACCCTTTTTTTCGATTCGGGGAGGATCGATTTTCCCGATTTTTTAGTTTTTCGGGTTTTTTTGAACAACCCTAGTTTGGTTTAGGTAAATCAAGGAGAGGAATGAGTATAAATAGTAATAACACCAATTGTTAATGTTCAAAAAATAACTATCACTATCATTCAATCGTAATGAAATGATTAATTGTGATTTTTATCGTTTGACCAAAATACTATTATATCAAAATCATTAACTCTTTTGGAAAAAATAATACCCATTCCATTGTTAAATTAAATATGTTAGGGAACATCGTGAAAACTTATACTCATAGTAGGATTAATGATACCCATAATGATAGTGATTGGAGAATGTGAACCAAACGCGTCCTTAGGTTTTTTCGGTATGTTTATACTGGCCTAAAAGCTGGTCAATATAAACCGGTTTTTCGGTATATCTATATTGGCCTAAAACTGGTCGTTATATAATGTTCAAAAATATATAAACAATAATCATGTGATTAGGCAGCTGTCTATAAGCAACCATGAAATTTTAAACCTCAATCCATGTCAATCCATGCAAAAGGGAAGGACTATATTGTCCCTTTGCACGATTAAATAATAATGTAAACTAGATTTATGATATATTTAGGAGTCATATAATTATCACTATCCGATGATGAGAAAAAACTCGTGTAACGTTTTAATACATCCCACGGTCTATAGTTGAGATGGTAAATCATGCCTAATCCTTTTTAGTTCTTGTTCTACTTAAATAGGATCGAAGTTGCAAAGTAGAATTTCTACAAAAGGAAACATTCTCAACCATTCATAATTTTCCTATTAAAATATTGAGAGTACTGTTGCTAGTCAAAGCCAAAACAACAATAAATCTTTAGTTTACACTACTATACATAAAATTTTTAGTGATAAAATAGTAATTTTGGTATCAAATATTTAAGATATCAACAGTTCTAATTGCTAAAGTCTGAACGAAAACAAATCTAACACTGAATATTTGAATTTTTAAACACATTTAGCTCTATTGATAGATATGACCAAAATATTTTCAGAATCAATTATGTGATACTCACGTGCCAGTGATCAAATTTTTAAATAAGAATTAGAAAAAAATTTTAATTTTCATAATTTGTAATCAAAGGTACACATGAAGTCCAAGCAAATTTCTTTAGATTTATCTACTTATTTATTATATTTGAATTCAAATTACTACCTTTAATTATAAATTATGACAATTAAAATTTCTCTTTTTTATTTCTTTTAAAATTTTGATACTAGCATGTGAGTATCACGTGATTAGGTTCCAACAAAATTTTAGCAACACGTAAGTGTTACATGACTAAATTCTAATAAAATTTTAGTAACACGTGAATATCACGCAATTAGGTTCTTGTAAAATTTTAACAAAACTAATTAATAAAACTAAATATGATAATTATTGAAACATTTAGTATTAAATTTATTTATGTCTAAATTTTAAAAATTAAAATTTCTGATATTCCAAACATTTGATACTGTAATTTTTTGGATGCTGTAATTTTCTCATCTTTAGTTTACTCTCCTCTCCATAGTCAATTTTAGAAACTGTCGGTATTATGACAAAAGTAAAGTCAATGTACAACTAAACCCCAACCTCCACGTGTAATACAGATGCCATGCAGTGTGTCCATCTCCAACCGAAGGAAGTTTAAAGCTTTAAGCAACCGTCTCTTCCAATCGCGCCGTCCCCTCCCCTCCCCTTATTCCGTATTCTTTATATCAGTACGCAATTCTCAACTTTTCCATCATTTTCGAAAACTGTGTCCATTTTTCTACTGCTAAATGACTTCACACGCACAACACGCACTCACATGCCTTGGAAGATACGCCTAATTTTGCTTAATTCAAGGAAAAGTTGGAATTCTAATCTTCAGAGTTTCAAAAGTTGAAGCATCTAAGCTAAAGCAACCAGTCCAAAATTTCCTAAGGAAATATATATATTTTTTCCTTTTGTTATACCTAATTAGTTTGAAATTATAGAGATATTTAATACTGGGCTGGAAAAGAGTCCTAAAGAATTGGAGCTTCAAGAAAAAGGAGTGCTACTTCTCCTTTCGTCTCCCTCGAATACTAGCAGTCTAGTTCCAAGTATGGGGAGTTTGAGCGCTACTCCTCTGCTCCCATCAGAGCTAAAGCCTTCTTCGCTATTGAGGGAGCAGCAAAGATCTGTTTTTGTCTGCAGAACAAGAAGAAAATCCAAGAAAAGCCAATCCTTAAACCCCGTAAGTCCATGCAATTTTCTGTCTTGTTGAATACAAATTTCTTTATTTCATAAAGAAAAACGAAAAGGGTTGCATCTTACATGCATAATTAATTCAAGTATGTAAGAGTTTATGGGGTTTGATTGGATCAGGTGGCCAGGTTATTTGGACCAGCTATTTTTGAAGCTTCAAAGTTGCAGGTTCTTTTTTTAGGAGTTGATGAGAAAAAGCATCCAGGAAAACTTCCTAGAACATACACACTTACACACAGTGATATAACCTCAAAACTCACTTTGGCCATCTCTCAAACCATAAATAATTCTCAGGTATTTGTAATCTACTGATTCTGTGTCCCATGCATATAATAGTCTCTTATGAAATCTTGAGTTTTGGTTTAAAACAGTGGAAAACAGGGGAGCAGCACGTTTTGAAAATAATATGTTAACCCATAGTTTCTCTATTTAGTTATTTACTGCATGAACCCCAATGCTACAAATAAAGAAACTATATGTTGTTATCTTGATTACTCGTCACATACGTACTCGAACCCTTTAGTTTCACTTTGTCTATGTAGTAGTGTCGGATTTTTTTTTTTTTTTTTTTTTTTTTTGCAATCGTCATAATCCAATTCAGATGCCTTGTCTAATTTTTTTTTTCAGTGATGTCCAATATAAAACTATGTTGTATTAATTTAAAACTATGTAAAATTACATTGTTGTATTTAGTGATATGATCTAGTTTCGTTCAGTGATGTCCAATATAAAACTATGTTGTATTAATTTAAAACTATGTAAAATTACATTGTTGTATTTAGTGATATGATCTAGTTTCGTTTGTAGTGATATGTCGTAACTTTATGTTAGACATAATCAGATTTTAAAAAAAAAAAGGACAGAAGATCTGGACTCATCATAACCTATAGATCATTTTTTTATCAAAGGAGTGGCAGATGGCTAAATTTGTCCTACTAATTACAATGTGTTGATGAATTTTTTGTATAGCTATTAAAAGGAAAAAAGAAATTGGGGTTTTATCTTGCAGTTGCAGGGGTGGTACAACAGATTACAAAGAGATGAAGTTGTTGCAGAATGGAAGAAAGTGAAAGGGAAGATGTCTCTTCATGTTCACTGTCACATAAGCGGTGGCCATTTCCTCTTAGACTTGTGTGCTAGGCTCAGATACTACATCTTCTGCAAAGAACTCCCTGTGGTACAAAATCCAAACTAAAAAAAAAGGTTTCTAACTTAAAAAATAAAAAATCTCTAATTAAGATGAGTTTCGAAAATTTCATCAGGTCTTGAAGGCTTTTGTCCATGGGGATGGAAATTTGCTCAACAGCTATCCAGAATTACAGGAAGCATCTGTTTGGGTATATTTTCACTCCAATATTCCAGAATTCAACAAGGTGGAATGCTGGGGTCCACTGAAGGAGGCTAATTCGCCTTCCAGTGGGCCGCAGAAGGAGAACAAGAAAATCCTAGCAAGTAATTGCTGGAACATGCCAAAACCATGCCAGGACTCTTGCTCATGCTGCTTTCCACCAATGAGTTTGATCCCTTGGGCTCAGGGTTTCTCCTCTGACTCTGATAGTAATGGGACCAACACCCAACCACAGGGGCTACAGCAGCAAAGCTAGTGACAGTAATATTCTTGTTTCATTAGATCTCCATTTGATTACTACATCTTGTATTTGTTGTAAATGTAAATAATAGTAGTGAATAGAACCACAAGCCCATGCCCAATTGCTGCAGTTAATAATTGAACGCAGCCACAAAAAAAAAAAAAAATTTCATTCTTTGTTTAGGGCCTTTGAGGGGTGTGATAGTTTGTAAACTTGAAATTTCAATGTTTGTCTATGAATGCTAGTTATAGCATACTGTAGCCTTGACATTCAGAGCTTTCCAGTTGCTTAACTACAATACTAGCCAGCTATGTGTTATAGCTCAAAATAGGATTGTTTGATAAAACTTTATAAAACTAAAGTTTGATGCCTGAATTTTGAAAATTGAAAATTTAAGTATTGAAAATATTAAATTATTTGAATTAATAAAGTGATATTCATTTGATACGTTAGAGAATTTAAATAATGAATTTAAATATCTCACCATGTAAATATCATTATTTTATCTTAAAATAATGAAATTTATTTAGCGATAGTATGCGTGTGAGAAAGAGAAAGAGAAAGAGATAGTGTGTGTGTATGTATGAGAGAAAGTGCAAGGGTATTTGTCTGTGAAAGAAAGTATGTGTATGTGGATATATAGGTGTGTATAGAAGAGAATGCGCAAGTGTGTGAAAGAAAAATTTAAGTGTATAAGAGAGAGAGTGTATGTGCAGATGTGATAAGAAATAGTATTGTAATGTATGTATGTATGTGTGTATATGCAAGAGAGTGTCTGTGCATGTGTGTGAAAGAGAGAGACCCATGTATGTAAGAAAGAGAGAAAAATTGTATGTATTTGTGTGTTAGTGTGCATGAGAGAGTGAGAGTGAGAGTGAAAGTCACTTATGAGAGAAAGTATGTGTATGATACCAAGAGCCTATGTAGTTTCATATTTATGAGATAACAAAAAAGTGTGTGTATGTTGATAAGGGTAAGAGTGTGTGTGTGTGTGTGTGAGAGAGAGAGAGAGAGAGAGAGAGAGAGAGAGAGAGAGAGAGAGAGAGAGAGAGAGAGAGAGAGAAAACGAGCAAGAGGGAATGTGTTTGTGTGCGGAAGTGTGTGGTTGTGTGTGCAAACAAGAGTGTGTGAATGTGTGAGGAAGAGAGTTTATTATACATGTTCAAAATTTAGCAAATCAAGTGAAATTAAGTGAAAAATTATCACTTAAAAAATTGTATACAAATTAAATAATATTTAATATATAAAGCGATTAGGAATTTTATTATTAAACATGTTGAAATAAAAAATCTTTAATCCTTTATTTTTTAATAGCAAACACTATTTCATTTCCAATTTCTAAATGCTAGAGCCTAGAAATAGGATTAGGAGGAGGTAAGCTGTTTCGGTCCAAAATGCAATGGAGAAGGCCGGGATCATGAAGTACACCAAGATGTCAAGAATGTCAGCAGTCAAGCCATGTGATTAGAAATAAAGGTATTTGTAATTCCATTTCGTTCGGCTTTCTCCATTACATCACATTTTTCCTGCCTAAAAATGTGATGTAGACACAAGTTTGTTGGCCGACTGGGAGGTCCGAAATCCAAATTTGGACCAAACACCTGTGATCTGAGACTTTTTTTTTTTGGTAAGGATGATCTGAGGATTTACTTGAATTATAAATGCTACATAACTCCAAAATTGACATGTCAAATAAGCAATAGTGCTATATTACGACAAAACGTGCATGATTGTAACTCTCGGGACAGAATGCGAGATTGAAGGAAGCCATATGAAATGCATGCCATATTTCTCTCTTTCTCTGTCGCATTCGATAGAAATTGCCACCCATAAATACACTCCAAGAACATCAGACAATCGATGCTGAGAACAAAGCCCAAACAGACCACTCGTGAATTCTTTGGGTTTTAATTTTGTTTTGTTTTTACCTTCTTGGTTACACGTTGAAATAATGATCATTGCCAGAAAAAGAAGAAATAACAAAATACAGCATAATATCAATAAGTTGGCAGGACAAAACGTGCAAGAACGAAGCAGGAGTCAGACTAAATACAAGCCCTGTTGTCTGCTCTTCGATCTACCTACCTACCTCCATTGAATTTTCAATATATATACTGTTTGTATAAAATGCGATTATCAGGGAAAATCGGCTGTTAGCAGAATCATACTTGGTTTCAATAGTTAGACACTTCAAACATAAGACAATAATATTTGGACTTCATAAACTCTCATGATTCATGAAGCTTTGCTAAATGGGGCATAATTGTTATGCAATTTAGATTAATTGAAAAATGGAAATACAGCAGGAGTTTACTTTGAATTGCTAATACTTCTTTGAACACCTCATTAAGGCATTCTGCTCCATGCAAAATAGTTGACCGTATTAGTGTCCTATGCGGTATGTAGTATTAACTCTGTAGAAACTGTACAAATCAAGCCAATTAAGCAGATTAAGATTCTTCTTTTACTATGAGAATCCATTGGTTTAATTGCAGTTTAAGTTTGTACCATCTTTGCATTGATTGAAAGCACGTGAAAATTGCATTGCATGATGAAATTAATGACCGACTGCATAAAATTGTTCAAAACTACAAAGAAGCAAATGACAGGAGCCTCTGATAGGGAAGGATAACAATAATCTGATTTTGGCTTTTTTTAGAAGTCGTAAATTTCCAAAATAACTTACAAATTTATGTACAAAAGCAGCATCGAGTCCCATGCTACATTTAAGCTTGCGCGCTCTCTCTCTCTCTCTATGATTCACAAGGCCAAGGAGTGTTATTAAGCATTAAATAACATCTCCCACTGTACAATTGAGATTAAGAAACTAAAATAAATCAAGTTGTCAAACTTCCAAGAGCTAGGCCTCTTAGAGAACTGGTGCTTGTTTATGCCGTGAAGCTGGGTTCCAACAGATAATGTGATGCGACTTTTCCAACTGCCTTCCCTTGACAGCAAAACCACCAAAACCTCTGGTTTTACGCAGCAATATGACAACAAATAATTATCAAACAGTCGACTTTAGTAAAACTTGCAAGAGTCACCGAATCTGAGTTCTTCCCAAAGATGATGCACCGATTTCATTCTCTGTGTTCTGCGTGGAGATATATTTCAGAATAAGATGCTGATAGCCTTCATGAGAAATGATAAGAACGTGTATGTATTCTACAAAGTTATGTATTCTATTCTTTTATTTTTCCTTTCATTTCATTTGGTTGTTTTGGAGGGAGGGGGATAAATTTAGCAGTCTCAAATGGTCCTTGTTCATCCGCTAAGTCTTATTAATCCTTGCGTACAGTGTATCACGTGCGTTAGCTAAGCATCCCAATTTTGTGCTACAGAGTAATTAACTGAGAGAGAGAGAGAGAGAGTCCAATTAACTGGTCATACATTTTCTTTCTTTTTTTGTTCTATTTAAGTGAATCATACAGCATAGTCAATATAATAAGAAGGATTTCCATTGCTGATAAAGTTGCTCACCTGAGACTTAGGGGAAGGGAATACATTCCAGAACCTGAGTGTTTCATCTCCTGCTCCAGTAACAATTGTCTACAATAACAAAAGAAATACTGAGCAATTGAAGTGCTGACAAGCATGAAACTTAAAGTCATGGCATTGTGCTTATTTTCAGTGAGACTATAAGTAAAAGGAAAAAGATGAGAATTACTGCAATACCTGTCCATCTGGTGAGATAGCAAGATAAAGAACTCTGTATGTATGCCCCGTGAGAGTAGCCAACTGTAAAATAAACATGAGGTTGTAGAAAATCAACAGAAGATAATAACTGCCAGCAGAAACCTCATTTGACAAATTCGTTGAATATTATATTAGAAGCCACGTTTAGACTAGAGCACCTTTGACATTGTAGGATATCTCCATACTATGATTTGGTTTTGCGAGTACCCATGGGTGCTGACAAGTTCATTGACATTCTTAGACCACACAAGATTGCACACCTTCCACAAACAACAGAAAACACTCGTCTGAGTACTGTAAGGAGTCATTAGGAGAAAACTAGAGATGTAAAAAACATCAGCTTGAGGAATTTGGTAATTATGTATAATTTTGAACAGATCATGTACTAGAGATTTAAAAAAATCAGCTTGAGGAATTTGGTAATTATGTGTAATTTTGAACAGATCATGTTTACAACATTAATAACATCATAAATATAAAATTATATGACATTACAAAGTGCAAGACCATGAGTGATTTCTATGATTTAATCCTACTGACAATACGGAATGTCTGTTTTCAGACATCAATACTATCAATACTCTATATTGGGCAGTTAAGGCTCCATCGCAGGCAATAATGTGAAGAATGGATGGGTGGAAAAATAATGCACACTCTCGGGTTCTTAATGACAAACCAAGCCAAAAGAATTATGGATACCTGACTGCCCGTGTCCATGCAGCTCAGGTGTGAATTAGTGGTAGTGTTCCAGAAACGAATGCATCGATCAGCTGTGCCCCCGCCAGAAGCAAGAAGTCCATGCATATGTGGGGACCAAGCAATTGCTTTAACAGCAGCAGTGTGCTCACTGTATTTCAATACAGGTTGCGTTGAGTGCTGGTTCCAAACAAAAAGCTGCATAGGCAAATGCATTTTCCATGAGTAGATGTAGAGACCCAGGAAAAAAAAAAAGAACTATTGTCTTGGAAAGTATCGTAAAAGCAGTTGCATACTCGGTTATCATTTCCCCCTGATGCCAATTCACGGTTATCATACGACCACTTCAGTCCACAAACCTAGACCAAAAGACGTGACTTTCAGAGAGGTATAAATAGTAAATAAACTGGAAAAGAAAACAAGCTTAGCACATGATATTTAAAAATTGAGCAAAATCAAGAGGAAGCCTGACCTCTGACTTGTGTCCACTAAGCTTACTAACAAAATCTTCTTGAGCTCGTATATCACGTTGAAGGATACTTTTGTCACGGCTTCCTGAAGACAACAAAGATGTACTCCAGGCTAGGGCACCAACTCTCAAGCGATGCCCCTCCATTGTTCTTACTCTCTTGCAACGAGAAGCATCCCATATCTACGTGAATAATAAAAAATATTAGTCAATTGAAAGTTAGATGCTCAATTAGATATTCTGAAGTATTAGCATGGTTTATAATTTTTTTAAGCTTAAAAATGCAATTTAGCTCTATCTGAAAACTAAAGTAATCAAAGACATAATTATGCTCCTTAAAAGCAGATTAAAAATTAAGGAGGCAGAACCCAATCTGGTTATAAGTTGCAATGATGAAGACAACAACTTCTAAAGTACTCAAAGTCAGAAAAAGAAATTCCATAAACACATATTCTGCTGCTCAATTTGGGCTTTCAACTCTGCATAGAGAACAACAACTTTGGAAGGTTGTTCTTCTCAAGTTTAAAAGACCTGTTGAAAGGGGGGAAAAATATCTGCTCCTGGCTTGAGATTTTCAAACTACAAGCAGTTTAGAATCTCTATCAATACGAAGTTACTATCAAAATCGTAAAATATGACTGGAGACTTAATTTATTTTAACAGTGTTAGACATAGTCTGGATGGAATTTTGTTTTCTTATGTAAATTCTGGTGATTAATGTAGTAATATCACGAACACTAAACCTTATCTTGCATTCCAGTTTTCACAGAAACTCAAGGTAATCTTATAAATAGGACTGCCAATACAACTATTTGAATGAACAGACGTAAGAGTGCAATTTGCATTTAGTTTCGTGTGTCTGTTTAGATTGTACTTTAGGTATTGAGACTTAAATATTATCCTTTTTCTACCACCTCATTATGCAATAACAGGTACTTATCAGGAACACTACAATTATATTGGTGATCATAAATGTTTGCAAATAAAACCTGGTATCCGAGGAAACTAGAATCCAAATTTAACATCCAATACAGAGCTAATAGGAACAATGAAAGTTCAAGTTAAATTCTTGTGCTATTAACCAAAAGGCATTGCTACAACAAGAAAGAATGTAAGAATCTTAAGGTCAGTTCCTTCCAAACACAATCTAGACATGCAATGATTTTATGCTGCACTGAATCCAACAAAAAAAAAAAAAAAAAGCTTGTAGTTGTATTACAAGTTCCTACGTAGTAAACTCCGAGCTTAAGCCAGATACATTTTTGGAAATAGATTTCTTGTACCTGGAGCTTCCCATTGCTGGTTCCAACAGCAAGATGTGTGCCACGCTGTGCCCATCCAACTGAACACACACTATCATCAATACCCAAGTCACACAACTTCACAACCTGCATTGAACACCCCACTACAAATTCAATAACCAGCACTGCACAATCATATTGTCTATATCCAATACGAAAAATTGTAAATAAAAAACTCACCTTACTACTAGAAGCATGCCACAGATAAACACAGTTCCCTAATCCCACAGCCAACACATTATGCGACGACCAGTCCACAAGATTCAGATAAAAATCATCTTGCAATGCTGGTGCATCCAAAACCTATCCAAAAACAACAGCAAAATCTTAACTTTCATCCTCCTAAATCAACACAATAGTTGACAAAAACTCCCTCCACAACCACCAAAATCATCATCATACCAATACATTGAAGAAAAACACACAAAAATTGAACAATTTGATCAAATTAACATCAAGAAATCAACATATATACAAAAAAATAGTCTTGAAAACTAATAAAAACACAAAATTCAAGAAACCCATATCGAAAAATTGGAAAAAGAACCCAAAAATCTACCTTGTAAGGCGACCTAGGTACTTTTCTTGGAGCCTTAACAGGACTATGGGAGACACCAGGGAGCTGATCATCAAACCCAAAAGGGGACAAAGAATGCAAAGATTTCCTGGTCTCAGTCTTGTACTTAAAAATATTACAATTAGGAGGGCTAATCTGCAAATTCCTCCCATTCATCCCAGCCAACTTATCCGGGGTAACCGGAGGCACCACCCCAGCAGAATCCGGGCCAAAAAGGGCCGTTCGGAGTAGGGCAGTGTAGGCATTGGTAGAATCATCTGAACCGGAGGAATGCGGTGGAGGAGAGAGGTTAAAGAGGGCGAAATTGGAAGAAGATCGGCTGGGAATAAAGCGGTCACTGTAGATAGTCCGTGAGGGAGAGGGATGGTAGGAATTGAGGTTTGGGAAAAGGTGATTTTTGAATGGAGTTTTAGGGATGTTGGTGGTGGTCTCTGGGGAGGAGGTTGTGGTGGTGGTCTCTGGGGAGGAGGTTGTGGTGGTGGTGGTTGACGGTGGCGTTGAGCTGTCCATGGAAGAACACTAGATTATTGAGGAGGTGGGATGGTGATTGTTTTGGGTGGAGCTGATGGATTAGGTGGGGAATGTTTTGGGAGTGATGGGGTTTTTGGTATTATTTGTTTCTCTTTTTCCTGAAGATGTTAGTTAGATGTAGTTAAATTTCCCGGGAAAATCTGTAACATATTGCGGGAAAATTGAGCAGTTTAGGAAAGTAATATTGGTCTCTATGGGGTATCAATCAAGATTTTATTGGGACTAGACTATTGTTCAATTTACACAATGAAAAGACAAGTTCATAGTTTTGCAATATGTTATGTTAAAATTTTTTTAAAAAAATTAGTATTACGCCACTTGAAATTTATTACAAATTTGAGGTAAAATTTACTCTTAAATTCAAAGATTTGATAACCGTTGAGATCTGAATGTTGTTGGATATATTGGATTATTGAGGGTGGAACTATTAGTTAGTTAATTGAAAAATAGAAGTCCTGTATTTGTTTCCTTAATCTTCAAAAGTTATGATAGGAAACAAAAGATCAAACTTTTTTTGGGAAACAGAAGATTTGAATTTTTTAGTCTTTTCCTTGTCTTATTTCCGTTTTGGAAGACAAGATTTTCCTTCAGTGAGAATTTTGGGATCTACTAAATATAACTTTTCTTCCATTTCTCTAATCAGAGTTTTCTCTGTTTATTTCTTTCCCTTTTTTGGGTAATGGGACTTCACAAGCACTTGTGAGGGGTGAAAAAGTTGGTATTCTCTATTAATAAATCAGTTGATTTCTGGATTTCTTTAAGACGACAACAAGGCATTTCCTGTAACGTTGAGTTGAAAGAATGATAAATTAGTCTAAAAGAAAAATAAGAATCTTAAATTCCAGTTTTTAATAATACTGTTCGCTCAATTATTCTAATTATTCCAGCTTTTGAACTAGAGATTTGTTCATTGTTTTACAAACAATTTGCTATTAAAAATTTGTACTGGGGGGCAACAAAATGTTAAAAGCTTCAGTTTGACTAGAAGGAACTTGGCCATGATGTCATTTGCTGATTAAATTCTAGCTTTTCAGACTTCCAATAAACAGTGTTAATTTTGTTGTTCTTTAGACGGGGACCAGGCAATGGTATGAAATTGGAGGATGCAAGAATGCTGAGTACATACAAAGCCATTCTTTTTCATTTGGTAAGCATGTATGGCTATTACTTTTTCAAAGGCCAAATTGATTGCTTATTCGTGCTCCGTACTTCCACTATAAACAGAAATGTCTGCTTTTCGTGCATTGTAGGATTAAGCTCAAAGCAACATCTACCATTTCCTTTTATCATTTGTAATTATTGTCCAAGACATTAATTTGTGAGCGCATGCACATTTTCTACTAACAGAAAGTTAATGGAAGTATAGTTCAACTGGAAGATTTTTTTTCTGAAATACAGAAGTCCAATATCAGAAATTTTTCTGTTTTTAGCCTGTGAAGTTGTGAAAGTTTTGAGTGACACCACATGTTTAGCCTAACTTGGTGCCAAACATTTCCATCAAATTACAAGGCAAAAGACTATTTTTTACATGTTTTATCAATAGTACTACAACAGAAGAATTAGTCAGATCAGAAAAATAGATACTACAATTAGTCAGCATCTGGAGTATCACAAGCTAATGCAAACTAAGTCTAGTTTTTCATTCTACAAAAACATACCTATAATTTTGAATGATCTTACAGAAAGAATGATGTTTATAGAAATAAAGGGCTAACAAATCAACGAGGTGGAGGTCTATACTCGTGCTCGATTATAGGAACTGTTCGCGTGACAGATGCGGTAGGAGCTCTCACATGTCCAACCATTGAGACCTGCAGAGCCTCCTCTTCATATGCTCTCCTTACCAACTCTTCCATTCTCGCTTTCTTCTTAACCTTAACAAATAGTGCTATCAGAAGTAAAGTTAAAAGAAAAGCACCAAGGGCAGCTCCAATGGAGCTTCCTACAGCTATCTTCCACTTGCTTACCTTCTTTCTCAATGGCATCAATGGTGACTCAATGACCAATCCAAAGTGGCCTTGCCTTGTTGAAAAACAAACATTTGGTGATGCTTGGTTGGCTAGTGTCACCTTTCCATCACGATCGAACCTGGCACACAAAGGTATAATTCCTGCTGTGATGTTTGATATTGTAGTGTTATGAAAATCAATCTTAATGGGATCTTTCCCTGACTGAATTCCAAGCTCAAATGGAGAACTAAAATTTATGTTGTCTCCAGCATTGTAGGCTAACAGGCCTAGAACTGGCGAAATCAGTTGAAATCCGGATAACTCATAGTTATCATAATATATAGACGACCAGTTGGATCCAAGATTTTGTGCAACTATCAGCACTCTTTCGACACATGGATACACAGTTACCCCTTTTTCCAAATGAAATTCCTTAACTTCTGCACCATACCTACGAAGACTGCCACACCGGTATCTTACCGTATTGACCTTGATGCCAGAGAGGTTTGCTGGTAAACTCACACTGTGTAATTTGCCTGTACCGAAGAATCTGTCATAAGATTGGAAGGTGTAATCTCTGATGACTAGATCGAGAAGACGAGCTGATTTTATTCCTTGAGCTTCAATGGTCAAGCCTGTTGAAGCTGCTAGAGAAAGATATATCATCATAGTGAGAGTGTAAAAAGAAGCCATTGGAAGAAGTGGCAGATTATTGACCTGAAGGAAGTTAAAAATCACTGCAGTATGATATCTTAGGCTCTTCTGCAGATCTCAATATCAAAAGAAGAGTTTTTGGTTTGTGCAGAAGCTGTACGATAAACAGGTTTAGTCGTCTGTTGATTGATTAAAGATTATTTGCGGTTGCAAAGAGTACACTGGGATTGATGGGGAAAGCTTTTAATAGAGAGTATGTTTTCTCTGTGAAAAGGTGAAAGGTGAATGTGGAAAGAAGAACACATATTCTTTTCTCTTCTATTTTCTGTTGTTGAGGAAAACAGATATGACATCTTTAGTTTAAAGAAGCTCCAGATGTGATGAATGGAACTTTGCTTTACACATGAAGTGTTCGAAAAATTGAATTTTTGGCAAGTCAAATGATTGAACAACTGTGATTTCAAGTTTCTATATCTTCTAGGGAACGTAAAAGCAAAGGTTTGTATTCGATCAGAATAAATTACATCTCGGATATGTTTTTCCATTTAGTCTATGTAAAGAGGATAAGGGAAAGCCAACTTGTGATTTGAGTTGTATAATATTGGATCTAACAACTGTACCTCCTTTAGGTATGCTTGCCTTTTAATGTAAATGTATGAGGCAAAGGGTGGGAGGAATGATTTGGAGCAGAGTGTGATGATGACTTTTCAAGTCAAAAGGTAATAAAAGGGAACTTGGCGTGCTTAAGGAATAAAATGAAGGCAACGTCTTCCTGATGGATGGGGCTCAAAATGCTAATTGTTTTTGATAACATGTTCCCCACTCCAACTACCTGTGGGTTCCTGTTAGCTAGCATGCATCAGAATTCAGAACTCTTCTCTCTTTGAGGAAGCCTGACGGCCATCCAATCTTGCGTCCAGTCTTTCATGCAGATTGTACTACATGCACTATAAACTTGAAGGAATTGCAAAATCTCATACATCCAAATCCAGTACCTAAAATTATGTGTTCATACATGAAAATTTTCAATTTAGATGTCAAGAAGAAGCCAAGGTTCACTGGAACGTGCGAAAAATTGACGTACCTTTCCATTTCAAGAACCAAAAAGGGGGGGAAAAAAAAAAGGAAGGGCTATAGTGCATAATGACTATTCTTTCTGCGTAACTAATGAAGTTTTGTCTTAAATTGTACTCTATTGCTAGGTTCAGGTTTCATCAACTTTCCATTGGATTATCGCTCATCAAAGATGAGTGCCATCCATTGGACATACAAGTAAAAAAGTTCCAATTTTTAATGTCCTTGCTTTTCTGGTCACCTCATCAAAGCGGAAGACCTGAATATACTGTTGTATTTTGCTCCTCATCTACTGTCTCAACAGCTATGTTTGGATTACTTGCTGATCTCAGATGAAGAAGAGAAATGCCTGAATTCTATCCCATCTTATTGTGCTGATGGGTCGGGCATTTTCGGTGTATACTACATGTTTTTGATGAATTTGGAGCAAATGGATACATGATGACTGATTGAAGAATTGTCAGAGTTGACGGTACAAGTAATAAGAGAATCCAATGAAACCAGAGGAGCATAAAAATTCAGGTCTTGTTTGCATTGATAGTCGTCTTAGCATGTAAAAATGTTCATATATCTTTTCATAGTAAGAGATCTTTTACAGCAGAGGGAAACTTCAAAAGATGAAGGGAGAAAAGGGACAAGAAAAGGTTAAAAAAATCTCAAAAGATGACGCCATGAGGCAAAGTATAAAAGATTGTTAGGTGTTGTACATCAGTGGAAATTGACATTAGCCTGGTAAGTCATTCCTACTTGCCAATTCGAAGGAGCAACATTGAATGCTATAATCGTCTCCTTGGAAGTGTATGCTGTTACTTTAAAAGAAAGAGCCTGTCCTGATAGAGTTGCAAAGGCCTGATATGAAGCTCCCCAGTTATGGCTCATACTTATCCACCCTGTTTTGCTTCCCTTTACCCATAAGCTGGCAATGTCGCCACTTCCACCAACGTTCATCACATACACCAGCAACCAATACCCGTTTCCTTGGAAATTGAATCGCAGCCCGCCTTTCCTCACGCAAGGTACCCTGCAAGAAGCAAACATTATATTTGGAAATGATTCGGTGAAGCCATTGACATCATATCTGATGGTTTCTTGATATAAAAATTATCTTTTTCGAACTTTGATCTGGAAGGCTTTCATTTTTTAGTAAAGTAATTTAATCATTCATTTTCATCATAGTCTGATGGTCGAATTCTTGTTCCATAATATAAAAATTATCTTGTTCAAACTTTGACTGGGGGAGGAGGCCCATTAATTAGTTAGTTAAATTGTACATGTTAGAGCAAGACACCTGCGGTACATGACGGGCACAATGCCAGCCTTCCACTCAGCAATTTTCATAAATGCAGGTTTGGACATATCAAAGTGTGTGCGAGGTGGGTTACACCAGCCTCCATTGTTGGAGTCTTCAGCCCAATTAGGAGGGCAAAGATTTGTAGCAGTTACGGTTGTAAATGGAGACCCTTTATAGCAATATGGTGATTGAACGCAGCGTATTTGGAAACATTGTCCACATGCATATCCATTGTTAAATATTACTGAGCTCAACGCTGCTGTATCTGTTCCATAACCATTGCTGAGCAGATTTCCATATCCACAAGCCCCTCCTGCCAATCCAATTATATTAGACAATGTATAAGTTATTTCACCGAACTACCAAATTGGCATCTAATAATAGAGGTCCCAATTATGTAGTTTCGGTAATATATAAATCTTAAAAAAGATGTAATTTGATTCATAAAATAATGGGAACTTCAATTGGTGAGTGCACTAATACTGTAATAATAAATATCATTCCAAATCCCTTGTTTGCAAAATATTGTTAATGTCTGCTATTTGGTGTAATTATGCTATCAAGTAATGCTCCTGTAACATACTATATGAAGCATCAATTCATTTCAAAACTGCCCATATTAGGTTGATGATTTGTACCAATTGTAGCATTAGCCATTAATTTTGCCAAGTGATAACAAGTAGGAAGAAAATGAATTAAATCTTGGGACAGTATTTGACACAGAAAGCTTAAAACAAAAAGTTGTAACGCACCCATTGTTCCAGAGCCAGTATCATCTCCATAAAATGTAGCATGAGCAAGTTGCCACGGGGTAGGACGGAATGCTGGTGGATGGTAACCAGCAGCTGAAGTTATTGAGAGTTTATTCAATACAATTAATAAGAGGATATAGCACAAAGATTGAAGGAAAGAAGCCATATTGATTTCTTGAAACTTGGAAGCTGTTTGGCTCTTTCTAAGGAATTTTGGCCCAAAATTTGATGCCTAATTGACATCTAAACATAACCCTTTATAGTTTCTTTTAATGGATTGAGAAAGGGTGACTTTGTGATCCTCACGAACATTTTGTCTCTTAAGTCAACTGATCATTTGTTATTAAAATGATTGAAAGGTTCAGTTTGGAGGCCATTCTATAGATGACTTGTCCTAACATGTTAAATACTAATAACTTCTTGTAAACGTGCAGACGGGTTATATCTGTGCTCCTCTGCCACATCTTCTTTGGTTGCAATGCATAGTAACAGCTCATTGAGAACAAAGAATATGGTTAATGTTTTGATTTGTGTAGATTCGGTCGTGATTAAAAGAATGGTTTTTATGATAATGATTGCAAGCAATTTTCAAGGATAGTTGATGATTTGTTTAAGACAAGTTCATTGGACCATGTCTACCTCAAAGAACATAGAATTTTTAGAAAGGACTCTGTAAAATTGGATTAATGACAATTTAACCCTCGAAACCATCCGTTGTGTTAATTGAATCCCCATACGATTTCATTGTCTCAATTTCATGCTTGAAAATTCAAATTTTGTTCCTCACCATAACTTTGTTTATGTGTTTCAGCAATATTTAATTGCAAAAGAAAAATAAAAGACTAACTAGTTAGCCTCTATCCTAAAAATTAGAAATCTAATGGCAAATTGTTAAAATTACACCTTCTGTAAAAGTGACAAAAACCACTATTAAGTTTATTAGTGAATAAATTGATAAAAAAATTAACGTATTTTCACCTGCAAGGAGAATACCATTTTTTTAGTTTATCCTCAAAATTTGTAATTGAGACATTCTAGTTTAAAACGGGATTTTTGATGTACCTCACACAATTATGCATTCAATGTGTGGGGTTCACATTTGGGCCTCATAATATTTGAGGTTATTGTGGGCGATCAAATTAAAAACATTTAACTTTTTCAGTGACTAAATTTTGGGTGTTAAGTTGTAGGTGGCTCAATTGACTCAACTAAGCCCAATTGCAATCAAATAAATTCAAATGCAATATCCTCAGAATATTTATTCTTTGAAGTGATTTTTAACTTAAAAATGTATTTATTTGCTATAATCCCATTTTGGTAAAAACATTTTGAGAAAGCAGATATTTTCATAATCAGTAATATTGGCCACATCTAATAATTTGTATTCAGAACTTGAAAAAAAGAAATGGATTGTTACTCCAAAATAAAATGGATGGCAATATAAAACACCAACCACTCACTACTAAGCAAGAGTTGAACTTAGGAAAATAATGCCATCAATAGCTTGCCTACACAATTATCCGAATTCTGGACTATGACAGAAAGTATACAGCACAGACCAAGAAAAGAAAGACACTGATTTACATTTACTATGGGTACTCTATTAAAAGTTTGTTTTGAGTATTCATGCATCTCTCAACTTCAAAGAGCATGTCTAAAAATATGCATACAATATACAAGATACAAGTACACATTGCTATACAGCCAATAAAGGTGCATTCAATTTCAATAGTGGAATCTTTTTCCAATTCCAAAAGTTGACCATGGATATAGTCTTCACTTTTTGGCAACTCATGTTAGTCGTAACCTGATTGCCTATTTCAGTACAAAAAAGTTTATCCTGCATCCACAGAGTTGAAATGGTTATTGATGTTAAGAAACGTAGCCAATCAAGTTCATAACTTGGGAAAGAAACACAACCGAAGATATTGTGCGTCTGTGTGCTTTCTTGGAAATGACTTGCACAGGAGCAGTTCAAGGTTTTGTAGTGAAGGTTTAATTTAATGTTTAATCTATCCATTGTCTTTATTGCAATGAATCCCAACATTCCAATTCTGTTCTAAAGGATTTATGATAGAAATCAAATGGATAACACCCTACATTAGAAGTACTAATGGTGGAGCCAAAATATGAGAATTAGTCAATGCAGTCAAAAAGAACAAGCATCTGCTTTTGCATTTAATACTCATATAAACTTATTAGCATAGGAGCAAGTCTCTACTCAAAAAAATTCAATAAATCTATCATTCTACTGTTAAACCTGCAAAGCATGTTAGTAGTGGCAGAAGAAAAATAAGGCATGAACGCATGAACCATAATAACTAAAGCTTGTTGAACTTTGACATTCAGGGAGTATAGACAATCACTCATATGGTACTAGGATGACCAATGATACTCAAAATGTAGTTTGATCTTGTTTAATCTAATAGAGTTCAGTTCTTTCTTAATTTGCAGTCAGTCACTCACTTCCCATCATGTTAAATTGCATTTAGATGGGAATAGGGATAAGTAAGGAGTCTTCTGTTGTCATCTTCGTGCTTCAAATTTTTGTTTCTCAATATCTTTTACTTAGAGCTCTAGGGTTGAGACTATACTTACCTTGATTCATGCTTGACCACCTTCAGGCAATGTAATCAATCTTGTCTTTGAATTATACACAAGGTCTGTCCCACAACTACGGAAAATTGTTTTCAGTTAATACAAGTTAAAGAAGAAGATCCACAACGAAGAGGCTTGCAGAGTTATTCAGTCACTTCCAAGCTTAATATTTGAATTTGAATAACTTACTTTGAGCATTTTACGTTGTTGGTAGAACCACCACTAGATATCGACAGTATGGTTCCAAAAAAGGAGGTATTTTCTGTGCCACAGTTTGGACATTGGCCCTGAAAAATAAAATAATCTGTTGATAACTGAGACACAACAATCATAGCATGGTTGTTCTTAAAAAATGGTATGTAACAAGATAAGATCTTACCCTTAGGATTGAAAAATCTTTCACAACAACCCTAGTAAGTGAAGAGGATAGCCATAATATGGCTGGTATAGCAGCAAACCATGTGAAAATGAAACCGAAGGGTTCTGGAAGCTGTAAAATGATAGATCAATTAATTAAGTGCTTGCTAAGGGTCCATTAAGAACAGGTTGTGGAAGATAATTAAATGGAGGTGGCACACATGTATGGATGAATTCTAGGTCATACATCCACATTCACATCATTTCTGAACTTCAACAGGCAAAAAACGTTCACCAAGTGCAATGGTTGCATATGTGACTGTGTGAATTTGCCCGTGTCTATGTGGCCCTGTGCTTGCAGATGGGTGGTATTGCGTGCGTGTGTGTGTGTGTGTGTGTGAGAGAGAGAGAGAGAGAGAGAGAGAGAGAGAGAGCATGTATGTTTGATTAACGTCAAAAGTGGAAAACTTTGTGGCATGTCAATGGAAGTACTTACATGTCCCATATTGATGCTAAAGAAAGAAATATAGACAAGATGGCCATAGAAGGGAACTGGAGACTTGTAGAAAAATAAGGCATGAAGCCGATAATTTCATGAACTGCATTCATTGACTTGGTCTTTCATGAGTAGGAAGACACCATCATAATGTTTTATGAAAGTGAGGTTGTAACCAGAAGGAAAGCACTGAATAACGCAATCAATGGCCTAGATATTGCAGAATTCATTCCCTTTGACCTGCATAGTGCTACTTTGTGAACTAGAAGGTGTAAGAATATTATGCAATCTTGGCCAATTATATTGCAGAATTGCTTTCCTTTAACCCTGCCATATCAAAGGCAAAAAGTGATATTTCTTACCTCCAAAAGGTAAGTAATCTCGAATCCAGTCAAATCATCAAGGAAGAAGAACCTAATGATACAGATGAAATTCACATTTGTTAGTATGCTCTCAGATGCTATATTTGAATTGATATTAAAAAAGTAAGCAAAGCCTTCATTCGAGCAAATATGCTAACAGTCCAAGTTTGTTTATTTTGTATGCAAAGATTTTAACCAATAGCAGAATATGATGAGCAGCAGCAAAACAATCAAGCAACCACAAAATATCTAATTCCCTATGCAATTACGATTAAGCAATAATGAGATGAAAACAGCATTACTCACAGTCCCAATGCAACAACAGCTGCAGGTACGTTCAAGAGGAACATCTTCAGATAATCAACAGAAAGATCACTGTAAACCTGAAAGAAGAATATTAATAAAAAAAGAAACATGTTTATCTACCAGCAAGGGCCAGAAGTGACAGAACACAGACAGCATGTCTTCAGAGTCCAACTTCGAGAAACCAACACAATAAGAACCCAAGATCCTTGATAACATGCAACAATGCGTGATTATGCATTATCTAGAATCTCTCCACAATACAGAGCAAAGAACCCATTAAACAGAGTCCCTTAACACCAAAATATCTTAATTGTTTACAGAGTAAGGAAAAACATCAAACAGAAAAGAGTAGATCAGTCCCGGATAAGGATATACTATATGTTTCCACTAATATTTCCAAAAGTTCGTACAAGAAGTTAAAAATAAAGAGCATGGCATCAGCTGTCCAACTAAAACTCTCACTGCCTGTATTTTTGAGGACACACAAGACACAAAAGCAAACAATTGGATTGAAGATACGATGAAGAAAAGAAGCACAGACCTTTCTACTGCGAAGGCTGCATCGAGGACCCTCAACCACAATCTCACTCCCATCCATCTGCAGAGAAACAATTTCACATGATAAAGCTATAGAAAGAACAATGAAGAACACTAGAGGAAACCAGGTTAATGCAGCTAAGTTTTAAAGGACAGGCTCATATACCAACTATCACATTGTAACTTGTTCAGATGCCTTAACCGATCAATCTATCCATAAATATGTTACTCAGACTCTCGTCCACCCACACCACACCCATGTCGTGTCATGTCGATACGAGTATGGGTGTTGTATGGGTATGGCATTAGCAATACTCTTAAGTTAATTAACTCAGGAACAGCATTTGGGCTTGAAATCTTCACGAAAATCATCCTACACAAGAAACCTTTCATGATTTTCTTTAACTCCTAAATGGAAATGAGTTTTTATCCTCTAAGTTTATTCTTTGTCTTTAGTTCTTTTAAGTGGTAGGTTATTCAAACTATATACATGTCTACTGACCTTAAGTGTCATCTTCAGCTTATCGAATTCTTCATCTGACATTATCGGATTCCCAGATACATAAGCCATTGAAGCTTCCAAAAACTTTTGTTCATCAGAACCTGCATTCCAGAAATAACCACATAAACAGCACAATCAGTTGAGAGGTTCAAATACTGACGACAAAGTCAATATTCTAAACAGCTGTTGCATAAGATTCAAGATGATGAATTTTCTCATACTTAGCATGACAACACTGCTTCCTTCCCACATTAATTCTTCCTTGAGGTTATCAAATTCCTCATTTGACATTATGGCCTTCCCTTCATAGTAGAATGCCTGTAGTACAAATAAAAAGAAGACAATGGACCTTCTGCGTTAGAAAAGAATGCAGTACTTCACTAATCTGCATGCAGTCAAGCAATTTTGAAGGACTAAAATAATACTTGCATTTACATGCGAAACAGAGGGAAAAGGAAGAGGGGCAAGAAAGACTTTGCTTTTCATACTTGTAGTGCTTGCAGAAACTCTTGTTCCATCTCCCCCAGGGACTTCTTTTCTTTCTTATCTATGCTACAATAGGGCAAGATCTTACCATCAACCACTTCATCTTCTTGTACTGAACCTGCAATCAAAACCAATGATAATTGATGCAGTACGGATCTTAATAGTCTTCTTTAAGTTGAATACAAAAATAAATAAATAACTCAAACTCCATAAAGACGGCGCATCAAACCAGGACATTGCATCTAAGACTCATCTTTATTACTCTTGTTCCTCACTATTTTTTCCATCTCTCCAAAAGTGAAAAATGCCCAAACATTCTCCGAACAGAAGGGATCTCTGACTCAGAACGGGCACAAAATTATGGTGAAACAACAGTGAGCAATGAACTTACCCAACATAGTGAGAAGTTTCAGATAATTTGGAGAGTTCATTTAAGAGGCCATTCCAATAATGCTCGCAAAGGGAGTAACGTTCTCTAACGCCCTTTGCTCCACTAGCTACTAACCTTGATTTAGTGCAATGTAAATAATGCATGACACGTGAATAGGGGTGTTTTTACAAATTTTACATGCAAACAGTTTAATCCAGTCTCAGTTATTTATGAAAAGAATATACTAGCGATGATAATAATCACCACATTATAGCTTTTCAGCGTATATGCAGGTTTTTGAAGGCATTAGAAACATGAACTAATGTCAGGAAAGATTCAATCTTTCACTTTTTATTTGTTTTACATAAAAGAAATAGTTTCTAACAATCCTCTCTTCTTCAACTCATCAGTGCAAAAGAAAGGGGATGGTAAAATCTAAATCTAGCAATTTGATCAATTAACATACCATATATTCTTGACGTACATCATTTATAATTGAGGTAAATTAATCCCAATCCAAACTACAGTAACAAGAACACATATCAGTAAAAAATCTGTGAATAAATGCACGGAAGCCAACCAAACCTGGCTGATCAGTAGTAGCCTTAGGTGACAGAACCAACAGTCTTCTTCCACCATTATAATTAAAAGGCTGAAGCTGAACCCTTGAAGCAGAAGAAGAGGAAAAAGAGTGCAAAAAAGGAGCAGAAGACACAGATATAAAAGGTTTTTTAAAAGGGGCAGAGCAGAAACGAGGAATGGTTATAGTGAAGCCAAATTTGGTGGCCATTTGTGATGATGGTGGTGGTGGCAGTAGCGAGTTGTAGTAAGCCAAGATTTTGCAAATGTGTGCATATTGAAGTAAAGGGTGGGGAAAATTTGATAATTTTTGTTGACAAAAAATGGCAAGAAGAGACAGTTCCAGGATAAGGAGAATGAAGACGTGTGGAGGAGGGAATTACAGAGACTTTTGTCCTGATTCCCAAGAATATCAGGATCGATTTTTTCTAATTTGTCACAAAATCTGCCAAGTCAGGGAATGTTGCTTTGATGGGAATCTAGGATCCTTAGTTTGCTGACACCTGGATGATTGGCATGTAAATGCAGGACGTATATAAAGTTTATTTATTGACCAAATTTATTACCGTAAAACTTATTTTCTTTGATAGATGCGCACGAGAGACACTGGTAAGTTTGCGTGTACCGTCAAGCGACAACTGACTAACAATGACGTTTCATTTCAGAAGATGTGGTAAATTGTTCATTGGATCTGGAGTCTTGCAAACTGAGACAGTTGTCATTTCAGATAATTTTGAGTTTTTTTTTTTTGAAAATGATAATTTTGAGTTTTTTTTTTTTGAGGAAATATAATTTTGAGTTTTGTGCATAACAGATAATGAAAATGTGCAACTCTTGTGAATAGTTATGTAACACTACTAAAGTGTAGTGTAATAATTTCTGATACCGAAACGATATCATTTTTTTATTTTAAATTTAACCTTGTTGTCTCAATCTCATCTCTTAATTTTTGCCTCTTAAAATTTGAAATGTCAACTCATCTCAAATAAAACTCCAGGTGATATCGCCTGATTATCTACTAGCATTTTCCCATACAAAATTTTTTTTTTTTTTTGGTGTAAAGTGTGGAGTTTGGGAGTTCTTCCCAACAAATTTTGTAGGATGCAATGCAAGGGATGTGCGGTCGCTAGCCAAGACATCAGGAGATTTGCTTTCCCCATTTCGTAACGAAATGTACTTTTTATTTAGCTTAGTAATTTCATTTTCTTCGTGTTTACGTGTTGGAATTGCTAGCTTGCCAGAGAGTGGACAGAACCAATTCAATGAACCTTGATGCTTTGGCAAATTTTTGACAACGTTTTGAAGCCAATATTTGGAGATATTTTAGAGGTTAAAGAATATTGGATTAGGAGAGGGAAACAATCAAGTCGGAAATACTTTTACTCAATATGTTAGGAACTTATGGAACATTTTTACATGGACTCGTTCATGACTCTAATTGTGGATTTTGTAATCTAAAATAAAGGCATATAAATATTTTTAAATCACTTTTTTACGTTAACATACATTATTATATTTATATGATATTTCTTTATATCCCAATGTTCATAGGTGGAATTGTGAATTCGCTTTATACCTAAGAATATTCCGAAATTTAGATGATGACAAACTCTTAGTTGGACCATCCTCAAATTTTGTAACAGAAGCAAAACTTTATAAATGGAGCCCATCATATAAAAACAAAATCTATCTCCGCTTGGGCCGAATCCAAGGGAATCGAAGGAACCAGTCAGCTCGGAGCTCATAGAAAGTACCATCTTTTCGGGACAGCAAAACAGGTTAGCCCACAGATTTCTGTAAACTCTTCTAAGGCTGCATTCGGATGGGACCGATCAAATACTTTATGTACATAAAAGTCAAGGCAAACTATTGAGAATTTCAAATACATTGTGCGTATAAAATCTAGGGCAAACTATTGAGAATTTCAAATTCATTTTTTGTATTAAATTTAACGCAAAGTATTTAAACAGACAGACCCTTTTTTTTTTTTTTTGGCGCAATGAATGGCCTAAACCCGGCTTATTAGATCGATATAATAATTTATGCATAAGTAGAAAACTACATAATATTTAGGACATTATTGTCACACAATATACTTTTTTGTTTTTCATTCCCAATAGCCAATTTTAAGGAAATTTTTTTTAAAAAAAATAACAATAGGGGTTAACTGTTTTCCACAAGAACTTCAAGAGTCATGGTTGGACTCGTGGGGATTTCTAAATCCATGGTTAAAACCTCAAAGACTAGTTAGCCAACACGTGAATGGTGGTTGTGTATTCCTGGCTATCTATCGATCCTATGCTGTTAGAAGAAGGGTAATCTTGTTCTATTACAGCCTACATGAGGGTCCTAGAAGTAGTTTACAACAAATGACAGTTAGAGCACCTCGTGTCTCCACCATCCAGTCAAGTAACCTAGCTACCGCATTGTGACACCTGTCACAGTTCCTGGATTGATTGCATATTAGAACTCGGCTTCAGCACGTGAATGACCTACATAATATGCATTTCACACATGAAAACATGTATCTAGCCTTCTGGTCATGGTAGTTTGCGGCAATTGATGGTCAAATATCCCTACAAGAAAGGCACAAGACGTTCCAAATTTTTTATTAGTTACAGCAGGAATTAGTTCAGGGACATTGCTTATATATACAAGAATTGGCATTGTGCATGTTGTCTCAGGTTCCACTCTGAAACTATAACAGAAGTTTTAACTTGCAAGTTTTGTCAAATTAAAGCACAATGGCCACCAGTGTAGTGACTTCTAGAGTTGAGAGCTTGTCCAGCAGTGGAATTCAATCAATACCAAAAGAGTACGTAAGGCCTCAAGAAGAGCTTACAAGCATTGGAAATGTGTTTGATGAGGAGAAAAACAACGAAGGGCCTCAGCTACCGACAATTGATTTGAGGGACATTGAGGCTGAGGATGCAGATGTTCGCGAGAGATGTCGTCATGAGTTGAAGAAGGCTGCCATGGAGTGGGGAGTCATGCACCTTGTCAACCATGGCATACCGGATGAGCTCATTAATCGGGTCAAGGTTGCTGGACAGACCTTCTTCAACTTGCCGGTTGAGGAGAAGGAGAAGTACGCCAACGATCAGGCCTCAGGTAATGTGCAAGGATATGGTAGCAAACTAGCAAACAACGCCAGCGGTCAGCTTGAGTGGCAGGACTACTTTTTCCATTGTATATTTCCTGAGGACAAGCAGGATTTATCAATTTGGCCTAAAACTCCAACTGACTACATGTAAGTTTTTAACATTTAACAAGCATCATGACAGGAAAAGACTCAACTCTACGTAAACCATGCTAGGCTAAATTAATATCCGTAGTGGAAAAACTGATGTTAAGAATAATCCTTTGAACAATTTATCATACTATAAGCTCACCACCCTGTTTGAACAATATTGGAAAACAGAATTTGAATACATGGATATGAGGTTTTCATTTCATCTTTTCGTTATCTCATATTGTCTAAATTTTGAAGCATATTAGCATGAAATCACACGTCAACTTCATCACAGATTCAACTCTGACACGAAAAATTTCATCTGCTGTCTCATACATTTTTTCGATTTATGCCTTTAGCTTAATTGCTTTTTCACCCTTGATCAATGTTACCACTTTTTAAAATCATGTTATTTCCAGTCCTGCAACGAGTGAGTATGCGAAGCAATTGAGAAGTCTTGCCACCAAAATATTGTCAGTGCTGTCTCTAGGATTGGGATTAGAAGAAGGCAGGCTAGAAAAAGAAGTTGGTGGTATGGAAGAGCTAATTCTTCAAATGAAGATCAATTACTACCCCAAGTGTCCTCAACCAGACCTAGCACTAGGGGTTGAAGCTCACACTGATGTTAGTGCACTCACTTTCATCCTTCACAACATGGTGCCCGGCCTGCAGTTGTTCTATGAAGGCAAATGGATTACGGCCAAATGCGTCCCAAATTCAATTATCATGCATGTTGGAGACACCATTGAGATTTTAAGCAATGGAAAGTACAAAAGCATCCTTCATAGGGGCCTTGTGAACAAAGAGAAAATAAGATTTTCCTGGGCAGTTTTCTGTGAGCCGCCAAAAGAGAAGATCATCCTCAAGCCACTGCCAGAGACAGTATCCGATACTAAGCCTCCGCGCTTCCCGCCTCGCACATTTGCTCAGCATATTAAGCACAAATTATTCAGGAAAACTGAGGAAGCTCTTGAAAACAAGTAGTCCCTTGGAGACAATAGGTCTCTTGAAGATAGTATATCTTCATAATCACTTCTACTGTTTCTAGTTAATCCAGTTATACCAAACTGCTGAATAAGTCCATTTTCTTTCTTTTCCTTTGTTTTCTTTTCGTTGATTGGGAAGTCCGTTGGTAACATTTTAATGCTACCAGTCTGATGTAATCCATCGGCCATTGAGATTAATCCTGTGTCCTCTAAAGTGATAAGCTTTTTTACATATAAAATCCTGTGTTCCTGATCTTTTGTTCTCGAAGGTGTTTTTGGCTATTGATTTTGGCTTCAGACATCAATATATCATTGTATCACGTTGGAAAGTAAAATAGAAATATAAGAAAGAGATTGATTCGGAACCCCCGCAATATACAACAAAATGTATGAACCAAAATAATAGACATTTGTGGTTTACAACGGTCAATTCAAAGTCATTAACAGGTGCAAATTGTACTGTCGGATTCTTATTATTCAAAAACTGGAATTTTTTTCCGTATAGCTCAGTTGAAATAAGAAGATGAGCAACCCAAAGCATAAATATTCATATAGATTGACAGACTTTACTATTTCTTGCAAAAAATTTTGTTGTTTTAGTCATAAACTGTTTATAATCTGGAGTTTTTGTTAGCACAACCATGCATCCATGTGGACCATAACACCAAGTTTGTAGTTAATACATTTTCTATGATTGCCACGTAGAAGATACAACAGTCGTTCATTCATCTTGTACACCAAAGGATGATTGAGTAAACGCTTGAAATGTCAAATTTTGAATTACCTGATCCGCAACTGGTGGCCTAGAGCAATATAAGATATTTGTTTTAAAGAATGTGGCCGACAGTTGTACCTGATGATGTAAATAAATTACGAAATTCAAGTTGCTGGCAAGCACAAGAACCACTGTTATTTTGTTCGGTCTAAAGAAACATTTTTAGACAGCAAGCTGAGTTTAGCACTTTTAAACGGGGAATGTAAACTCTTTGTGAACTCAACAGCATAATGGTGTGGGAGGCTAAAAGAATAGTGTCATTTTCTATCGCTGAAACTCCACACCGTCGAAGATACTCGAATTGAAGCCTTATTTACTCGAAAAACAAGAATTAAAGAAAGTCCGGTTAAAGGAAGTCCATCAGTTTCTTCGCAGCTTAGTCCGATCAACACTAGCTCCTTCCCTCGTTCACCTTTGATAACAAGTGCTTTATAAATTGACGGTTTGTGTGTGTTAAAGATCATAGGTTTCAATCTTAAAATCAATTGGTAATGAGTGCAGTGGTCTATAAACCTAAATAACTAGTTTTAATATGCCTTGGAATTCTAATATGAGACTTTTTGTTTCTTAATATTCCCCTCACATATGACTCGAGTTGAAAGTTTAATATGTTTTGAAATTTCAACGTGAGACTTTTTATTTCTTAATACTTCCCCTTATAAGTAACTCAAGTTGAGGAGAGTTCAAGAACTGAAACGGGCAACTAAAACGGGCTAATGACATGAGCTCAATAATTGAAGCGGATTAAGAAAGAATCAAGTCGCGTGTAAAAGTGAAAATAAAATCTAAAACCTAGCTCTGATACCATAGTAAAGAACATGGGCTTTCATCACAAAATCAATTGATAATAACTAGAGTGACCCATGAATTGAAACCGGCTAATAAAGACCGAGTCGTGCATGAAAGTGAGAATAAAACTCAAAGTCTGTCTAGCTCTGATACCGTGTTAAAGATCATGAGTTTCTATCTCAAAATTAATTGGCAATTAGTGGAGTGACCCATAAACCTTATTAACAAATTTAATATGCTTTGGGATTCCAATGTGTAACTTTTGTTTTTTAACAGTGTGCATCAGGATCTAGACAAAATCGAAAGGAAACCAATATCTACACGAAATACAAAATCAATAATTGGCATGAGCGTAGGGATTTTAGCACTACCTCAAATTCGATAAAATAAAGCTTTTCTGCGTTCACTTGAGTGGAAATACAATTTATTACTGGCAAGCCTTCACCATTTATAACACTCAAAAACTTTGAAAGAGGCAGCTATCCTCAGAAAGTAGTCTTCAAAGTCATTTGCATCCCTGCAGTGCCACTTTTGACTGTTACGCTATTGTTGTTATGACAAGGTGAACATTCTCGTAGATCACTGAAATTGCAGCCAAGTCTTATCATTTGCTCCAATTAATCACTCTTATTATCAGCTCATCATCGGCCTTACTATTCAGATCCCTTGTATACTTCACTATCGCATAAATATCATCAGAAATTGACCTCTTTCCCTAAAACAAGATCATTAAAATAGTGATAGCAGATACTCATCACAGACCCGTGATCTAAGAGACCGATAAAGACCAGCTATTTCTTGTATTCTTTGTCTTTCAATATCTCTATGTATAATCCTCTTTCTAAGTTCAACCGGGCTCTAATTTTTGGAGTATTTTTACTGGAAGCAATAGATGGCTTCCTTTTCCGGCTAGATTTTGGTTTTGGAGAATCTGCATTAGGCATTGTTGTGATTATGAGTTTGTTTTGTGGAAGAATAGACAGGAGCTGGAATAGTTCATCATGCTTAACTGAAAATATTGTTAAAACATCAGTCCCCTTTGGCCAAGAATGGAAGTAGAGAAGAAGACGATTACAGGTCCAATAGATTTTAGGATCTTGGAGAAAATAATTGGAGACTCATTTGAGATATCTTCCTCAAGATCGTTAGGTATTTAGTAAAACTGCTGGCCCTGTAGCTTTGGAGGCCTACGCCGAAGTACTGATAATCTCACGTGAGAACATCGCTTGTGAATAAAAAATCTTATGGGATGTGAAAAATTGAAGATCAATCATTTCTTCACTGAACTTGATTTGTACTTGTTTTTGGACTAAGCATTTTAGTTTTATTATTAAAATTGAAATTACCTTTCAGTAGAAGCATTTTAGTTTTATTATTAAATTTGAAATTACCTTTCAGTAGACTGTCGGAAGAACAGTAGTATTTCTTTTGGCATTAATCCATCCAGGCACGGCCTTGCAAGTTGGCCATACTAGTTATGACAAGCTGGAAGCGATGTAATTTATTAGTAAAAATATGTAATCGATCAGTTAAAATTTATAACTATTTTTCACCTTAAAATGACATCGTTTTTTTTATATCAAATTTGGCTATGTTTACCCAATCTCAATTATCTATTGTTAGCCTTTTAATCTAGACTATGAATTTGTTGGTAATGGAAATTGTTGTTAATACTTCCAAACTACTAGCCTTAAAAACGGTTTTTTAATTCGGAAAAAGAAGGCTCAAAAGCAGTTGAAACGAGAAAAAGACAAATCAGTCATACCTTAGTTAAACACTGTTATTCAGGTATTTGATTTCATTATGACTAAGTAAGCTAGTAGGTGGGAAGATTTCATAATGACAGATGATCGGCAGTAACATATTTTTTGTGCAATCATACGACTGAACAGTAAGATCATCTAGAATAAAGCTAAATTAATTAGCAAAATGATTGCATGCATCGTTTACCTAATCACTTTTTTGGCATGGTTTCTAAATAAGAAAATTTCATTTTACTTACACGAGAAATTTCCAAAGGTAGCAAGTAGTCACGTACTGTCATTTTCTCTTATGCTGCTGTGATGCTAAGGCTGAGGAAATTGAGATTTAAAGACCTAAAGCCATCTTTTTCCAAGAGAGGAGCCAAAGCTCAAAAGATGATATTTTATGTCTTTTTAAAAACTTTCTTATCATAATAGGGAAAAAGACTTCACACAAAATATGATTTCAGTATTGTCTATTTACAATTAAAAGATTTGAATACTTGTTAAATGAATGATTTTAGATAGTATACAGCGAGAATTTACGCAAAAGAATAATGTGTTCTATAAAATAGGGAAACATTGGTTTGAAAATTTGAGGTTAAAGATGTGATTAAGATGTAAGTGCAATATACAAATATATTCACCTATACGTTTGAAGGTTACTAGTAATACTGTACGTGCGTTGCACGTGGGTGCAATACATTATTTTTTATTTTTTATTTTTTATTTTGGTTAAATGTTCATACTGATGCTAATTACGATACATTGTTTTTTATGTTTTTATTTGGTACAAATGTGCATACTGATGTCAATTATTCTATAATTTTAATTTGTGATGGAAAGTAGAGTGTGAAAAATAATTAAAGTAGCCAAAAAGAAAAATAATATGAAAACTAAATCAATAGCACCATATACTAAATCTCAAAACAAAGGACAAAACCGATTTCTTATTAATTTCACAACACAACATATTAGACCACTTGGCCTTAACAGGTTGCCTAAGTCGACATTATTTTGCTTTAAAACTCTAAAACAATAAGTTTGACACAGGCAACTAAAACAACCAACTACTTTGAATATCTGTTCTAAGAATTTCTAACTGCCAAACATTCACCAGCGGGCCGAATCAGATCCATAATGATATTTTATCTATGTTTAGTTGATATGGAAAATCAATAGTTACAATCAACTTTATTTTCATGCTTGATGGGGGTTGATTCCGTGGAGATACAAGAAATACATTATATGATTGATTTCAGCAAGGTTATAATTTGTGGAATTGACATTCTATAAGTAATAAGTAGAATGGTTGAGGAATTTATTTCTATTGGTATCTAAATCAATTCCGAAATTCAATTAATGTAATAGGAAATTTATCCTTTGAAGAGTATATATTCAAGTTCACAATGAAAAGTTGTTACATATAAAATTAAACACAGCTATACAATATTCGAGTGATCACTCCTAATTTTGTGTGATCTAGTAAAAAATTAGACTGATCGATGACAAAAAAAATTTTCACATGATCTTGTGTATTTAAAGGGTATGGAGTAAAACGCATACTATAAATCAATAGAAATGGAACCTCAATTACTTAAAGACTTAGTAGATTGATTTCGCTAATGTAAGTGCAGTTAATCACTAGGACTCAATGTATCCTAAAGGTTAATTAGTGTGCTATTTTGCACTTCAATTATGGTATAGATATATCAGACGTTAATAAAAGTGACATTGTAATGCATCTTGAAACTAAGTCTCTTGATTCAAAATTGCAATATTGTAGTATCAATGTGCGTCGTTTGATTTTTTTGCTCTAACGGAATCTTTCATACAGAATTGACTGCAAGAGCAGCTTTCTAGTTGAGAAAGTTGCAGTTCATCTCAAGCTAGATAATTAGGTTAATTACTTAATATTTGATGCTATTTCATCAACTACTTCTTATGCCTGCAATTTAGCAGTTCAAATTTTTATAGCATTTTGGTTTTATTAATCTTATTTGATCATCATAAATGTACCAGGAACTTGGATTTTCATCTCAAATCAATCTGCAGTGACAGGAGTACTTGAGAAATAGATATCAGATATGTATACTTTTAACGATATGACTGATTGTTCTTTGGTTAATGCTTATCCATGTACTGGCTTAGTTGATCCAACGCCTTAGAATCCGTACACTTTTTTTCCCCCCCCTCCATTTTTGATACCATGGAGGGTAAATGAATTGAACCTTCTCAGGTTCAACCCCCACTCTCAATCTTAATAATCAGAGCCCAATGGCAACCTGGAATAGGATACCTAATTGGTTACAAGAGAGAGAGAGTTGTGGTAGTAATATGGAAATATTTTTAAATGGATACAATTCACGACCTCACATATAGATCTTATGGTCTAAAATAAAGTTACATGAGTATCTTTACATTGCTTTATTATGTCAGCATACATATGATGCTTGTGTGACACTCTTTTATACTACAAGGTCTAGGTAGGGTCGTGAAATTAGTCTACCTAAAAATCGTCTGTAGTAATCATTTCTGAACTTGGAGTCCAGACTTTGATGTTCAAAATTTTGCCTAATTGGACACCGAACAGCTGGTCTGAGTTATCGAACTTAAGATATGTAAAGTAGTTGGGAGAATTGCGCACACAGTCCATTATTAAAGGGGTATTGATTACTGGGCTTAAATCTCACCATTCATATCCCTCTATTATTGGTTCGTGCTTCATCTTTCAATCTCACCTCTCCTTCTGTTAAATCAAAAATAAAACCAAAAAAAAAAAAAGGATTCTGTTTTCTTGTTGCTTGTCGCGATACTAAACCATAATTGCTTCACCTTCTTGGCACTAAAGGGCCAAATTATCACATTACTTTTAGTCGGTGGCGTGTCATTTGTTAATCAATCGTTTTCACCCTTTTTGACGTTGTTGGTGATATTACTTGTAGCCAAAACAAATGAAAGAGCTTGATGTTTTACAATTCCCGTTTGAATCAATGTATATATTGTTACACTACATTTGTGACAATCCTTCCAATATGTTTATTGAAATGGAAGCACCAAATCTTGCTATATATAGTTCCTTATTTTGCCCTTTTTCTTGAGCGAAGTATCCTTAATCCTAATACTTCAAAAACACATTATAATCAAAGATTTTTTTTTTTTTTTTTTGGTGAGTAGGGAAAAAGGTAAATTTTTACAGTCCTTCACTTTCTTCATTTTTGTTTTTCATGACCAAAAATAAAAAAGGAATTAAAATGGTAGATAAGGTACAGGAATGTATATGCCTTCATATATTCTCTGATCTGTAAGCAATGGTAGCTAGCAGTATTAATGATATATTAACACAAGCAGACCTAATCACCTAATGCTATTAAGGCCTTCCAAAATAGTGAATCCAGAAGGGTTTCTGATGTTTACTCTAACCGGGCCTGTTCTGAACTGTATCACAAATGTATCAATGGATGGTGCCATAAAATACAGGAATTTAATGCATGGTTTGTCCATCTTTAATGTGATTGGTGTATTCACTTCAGCCACCACCACTTGTGAAATTTGTGATGGAGAGTTATCACAGTTTTGGCAAAGCCAACTTGTTAGCGGTCCACTTTTGCTGGTGGTTGCCTCTCCTGCTGTTTTGAAAACGCCACATTATGGTGAGTGGAATTTCCTTTCAAAGCATTTCCCAACCAAATAATTTTATTGCCTTTGCAGTTGAGATTTTAGGAGACAGCATAAATAGTCACTGAGGCTATTTTATTTGGAATATAGTCATAAATGAAATCATGAAATACCCGTTTAATATTGTTTGGGAAGTTTAATATTATTTGATACTTGTATGCAAATAGGAGATATTTTATTCTGTGACTTAAGGACACGAGCTAAAATATCCCAAAAAAATAAAAAATGGATTCACTATTTTATTAAAATGGTGAAATTATTACTCACCCCTAAATTCTAGACACTCTTGTGAAAAAATTTTAATCCTTCAGCCAAAAAAGTGACAAGAAGCCTCTAAGGACACAAAATAGATGGACTCTATGACCAATTATTTAGATACATTGCAGTAAGCTTGTTCTTTAATTAGACTTCAGTAAAACTGTCGGTTTTGATTGGATAATCTTGATAATTCCAAATTGCGTGTCTAATACTTAATAGACCAAAAGATTTGTTGAATTTTTTAATATGATTTGGAAAATTACCAATATGTAGCAATAGGAATTATTTGTCGTCAAATAAAAATGTTTGTCATCAAGTCTGGATAAGAAAAACGTCTCCTTTTCTGAAGTGATTGACAAGGTTATATAACCCAACAAAACTGATATAGTTTAAATAGACCATTGACAAGAATTCCAAAAACAAAGTAAAGACATTTGTTTTAGACCCGAGAGAGCATTATGTAATATTAATGCCTATATTACAAATTTCTAGTATAATTAATCTAAAATTTAGTGTTAAACATCACCTCAAATCATGCATTGAAAAAGAAGGCATAGGGATATGAAATAATTACTTGAACACACATCTGAAAATATCATGATAGGATTAACATAATAAGATATTGACCCGTCCAATTTGAAAATCAATTTGCTATTATTTCACATTTAGAATATTTTAAGGTTAAACAAATTCAATAGGAGAAGTAGTATAATAATATAATTCTCAAAACAACAGCTTTTAAAATGCAAAAACAAAATGCGTTTCCAAATTTTTTAAACAAAATTTTCAAGAGCCACATTTCTTAGTCCTCTATAAAGAAATTTTAAAAAATTAAATGCACACAACTCGTTGTGTATCAATTTAATTAAATGCTCCATAGAAAAGGACATATTTTAAACAAATCACGTGTTTTTTATATAGCATCTAAAAAGATTATGTTTGGATAGTTTTTTTTTTATAGTATTTTTAAAAAAACATTAACATAGCAGTTTTAGAGTTTTTCAATTAATGTATTTGTGAGCTAAAAATTAGTTGGAAACCCTGTTTGAAATTTTTTTTTTTTTTACGATCTGTTTAAAATTTTTAAACATGTATATGAAAAACAGAGTTAAACAAACAAAGCTAAGATAAGTTAATGAAGTATATGGTGCGAGTAAATTTTAATTGTCCATATTAGTTTAAAATTTATATTTATTTATTTATTATTTTTGTTTAAAATAAATTTACATTTACATTATCTCAGTTTAAAACTTGCACCTTCCAAATAGCTATGTATGCGCATTTAAATAACCATTAACATGTTTAGAAAAAAGAAGATTTATCCTTTTTTTTTACTATATACAAATTAATTAAATAAAAAATGCGACTTCATGCAATGTTAGAGAAAGAGTTGTCAATTAGATATTATCTCTTATTTAAGTTCTTTTTATCTTTTATTTTTTATACTATTGGTGTAATAAAATTTAGATCGAAAAAAGAATGTGACTCTATCCAATGTACTTATGATGATCAAGAGTTACGAATTTTATTAAGTAAACTCTCCTAAAATTTATCTTTTGTGTAGTTTTTGAAATTTATCCTTTTTTATTATTAATAAAATAAATTCAATAGAACAAAGATGTGACTTATTTAATATAAGAGGAAGAATTTTGAGTTCAGTCAAACATATTATTTCTTAAATTTTGAGAAGTAACTTGCTCTGTGCACCCAAACACATTCAAATAGCATCATCTCACATATTTTAAATTGTTTTAGGAAGGGAAATGTTTACTATTTTAAAAGAAGGCATAATTCATTTTTTTGGTGGTCCAAGAGAATGGGAATTCTTTAATTTAGAAATATTATGAAGTTCTCTTAATGTATCGAGAGGCATGTATATACGCTATTGAAAAAACTTTTTAAAACCACTTAAAAATGAAGTATTCATATGATCATTGTATGTAAGTTAAGAATTGTTCTTGAATTTTTTGCAAAATACTTCCTAATTTTTCTCTGAGTGGTACAATTTTGAATTGATTGATTAAACATTTTATTCTTTTCTGGACTATATATTTTTCAAAATTTTTTTGGGCATACTCTTCAAAATAAAAATAAAATTCCCATACACTTATGATTCATCTCACGTATTATTACATTATTAAAAATATTTTATAATAATATCACACTGTCAAAACACATATCAAGGATTTTGAAGAGAATGTAGAAGTTAATCTAATATTTTTCAATTCATTCAATTTGTTTCTAATATATTTCTTTATAAAATAATTAAATTTCTCATAACCACAATTTTTTTTTAAAGAAAGAGGGCATCATATTCACGTGCAAAGCACATGCTTCATTACTAGTTCCTTAAAATCGCGGCAAGCAAGGGTACTCGAGATGGAGTCCGATGGACAACCTGGAAGCACCAAGTCATGAGTGACGAAGTAAAAATTCTGAACGTGCTAATCGGATTCAATTAGAAGTTCAACAGTAGATAAGATGGGTGTCCTTTTGGGCGGAAGGGGGAGATAGGTAAACTGTTCATGGCGATGAAATACTATGCAGGTTGCTTTAACAGGCAATTGTAATGGTTCTCCGGGGCACTCGAGGTCCATACAACGTACCACAAAATTGTCAGACCTCGTCCTGTCAACAGTTTACATATTCTCATCCGTCCATTTCCACCAAGAATCACATGAGGCAGCACAGGGTGCACCTGACCAAATTTTCTGCACCTACTCGCTGCATGTTGCAAGTTGCAAGTTGCAAGTTGCAAGTAAAGATAATTTTATATTTCTGCATCTAATCATTGCAAGTTGCAAGCAAAGATAATTTTACACGATATGACTTAGATGGCTGCTTTTGAAAGAAAGAAAAAAAAAAAGACTTAGATGGCTGCGATATTCATCCAAAACGATTTATTCACCTAAAAATCAAAACTCTAAATGGATATGATTGGCTCATTAAAGTTGATGGTTTTTAGACGAATCATTTAATCCACTTACATTTATTCAAAGAAAACAAGATAGAAACAGAATTGTGTTAGAACTATTCGTATATCTCGTGCTTTTCCCAAGGGATATTTTCTATTTACGTTCCCAGGCATAACCCTCTGCTTATGAGTGTTTGGTTGGATTAGGAATTTCTGCTCTCAAGAGATTGGCCATTTGCTATTGTATATTGCCTTGAGAGATTGTCATTTCACTATGCAACCGATGTATTGAGAAGATATAAGCGTCTCCTAATATACTAATTATTTTTTTGGATAAAATTTTACAATCTCCAAAAAAATTTGGGAATTGAGATGGAAAAAAAAAAAAGAAAAAGAAGTGAATGAAAAGTTTTCTTTCCTTTCCTTTCCTTCCATTTCTTCTCAAATTTGGAAAGAAAGTTTTTGAAAGAATAAAGAGAAAATTTTCTTTTCTTTCCATTTCTTTTCTTTTACCACTTTTACTCATAAACAAAATATATTAATATCATATCGTTTCTTTCTCTCCTCCCTTTATTTTCAAACAAAAGAATTGACACAATTTCATTATTTTCTATTCATTCGCTTGTATATTAATATATTTAACTTGTATATAAATTTGGAATCTTACACACCTCAGTTAAATTTCACGAGTAAATTATTTTAAAACAACGGATACTGTATACTAATAATAAAAAACTTTATTTTTTTGGGAAGCTTTGGGACATCTGGCATTTGAAGTCCACTTTTGTCGATTAATTTAAGAGCAACTTGTTTGCTATTTTCGATCAAATAATTTTCATCGCAAAAAAAAAAAAAAAAAAAGAGCAACGAGTGATGACTTTCATACTGGAGTTCCACATGTGTATCTGTCTATTTATTTTCTATGATCTCAAAGATTAATTAGTAGATGACAAAGCGGGCTGAGAACTGTATGTCGCCAGAAGTTAGATCAAGAAAAAATCGAGCAGTAGTCATGTCGGACTTTACTCCAATTCTTCCCCAAGAACTCATCACCGACATACTATTACGACTTCCAGCAAAGTACATAGGCCAATTCAGGAGCGTTTCAAAGCCATGGTGCTCTTTACTCTCCAACCCACAATTCATCAGATCTCACGTGACCCGCCAGAGCAGCAGCTGTGATCCAGAAAAGCTCATCCTCATCTCTTCCTATGATCACTCTCTTTGCACCTTAACTTTGGGCTCCAGCGGCAGCAGCAACGATGCAGTTTCGAAAAAGATCAGTCTTTCTCAGTGCCAAGACAATTGGGACAAACTGGTTGGCTCATGCCATGGGTTGGTTTTAGTGGTGGCTGATGAAAATAGTAAGTTTTTGATTAATCCCACCACTTTCGAGCTTGTGACATAAAATAGTGACAACATTTTTTTAAAAGAAAGACATGAATTAGTAATAAGTAATGCTCTAATCTTTCTCGACTTTTATCTTCTTTGTAGTTTCTATATTGTGTTTGGTCGTATCTTCTTTGATGTGTCAGTCATATCTTGTCAAAAGATATAGGTTATAAAGAATCACCTATCTATTATCCAACATAGCCTTTCGAACAAGCACTTGCTGACCAAAACATCTCTTGTAAATTGGATATCCATCCTTAGCACACATTGTCTGTTGGCAATATGATATAGGGTATACTTGCATTTACCATTCACCATACACACCTACATCCACCGTCACACCACCACTATTATTCCATCACCACCAAAGAAACAACCACTAACCACCTTGTTCAGAACTTGCAATCACCACCGTGTATACATCCAACATTATCAAACAAATAATAAGAAGAGGTAAATAAGAATGCTGAAATAATTCAGGAAATAATAAGAAGAGGTATAATATGTAAATTATGAAGTAGAAAATAGACAAATAAAGTTTCATTACCTCATCATCAAGAAAAATTAGCTTTTTTAAAGTTCTATTTTTTTGTTTTCCAACGTATGACTCAACATTAAATTTCCGCAATAGTAACACTTCGAGTGTTCACATTTTTTCGTAATGGTTTCGAATGAGTGAATGAAGAGATTGTCTGGTGTTGCCATGACCCCTAGGAAATATGAGGCAAAGAAGACAAAAATTAGAAATGGTTGAAAAATTATTAATTTCTAAAAGGTGCTTAAATGAAACTAACAACAAAATTGATATTGGCTATAAAGTAACATGCAGATATTTGCATCCCACATATTAATCACTAATTGACTATCGAACTCAAAATAACCATTTCTATTCTCACTTCCAATTCCTAAGTTAAAATCTAATGGCAAGTCCAATTGCCTATTTTTCCCTCCTATCATGGTGAATGCCCATCCACTCTCTTGGGGACTTCTAACTTCAGGTAGATGACCAAAAAAAAAATCTAAAAAACCATTTACTTCAAGATAGAATCTTGAGAAATGTGATGTGGAACTCTATGTTATGGGCTAATGCTTGTGGATAAAAGAATCAGTCTAGGAAAATAAAGTTTGCTGGAGGTCTACTGCAACCAAAGGAACATTATCCTCATAGAATTCCAACAACCATACACCATCCTACCTATATTACTTTAAGAATAGACAATAAGCTTAATATCTGCAGTGCAAAAATGCCTTTCAACATTGAAGAATTTGGGGCACCTGCTTGCTAGAAAGGTTCAAGGAAGTACACAGTTTTTTCAGCAAAGAACTTCAACTTTAGAATATGCGAATTAGTTGGAAACATTGAAACATTAAAGTCACTATTTATGGACCAGACCAATGAAATGAAACCGTCATTCTAAAATTCTTATCCATAACTGATGTTTACTGGCTCCTTGGTGTTTTAATTATCCATAATTGATATCCATAAATAATAATTACTCAGGACGTTTAGTTTTTTATAAGCATGAAGTTTTCAGTTGTCCTATAACTGATGTTTACTGGCTCCTAGGTGTTTTAATTATCCATAATTGATAATTACTCACAAAGGTAACGGGAAGGAGGTTTAGTTTTTTATAAACATAATATTAACAGAAATTGTTCAGTTGAATGATCAGCTAGTCTTACAATACATTCAATTTCATTATACTACTCAATTACAATATAATCAATTTTATTATATCATAAAAGCACTCTATTACAAACAATCAATTTCATTATAGCACAAAAGGACATCTTAGAAGGACATTTTAGACATATTTTATAACTAACACGCAAGATGCAAAGACTCTAAACCTACTAAGACTAACCATACTTTTAAAGAGAGAATAGATATAGACGTAATATCTGTCGTTTCCATTCCATGGTTTGCTTTACATAAAGGCGTGCTATCAGTATACGCAGATTAGAACGCGCCTCTGATATCAGGATCATACTTAAAAAAATAAAATAAAAATAAAAATAAAAAGATGTATGTACTATCAATAATTAACTGGAAGGAGGACAGGAAAATGAAGTATATAATGAAATGAACTAATGATTCTACAAGACTAAATATACTCGGACATTGACTTCTTCTATGCCAAACAATTTACAAGAGACAAAAGTTATAAAGGTTATGGACATCACAACTAGAAGAAGCATTACAATACTTTAATGTGAACTATAATTTTGTTGTATTCTATGGTTTCTATCACCATTTCTAGTTTCACATCAAACTTTTTCAAGTCTCAAGTAATCTTTGGTCCTACTTAATTAAGTTTGAACAATTTAAGTGATTGATTGCGGAATACCTTCTCCATCAATTTCTTCTGCAGCTCATTTTCATCTATGCTTCTCTCCCCGTTAACCTGCATTATAACAGCACCATAAATAACATGTTCACCAGCAAAAAATTGACTGAAATCATATGAAAGTTTATTCCAATACCTCTGAGTGAATAACATGGAGCAGTCTTTCACGTACTCGTGTCGAAATGCAGCTTCCGATGGACATGCCTTCTGATGTAAGAATATTGAGTATTCTGGAAAGGGGAACATCTCCTCTCAATGTACTGCTTACTGTGATCTCCATCCTTTCTCTGCAAGTTTTAACTGTTACACTTGGCTGCTCATAACCACCTGAACACTGATCTTCGATTACCTTGGGAGAGCTTGGATTGCTCAATAATTCTTTGAGCTTATCTCTTTTGTTCTTCAGCTCATCTATCTTCTTGCTTTGATGCTTTATATATTTCGCTGTCCCATGAATATGATCACCTATCGATCGCTTTCCCTAGAACCAGCCAAACCAAAAATTTTAGACACCTATAATGCTATTAGAATTCATTTATATAGACTTACAGCAAATTAGTGAATTCTTTCTTGCCCATTGAATAACAATTATTGCTTAAAAAATGGGGGAAATTAAACTTTTCAAATCTTCCCAAATTACTGGTCATGTAGGAAATTAAAAACTCGCCCAAAAGAGTTAGATGTCTGTGAATTTCAATATTACAGTGTTTATGATAGTGTATATCGCTATTCTCGTAAAACATTATCGAACTTTATCTTGAGATACGCGGAGGGGATTAATGAACGGAGGTTCTTGTAAAGGACAGCCATTTCTTGCCTTCTTTGCCTTTCAACATCTCTATGTATGATCTTCTTGATGTAGTCAGCAGGGCTGTCCTCAACTTTATTCAAGGCATTTAACTTCCTTCGACGGCTCTGTTTTGACGTCTTAGGAACACTAACATCCAAATCACAAGGCGAAGGATTCACATTCATTAGGAGGTTATCTTGTTGCATTGTCTCCTGTTGATCGCGAGGGGCTGAAATGAGCTTGAATAGTTCATCTTGATCACTTAGCCACTGAGAAAACATGGCTACAACTAGAATTCTTTTTTTTTTTTTTAGCTACAACTATAATTCATATGTTAAGCTCAGAATCCAATGGCTTTAATGCTGTAAATCTGCTGCTCTTTTAAAGGGTGGCAATGTGGCAGTACAGCAAATGCATTAGGAATAATAGTTTAATTTGGACGCCCAATCATAGTTGGGTCCATATTTCCAAGTATTTTTTTTTAGATTTGGAGAAAATGATTGGAGTGAAAAACCTTGCAAACACAAAGTAGTATAGAGCTTTGCAACTCCATTCAAAAGTTGGGAGTTTGAATCCTATCAAGTACCATTCTCCTTCCCTTAATTGTAATAGTATAAGTTCGATAAAAAAAAAACAAAGAAGTAGATATTAGGGGCGCCATGTGCATCACGTGGCATGTCATATAGTGTACTTCAACCATCATATCACCAAATAATGTAAGGTTTGACCCACTATTATCATGTAACGATAAATTATTGGTTCTGTGCATCACGTGACAATATGTGGTGCATTTAATACTTTTCTATCAAAAAGCTCAATTTGCTTTTAAATAGGTTTGGTGCAATTGAGATCCCCAATGCCAAAGACTTCAGTGCCAATCACATTAAACTGGCACTTTGCATTTACACTTTAATATTTATTTTGAAGGTTTGAAATTTATTAAATGTGAATGCAATGTGTCAGTTTATTGTGATTGGCACTGCGTTAACATTGAAATATTTGGCACTAAGGATTCCAATGGAGGTTTGGAGGGCTCAGATGTTGACGTGTTCATACGATTCATAAAGCTATGACTAAGTGCTCATCGGATCCATCATGTTGATTAATAAATCTTTTTATTTTTTATTTTGTCAAAAACGGCATTTTGTATATATATTATTAACACAATATACAAAAGTTTATACAAAAAGGACAACTGTCCTATTTTTACATTGGATCACAGTTGATCCACATAGGAAAAGACCCATTCCATTCTATGTCCTGCTTAATGTTAATGGCAAACTTTGCTACTTTAGCACTTAAATCATTTGCTTTCCTACTGTTATACAAAAAGATGCAAGATTCAAAAAATTGTTGCATTAGTGTGATATCCTCCATAACTGCTTCTGCATTTACATCTTTCATATTTCCACTATTGACTTTCTGCAAAACATGTCGATGATTTCTTTGGACAATAATCTTTCTCCAACCTTCCATTTTACCTTTTATCAGTGCATATCTTATCACCTCTGCTTCTACCACTGTTTTATTACTCCATTTTGCTTCTATTAATACCCAAACCGCTTTCACCTTGCCATATGCTTCTCTCGCAACTATTCCATAGCCTGTGTTCCTCTTCTGACTATGCACATATGCAGCAATCTCTAATACTATTGTATTAATAGCTGCTTCACCTCGACTTCTACAATTTGCAATCTTTTTATCAATATTGCTTTTCTCCAATTGTACCTTTCTTACTTGATTGTATTCAATCCACTTCCTCCATTGCCTTCTGAACAACCTGATATTGCTGTGATTTCTCTTTTTGAAACTGCCATTTGTTCCTCACCTTCCAATTATTCTAGAGCAAGTAGCAAGCAAGGGTATTGTGATTACATCCCTTCTGCCTTTCTCTTGCACCCATCAGTGCAGTCCACCACTTCCAAAGATCATCCTTATGTCCCACTAATCCATCCCACCTGATTGGTGATAGTTCCCACATTTCAACAGCTTCTTTACAGAAGAATAGCATATGCTCAATAGACTCCTCTCGTTCTCCACATCTAATACATCTAGCATCTCCAATTCCTATTCTGTTAAAAATAATCTGATTCGCTGGAAGAGTTTTATTGAGACACTTCCAGATGAAGTGTTTTACTTTCGGTTTCATGTTCAACTTCCAAAGGAATTTCCAGTAGCTCTTTGCCTGGCTAGCATGGCTGTTTTCACCTTGCTCTACCAGTCTCCTATTCTCTTCCCCTTCCTGTTTATAAGCCTCTACGTACCCATATTTCACATTGTAATTCCTAGAGTCATCATATTTCCAGTACAACCAATCTGCTTTCCTAGACAGACTTATTGGGTACTTAAAATGCTCTTCTAATCCTCAGTATTAAATAGCTAGCCTATTAACTTCTTGTTCCAATTGAAGTTCTAAATTAACTGGCTCACCTTCACTATTTCACACTGTGGTGGTTTAACACTGGTCACCATGCCCGTAGCATTGTCTCCCAACCATTTGTCCTCCCATATACTAAATGTTCTCCCATCCCTTACCCTCTTCCTAACCCCTCTCATCACAACAGACCTTGCACTTAACATACTCCTCCAAAATTGGGATGAACTTGCATTAGTCTTTGCTTCCCACAATGATGTGTTTGGAAAGTATTTGCTTTTTATTATCTTACTTGCCAAGATATTAGGTGATGTAACCATTCTCCATAGCTGTTTAGCCAATAGTGCAGTGTTGTAATGGTACAGATCCTTAAAGCCCAACTCACCCCACTCTTTTGGTTGACTAATTTGTTTCCAACTCATGAACTAGATCTTTTTCTCTTCTCCACTGCTGCCCCACCAAAACCTTGCAATTCTCGAACTAATCATGTTACATAGGCTTTTGGAAAGCCTAAATATAGACATAGTGTAAACAGGTAGTGCCATAATAATTGCCTTGATGAGCACTTCTCTTCCTACTGGACTCAAGAAACTTGTTTTCCAGTCTTGCACATTTTTACTAACCCTCTCTTTCACAAAATCAAACACCTGATTCTTGCTCCTTGTAATCACCAAAGTGAGAGCCTAAATATTTTGCTTGTATAACCACCTTAATCTTCCCCCAAACACTACAAATACTCCCCTTTTTATCCATTGTGGTATTGCTAGAAAAAAAACACTGAGGATTTGTTAAGGTTAATCAGCTGGCTAGATGCTTTCTTGTACAATTTCACAGAGTCTATTATTGTAAATAGGATAAGTGGTGTAATGAAAATTTTAAAATTTATTAGTTGACAACCTTTTTTACATGTAAATTTTATTATATGTAGCATAAAGTTTTGGAAAAATCACTAATGAAATAATTTCTCGAGAGACCCTATTAATTATTTAACCTTGATCAATTAACCCTGTCAATTTTAAAATCTCGGAAGGGGGATTTAAGGTCAATCTATTTCTTAAACTATTTTAGATATCTTATATGACAATGATTTGCAAGCAAATGGATCAAATTGTCGTGGTATTTCTTCCAAAATGGGTAATATTCTTTTTCAAATGGTCATTATGTTTACGGGTTCAAGAATTTTTACCAAATCTTCCAGCTGATTATACATCACAACAAAAATAGTGATTACTTAGCAAAATGTCCCTCATCCCATTTAATATCCTCAATGCCTTAGTCGATGTCAAGTTTAATGCCATTGATGTGGAGTTATCATGCTGCGTTCATACCATAATTTGATTTATTCTAAATATGATAAATGTTAGCTCAATGTAGTAACTCCTCATCAGTGGCACTAGATTTAGCACGAGAAAAGTGGCACTAAGAATCTGAACTACACATCTCTCCCCCTCCTCCACTACCAAAAGGATATATTTATTTATACAAGCAAATTCATATTTACAAAATATACTAATTTATAAGAAGACACGCATTTTGAGGAAGTTACATGCTAGTTCCAAGTTTCTGTATCCGTATATCTAAACAATTTATGATAAAATAGGGTGTCCCACGATTAATAATTCTATCAACTCCAAATGTGCACCCAATAATACATTAGAGACTTCAAAAAAAAGCATAAAAGATTGAAAAAGAACAGTCATTAAAATTCTTGCCCCCTTAAAAAAAAAAAAGAATACTACATAAAGAATAAATATTATATTCTGAAAGAATTAGGGAATATATTGAAAAATATATAGAGACATGCAATCTTTCTGATATGGCAGCAACGTTAATGGCTATTGAATAAGACAGTGCGAATGATTGAAGTTTGCATATAAATATCCAACAGAGATGGTACAATAAATGAAAAAAGAAGATAATTTTATTGTATATACCATACACTATTATTGAGATGTTCTTCATTGGAACCTAGTTTAGTTATTTAATATCAATTAGACAAACAGAATATATTAGTGTTTTAAAATAGATATATTGGAAGGACTCAAGAATGTCTTCAGAAGTTCTAATTCGAGAGCTTCTGAAGACATTAATCAATCTCACTTCCACAAAAGATTAATCTTTCTTTTTAATATCTTTGTTAATATCCTTGTAAAAAAAAACCCCATATATTTAGAAATGACATAGTAAATGACACCATTAATGTACTCAAACTATATACAAAGAAAACCAATTTATTTTAATACATCTACCAACATACATCTCTTTATACATCATTAGTGACGTTACAATAATCATAAAGTTAGATCAATCAACAAATGAATTATTTTGGACCACAAACTACTAATATGAAGCCACAAAAAAAGAAAAAGAAAAATGCGCTTTGTCATATTAATCACTACTATCAAGTTAGGTGTACATAAAATCATTAAAGCATAGATAGATGACAAATATAATATAAGTCATATTTTCTTCACTTGCTTAGCTTATAAAATTATCCATTCTTGTTACTGTCAATTAACTATCTCGAGCAAGTACTCCCCCCAAAAGGGTCTTGTTAAACCTTATTTTTGCTAAAAAAAGAACAAGTTGAAATTCAGAAGAATATTGTATATACTGCTCTTATAGAGTAATCATCAAGAAAACATAATTTAACTAGGCATTGGATCCCAGTTGTCATAATTATCTAATATTCCCTTCTTCTCTCGTGGCTTATTAATTTATTTACCTAATGAGGTCACCCAAAAACTTGTGTATGTGTCCCCATAAATATTTAAATTCTGAGATTAATTATTGATTTGCAATGTCTCACTAGAAAAATTTATTATCCTTTTCTTGCAAACCCCAACTACAAGTTTGATTATTGTTATGTATCGGCCAATTTGTTTACAATTTATCAGTTCATATGTAACTATTTTCTTAGTCGGTGGAAGTTTGCATTAAATCTGCACTTGTTCTTCACATGGTTGTAGTGGAAGTAGTCCATTTTAGGGTGACCCTTGATTGTGTTACAAGTTGCTATATTTATTGATATTTCTTGGCAATCGATTTCTGCCAACTCAAAATGCAGAAATATGTAAGTGAACAATGAATGAAAATGCTTTTCTTCTCTTGTTGATGTTGAAATATAAACCAAGCACATTTGAATTTTGGCCGTGACTTTGATTTATATTGAACCATTAGAGTGCAAAGCATAAATTTACACATCAACTTGTAACCTATAATTCCATATAATTAATCTTGTTGCAGGAGAATAGGGACTCACATACTAGCAGAACTTTGATGTTGTAAACTTAGCTAAAAATAATTTGACATTGTAGTTGGTATGTGTAACTTCTAATGTGGTGAATTGGCTATGATTGGCCAATGAAAGATGGTCTAGCTAGTGATTTTCTTTTCGGGGAAAAAAAGTTTATAAGGAGGAGGTTATTCATTCTATTCTTTCTTTTTAAAGAAGGCAAACATGACTTATCATTAGAGTCAACTTTCATAGATGCTTATTGATAGTTTATATATATATATATATATATATATATATATATATAGATGCTTATTGATAGTTTATATATATATATATATATATATATAAGTGGGGAAGAACACAAAAGCTACCTTATTAAATATCAGAATTTGTAATTTTAACCTTTTTTAGCCTTGTCTCCCATGAAAAATAGAAGAAAAGAGAAAGTATAAGAAGATATTGTGGAAGGATATTTGGATGCACTATCAGCACACTCTAATTGCTTCCCATCAAATTCTAGGTTCTCCTACCATGACAAAATAAACTCAGCATTTGAACGGAAAATGACGATGAGACATTTTTTTTGCAAAACTTTATCCAAACAGGCACTAAAAATGATTCCCAAAGCTAAAGATCTTCATGTGTTTTATTTAGTTTCGAATCGTTTGTTTCGTAACTAGCTTCTATCTTGTTTTTATACATCTATCATGTTTATTAAATCTTGGAGTTCTGAAAAACTCTCACAAATTTGGCAAGTATTTTTGTAATTGCATATACGAATTAATACCATATAAAGACAAAACATGTGAATAAAGGTTAATTACGAATAGATAATTCGAAGTGGTTTTATTTATGTTAGCAAATGAGACGAATTACTTGAAAGTAGTTCATGATCAATTTGACCAACTTGAATATGTAATCGAGTAGACTTTAATTATACTAAATCTTGACTTGCAAATAGTCCGTGCTTTAAGCAAATTTGACTAACTTGAATATGTAAATGGGTCTGAGTTCAAACATACCAAAACTTAGCTTGCAAGCTTGTCAAGTGAAATTAAGTTTTTATATATCATTTAATTTTTTTAAAAAAATTATAATTTCAGTAATTACTAACGTATCCAAGGTTGAAATATTTCCCATACTACCTAAGGTCATAAATTATTATTGAGATATTTATAAATGCTTCTCTCTGTAATCCAATTAGTATTTATTCCTTTTATATGTATTGTTTACTACCTACATATTAATTACCTTATTAATGTTAAAAATTCATATACTAAAAATCAATAATATCTTTTCAAAAATTACTCTATGTCTAAATTTTCTCACTCTTCTTATTGTAATCAAATTCAAATTTGAAAATAAATTATTGTCAATTATTGTAGTATAAAGAACCCTAATTTTTATCTCTTTTCTTGTTATAATCATGTTATAATGACATCCGTTCCTTGCACGACTTAAAAGCCAATTAAAAATAAAAATTGTTTCTCTAAATTGCTAATTATAATCTGGCTTTTATTAGGATTTCTTTCCTTAAAACAAATTTCTCAATACTTCTCAAAATTCCAAAATTAGAAAAAAAAAAACATTTTCTCAAATTTCTATAAAACCCTGTCCAAACTGTAGTATGAGTTTTCCTTACAGCTCATTCTGCGACAAATCGAAACCCCAAATACATCTCATAAAGAACTGATGGAAAACAAGAGGAAAATTAGCGCAGAAGAAGTGCTGTCCAAAATCAAGGACGATGGCGATTTTGATAAGCTCCGTCTCAAAATTATTCGCAAAGTCAAAGAAGATGTAAGCCTACTAGCTTCCCTTAATGCTGCTTTTTTCAGGGTTATATTTATTTATTTTTTTGCAATATCGTTAGATTTTCTTCATAAATTCTTTTTTTTTTTTTAAATTGAGGTAATGTGTTTGTTGTTTTGATTTGATTCAAGCTATAAGGTTGTGCTTGTTTGTATCTTATGTGTTTGATTTTTTTATGTATATTTGTTTCATTTTTGTGATATGATGCAATGATATATCAGCTGAAAGGTGCAGATTAGATATGCAAGTCAGTGTAGAAAAATTAGCATCTATCGGATGGTGAATTGAACATAAATGCTGTTGCAGTGAGCAGATTTTTAGCTGAGTGTTTGTGGAATAGATATTAGTAGTTGTAGATTGAATTATGAAGGACTGCTGACAGGTTTATGGTGTTTGGACTTTGGAAACGATCTTGTAGGAGGTCGTTAAACCTCAGAAAGGAAAAATAAGAAAGACCCTATTAGAGTTTTCTGGATTAAAGAGCAAAAATATAATGGGCATTGATTTTGAGGCCACAGTTCTTGACTGGAGGGACACAAAAGCCTCCACCATTCCATCCCTTTATTGAACGATGTTTTTTGGTGTGTTGTCAAAAATTTGAATGGTAAAAGTAGATGCTGTGATGTCAAAGTGATATATTGTTGATTTATTGAACAGCATTGCTTATTGGAACATTCATTCTTGAAAAGGAAAAAGGGGTTTTGATCCTTGGTTTTAAGTATGTTAAGCTAAATGGGTCATCCAGTTATTCTGAACATGCTGATGTTTCGTAGGCAGAACTGCGGGACAGCATTATATCAATGGTGAAGCAATCAGCTGCACTTAACTGTCCTGGTGCTGAAAGCATGAAACCACGACAACTTTCTGATGCCATAAATCAAGAAATTGGGTAGGTTTGCTCATCTTTTGGATTTTTATCATGCTTTTTTCTTTTCTAATGCAAGTTCATGAGTTTGCATGGGTAATGTTGTCTTCTTTGGTGCAAATTTGTGGGTCACGGGACAAGCATGACATAATGAGGGTATTCTTGCTTTCCTTTCATATTATGCTATAAAATCTTAAAAAGGTACCTAGAATACATGATTACCCAGTGATGCCTGAAAATTTGAGCCCCATTGGTTTTTCTGCATCCTAGGAATAAAGTCATGAGTCAAATTTCTGATGGAGTCTGGAAAGTAATTAGATCTGGTGATGAGATGAAAACTGAAATAACAGAAACTGTCCAATCAGTCTACGACAAGTTATTGAAGCACAGGGTGAATGAAGATGGTGAATCATCATCTCACTCTGAATTGAGACCAGTTCGCAAGGGACATGATAATGATGGATGTAATGCTCCTTCAGCCAGTGAAATTGACGTCAGACAATCTGAGGGGGAGCCAAATGAACCCCCAGGGTTCAGTCTAAATAATCCAGGTCAGAACAACAAGAGCAGCGAGGAGGATCAAGATGAAGAGAGGCTAAGAATGTCTTTGCTTGCTGATGCTAAAGCAAGAGTGGGACATATAAAAGAGACTGCCTCCTCAGCAGATACATTTGAGGCTCAGACTGTCTATACAAATGGGCAGCCCAGGCTTCATGAAGTTGTGGAGGACAGGCAGTCAGATGATGGTATTGATGATGACCCTGATGTGCCTCCAGGATTTGGTTGATGGCAACCCTGATGTAATTCAAACTTTTATCCATTATTGTTCTGCATGCAATATGTGCACAAGTTTTTGTTCATTACATGTCCAGACTATTTCCTTAGTTGCAAATCTGGTGCGAAAAGTTGGTAGTTAGACTGTGACTGTTACAAAAACTTTTCTCAGAACTCTCAAATTTGTTTACACTTCAAAGGGTGTGAAGTCCAAATAGGTAGAAATTTTTTAATGTGGAAAGTTTTTTACATTTCTTGTTCTGAATGTGGAAAGTTGGCAAAAAGTATTTACCTTTTGAACCACGTTGTGATGTCCAAATAGGTAGAAGTTTTTTAATGCTGTAGCTTTGGATATTACGGCCTGGATGGATAAAGGATAAAGCAAAAGTAATGTCCTGATCTAAAGATGTTGCTTACAATGAAGCTCAATGAGAAGGTATTTTTTTCTCCTGAATTTCAAGTATAATATTATCTTTTGATATTTAGTGATGCGGAGAATTTGACTGGGAATCAGTGATAAGTCTGAGGGAAACTAGCTGGTTTCCTTGATATCTGTTGCTGACCCATGGATCACCCTGATGGGCAGTGGGTTTATTTTTCTTTTTTTATTACTGATAATAAGCTTGGAAGTTAGCTTGTTTTGCCTTCCATTGTTTAAAAATTAGATAATAGAGTTGAAACTATATTGGCTCACCAATGTTCTTCAGTAAAATGCCAAAGAGTAGAGAAGGCAGAAAATGTTTATATAAAAATGAAATATAATTTTTTTTAAACACTTTCATTAATATTCCATTGCATAATTCAGGTGTTTGGTTACCATCATAGATAACTGACTTGGTCCTGAATCTATTCACTAGAATTCCAATAAGTTTTGGTCGTCAACATCTATTTATTGGTTTTCATTTAATCTTCTGAGCAAAAGGACTGAAAAAGATTGTAATGTGACAGAATGGAGTTGTCTGCAGAGGCATTCATTGTTTTTCTTCTTATGCTATGAAAGACTGTTGACATCTTCTGACAATATTGTGATTGTACGTGTTGTCTTGAGACTCCATTCCAGAAAGCTTAGAATTTAGATTATTATCATTTGTAAAATGTTAATACCGGAAAAACCAAATATAGCTCTTTTACTGTTCTGAATTATAGAGTGAAACCTGTGTGGTATGAATCACCTGTTATTGAAGACAGTGGTTCGGTGGTATAGTGACTGTAAAATCTGTTTAAACTTCAAAAATACTTTAGGATTGTAAGTGCCAGTTTACTTGAGTGGCAACCTCTTTGTTATATCAATTTAATCGAGATTGGGCTTCTAACTCTATGCTCCTTAGAAAGATGTAATTGCTGGTTGCACATAGGTGTTATTGATTGATCACTCTGATCTGCCAAAACTTATTTGATATGTCATCTGCTGCTTCACCTCTTTAAAGTTAAACATAGGCTGGACATGCACATCAACCCCTGGAAGCAACCCTATGTCAACATAATAAGTTGAGTTAGCCTTACCAACATTTGTTACTGTCCTTGTGTACGCAATACTAGCCGACCAAAGTTGAATAGAGAATGAAGGATAGTTTAGTTGTGCTTCTGGTATGCTTGAGACAGTGGCACACGTAACAGGGCGCTGCATAATGAGGGCAATTTGTTTGTCTGTGTAGCCCAATCCACATAAATAAGGAATGTAATCATCAGGTTGGATATCATATACTAGTCCAGGATCGATAGCTCTTGAGGGGTTTACACGGCCAGCGCCAACTGCGAATATGTCAGCAGGAAGCATCCTTTCATCGAGGATGAGGCCATTGTTGACATTTAAGACACTGGCAGTAGTCATGATAGCAGATTTAATAGCAGCCGGAGACCAATCAGGATGTGCACTTTTTAGTAAGGCTGCGATGCCACTGAGCTGAGGACATGACATTGAGGTGCCGGATATCACATTGAAAGTCGATTTTGTGTTTGTGTTGTTCTCCAAAGGGGCAAGCCATGCTAACACCAGGGCCGATAATGTCAGGTTTCAAAATGCCTGGGCTTGACAAGCTGGGGCCTCTTGAGGAGAATGATGTAACTGCAGGTGCAGCCTGTCCTCCTATAACTGTTCCTTTGAACAATATCGTTGCTACCGGTGTTGATGTGGAGTTTATGTATGCCTTGATTGCTTGTCCAGCAGAGAAGCTCACATGCGTCGCGGGAAGGACATGAGCATCAGCTAAAGTACTATATCCATCAACCTTCTCATTCATGAGAATCATGGCAGCACCGCCAGCATCCTTCACGGTTTGTCCTTTGTCAATTCGTGCAATCTGACCTCCTCTCTCACATAATACTACTTTACCTTTGAAGTCAGTACTGTTCAATGACCCCGGCGCACATAGTGCAGCATTTTGGTCGCCATTGGCGCCTGCATAGACCAAAGGCAACAATGTAGTGGGGAAATCTTTCGGCTGGAACAGTGACTCTCCATCAAATTCACCATTGTTTCCTAATAGGGCAGTTGATATTATACTCCTGTCTATGGTGCTTGCGCCAACTGTTAGTATCCAGGGAGCCTCATTCGATAAAGAAGCATTAACTGGGCCAGAGTTGCCTGCAGAGCAGCTAACAAAAACCCCCATTTGAATTGCACCAAAAGCTCCAACAGCAATGCTGTCATCAAAGAAAGGAACAGAGTCTCCTCCGATTGAGAGAGACAGTACATCAACACCCTCCTCAACAGCAGCGTCCATTGCAGCTAGCATGTCGCTATCAGCACATCCAATTTCCGAACAAACTTTATAAATGGCCAAGTGAGCATGAGGTGCTATACCAACAGCTGTTCCATTGGCATTGCCGAACACATTGGCATGTTGCACAAAGTTTCCTGTGGCTGTACTTGCCGTGTGAGTGCCATGGCCTTCCACATCAAGAGGCTGCCCAGGTACATCACTGACAAAATTCCTTGCACCAATGAGCTTGTTATTACATGCTGTTCCATCTATTTCACATTTCCCTTTCCATTTAGCTGGTGGAGGTGACAAGCCTTCATCATTGAAGGAGGGATGGCCTGGTGAAATTCCAGTGTCTAAAACCCCTACAATCACATCTTTTCCATAATTTGAGTCTGGCCAAAATCCAAAGTTCTCGTGCAAGCCCAAGAAGTTTGGACTGTGTGTTGTAAGCAGGGACAGGATTTTTTGGGGTCTAGCTGATACAAATCCTTCCTTGTTCTCCATTTCTTTTACTTCTTCTGGTGATAATCTGGCTGCAAAACCAGTGACAACATTGCGATAGGAATAAATGATCCGCGATGCTTCATTCAAGCCTGTGGTAGCTTTCGGCAAATAGGAACGGTACCAGCTTTCCCTGTCCTCCAATTGGGCTGAACTTACACCGGCAGGTTTACTTACATGGACAATATAAGTTTCTAAATTTTTCTGCTTAATGATGTCACTTGCTGATGTAGCCTCCTGCAGCATGGCTTCAGTTTCCTGAGAAACTGCTGGAGAGAAACTAACCATGAAGATAGAAGAGAAAACTAGGAAACATGCCATGTTTGGCAAATTCAGAGAAATTTTGCTCTTCATAGTTACTGAATAGGAAAACTTTATGTTTTGTGGTCATTCAGTTGAATCAACAAAATATATGTATTGTGTTCCTTAGTGTATTCTCAAGTGAAAACGTAGAACAATTCCAAGATTAGAAGATTGGAGAAGAAATATGGGCTTCAACGATGGTTGCCATCAGAAATGCCAAGGAGTTTGGCCTGCCTTTTTATCGTATTGGCAGTCTTAGATTTTCTCGTATTTGGAGAGAGATTTTCTAATGCTATAATTACGGATTGGAAATATCGGTTAGCAATGTTGATGTTACCGCTTGCATAAACTATTTGGTGGGCTACGAGTTTTAGGTAAATTACTAGAAGCTTTATGGTGCGTAGCATGTTTATGTAATTAGACCTTGGAAAGGATGGGAAGGTGAATCAGCAAGATTTAACAATTTTCCTCTTGGTTTGTGTTGGTTGGTTCTTGTCCTTCAACATTATTGTGTTGATAGTTCGACCGCCGAAATTTGGATAACTTCATTTCTTGTCTTTGATAGCTGTTAGTTTTCGCATTTCATGCAATCAAGTAGTTCAATTGCTTGATTCCAATATAGTCTAGACTAAGTCAAAATTGGAACTTAAATGCAATCAATTAGTTCAATTGCTTAATTCCAATATAGCCTACACTACGGCAAAATTGAACTTATCTTACGATATGAAAGATGCTGTCGGAGATATGGTATAAAGTTAAGAGTATTTAAATAGTAAATTAGGGGGAGGCAAAGTTAAGTGTTCCTAAAATGATTCTGTATTTTGGTATTGTTTATAAAAGTTTGATAAATCAGTCCCATTTAAGTATTTTGGTTTGAGAACAAACTAATCCCTTCTAACAAATTCTTAAGTAAATCCTTTTCTCCTCCTAAAAGGGACAGTCCATACATATTTGTGGGTTGAATTTGCATTGATTTCTTGAAACAAATCAACTATTGTAGTTTTATGAGATTTTCAATCAATTAGGGACAAATTGTTTCCTATATCACGAGAAATTGCAATAAAGAAGGTATCAGATAACCCCTTAAAATTGTCAGCGGGTTTAAATTAAGCTAACATGAAACAAATTCGTTCCTAGAAATTCTTTGTATTAAAACTACTGCTTCGTGAACTTGCAAGTAGAGTCGTAAATAAATTGAATCTAATTGAATTTTAATACCGTAAGGCTCGATTTGAATTCAACCTCGAGTTTAATGTGGGCATGAGTTCAACCTCAATTTGATGCTATACTAAATAGACTCATGCTTGATTTGAAAGTTCAAATTTTTTTAAATATTATTTTATCCATAATATTTTTATATAAAATTTAGTACATATTAAATGAAAATTAATAATTTTTAATTATCGAGCATTATCAAGACAAATAATTATGAGTTCGATTCGATTCAATAATTTAATAAAAAAATCTAAATATTGTTCAAGCTCGATTCAAATATGTTAAAATTCAAATTTCAATTGAGCCCCAATCTATTAACCTTATTTGCAAGATATGTAGTTTGAAGTTCATCCATAAAGAATAAGTAGATAAACATACATGCGCAATTGTCAATAGATTTAAGGGTGAAAAATTCATTCCAATATGTAAATCCTGCTAATTTGTTTAAGTACCAAACGGCACCCAAACAAGTGTAATTTTGATAAGAGGTCTCAACAATTAACTTTCTCTTTAAAAACTATTTGAAATTAGAATTGTTTCATGAAGATTAAGTGAAAATCTTTGTATCCCCATATTTTCCTAACAACATTACTAAGCTACATCTTTTTGGTTAGCAGGTTTTTGCATGGTACCAAGTCAGAATGCATTGTTGAGTCTTCTGATTGCCTAGTCTGCCAGCATATAAAAGATAAGAGAATCACTAAATTATATGTAAGCTCTTCAATGCTTTGAATTATTCCGTTGAATTTAGGTAATACACAGACGACCAAGTATTTGATGAGAATGAAATTGGTGCGCTACCAGTTTCCCAGAGCACTGATGATGACATCTATGCTATTCTAATTTGACAGATACTGGGCTCCTCACAGTGTGCTCTTTAGAAACCCATGCAATTGCCCCTTGCACGTAAATGGCATTTGTGGACTTGCTTGATCGAGCAAATCTTATTTTATAGGTTCTTTCTTGATCGATCTTTGTGAACTCGAGCGTACTCGGATCAACATGCACATCAACCCCTGGAATTTCCCCAATCTCAATGTGATAAATAGATGAAGCATTATAAACATTCTTTACTGTCCTCGTGTACGTTTGAGAAGCATCCCCAAGTCGAATAGCAAATGAAGGATAATTTAGTTGTGCTTCAGGTATGCTTTTCACAGTGGAACACTTAACACGGCGCCCCACAATTACAGTAACATTTCCATCGGTGTAGCCCAAACCGCATAAATAAGGAATGTAATTATCAGGGTGGATGTCATAGACTAAACCAGGATCAGCAGCACTTGACGGGTTCACATGGCCAGCACCAATTGCGAATATATCCGCAGGAAGCAATCTTTGATCAAGAATGGGACCATTATTGCGGTTCAAATATTGGGCAGTTGTTATGATAGCAGACTTAATAGCAGCAGGTGACCATTTTTTGTGAACACGTTTTAGTAAAGCTGCAATGCCACTGAGGTGAGGACATGACATTGAGGTTCCCGAAATGGCATTAAAAGTTGATGTTGCGCTTGTGATGTTCTCCACAGAGTAAGGCCATGCAGCAAGGATGTTAAGACCAGGGCCAATAATGTCAGGTTTCAAAATGCCCGGGCTTGCCATGCTTGGTCCTCTCGAGGAAAATGAGGCAACCGCGGGTGCATTCTTTACTGGCATAATTGTTCCTTTGAACACTATCGTTGCTGTCGGTGTGGATGTGGAGTTTAAGTAGGCCTTGATTGCTTGTCCATCATCGAAACTCACATCTACTGCAGGAAGGACATGAGCTTCCGCAAAAATTGTATATGCATCAGGCTCCCAGTTTATGTAAATCATGGCAGCACCACCAGCTTCCTTCACAGTTTGGCCTTTATTAAGTCCCAAATACTCATCGCCATCACATATCACTACTTTCCCTTTTACGTCAATCTCGTCCAATGAACCTGGCCAGCAGTGTGCAGCAGGTTGATCACCATTCAGGCCTGGATAAACCAAAGGCAATAATTCAGGGCCAAAATCTTTAGGATGGAAAAGCGATTCGCCATGAAATTTATGATTGTTCCCCAATAAAGCTGTTGCTCTGATATTCCTATCAATGCTGCTTGCACCAACTGTGAGAATCCAGGGAGCTTCATTTGATAACGAACCCTCATCTGGACCGGAGTTTCCTGCAGCGCAGCTTACGAATATCCCTTTCTGGATTGCACGGAAGGCTCCAATAGCAATCGTATCAATATAGAAAGGACGTGGAAATTCACTTTTCTGTCGTCCAAGTGAAATAGACAACACATCAACTTGTTCCTCGATTGCAGCATCCAGTGCAGCTGCAATGGCATCCCCATAACAGAAAAAAACATCGCATACTTGGTACATGGCAATGTGAGCACGAGGGGCCGTTCCAGCGGCCGTACCATTGGCATTGCCGAACACATTGGCACCTTTCACAAAATTCCCTGCAGCTGTGCTTGAAGTATGACAGCCATGATCATTTGGCTCAACAGGCAGCCCTGGAGCAGATCCGATGAAGTTTCTTGCACCAATCAGCTTGTTATTACATGTTGTTCCATTCAAATTGCATTTCCCTTTCCATCCGGCTGGTGGCTTTGGCATGCCTTTGTCATCAAAGGATGGATGGTCTGCTTTAATTCCATCATCTATAAGCCCAATTATAACACCTTTACCGAATTTTGAACGAGGCCAAAATCCATCCTTATTAGCATACAGCCCAATGAATTTGTGACTACGAGTCGTCTGAAGCTCCAAGATTTCTCGTGGTCTAGCATATAGAAATCCTTCCTTCTTCTCCATTTCTTGAACTTCCTCAGGTGATAATTTGGCTGCAAATCCGGTAAAAATAGTTCGGTAGGAATGAACAATGCGCGACACATCATTCGAGCCTGTGGCGTTTTTTGGCAAAAAGGACTTGTAATAATTATTCAGGTCTTGCAATTGGGAAGAATTAACACCATCAGGCAAAGTCACATGGACAATGTATGTTTCCAGTGATTTATTGGATTCGTGACAAAATGCTGAAGAGAAGCTAAGGATGGAAATAATAGTGAATATAAGCTGAGCAGCCATGCTAATTTCTTGAACAATAGAGATTAATTATGCCTGAGATTGTCATCACAGCTTGAACATCAACGTATATATAATACTATATGTGCATGATTTGTATACTGGAAACTGAAAAGATCAGAGGGTGGAAGAAACTTTGCTGGCATGGCTAATTTTCGCACTAGATAACAGTTTTTTTGCAACTAATTAGAAATTGGAAAGTTTACTCGCCAACAACTTTGGTAGAACAATTTCTATAACCATTGGTATTAAGTAAATTGCTGAAGAGTAGAAGGTTCCTCCTCGATTCTTTTATTAGAAAGGAAAGAATAAGCTAGCACGATTAGCGTCTTCCTCTTGAATTTCTCTTCTATTTTGGTAGAATCTTCCTCTTGATCATTTGGGTAGTTGATATAATTTCTAAATCAGAACAGTCAAATTTTTTAGAAAATATGTTGGGTGTCTATTGCTATTGAGAAACAATTGTGGCGACCGTTGTTGGTTTTTGTTTTCATGCGTTTAAATGGTCGCTATTGCATAAGTTCAATAAAGCCTCATATCGTAAATTATGTATTAATTTGAAACACTCCTTAGAAATTTTATTAAAAATATATATGTTATCAAAAATTATCTACAAAGGACCTTAATTCACGAAAGACTAGCTGCATTTGATATTTACTTTTTATCAGGGAGGATACTTGTGTTGATAATCAACTTAGAAGTTAGAAAAATACAATAGCATACTAGGAAGAAGTATCTAGTAATTTTATCAATTTTCCTTTGATTAGAGATATTGAAAAGTATTTAATTGAAGTAATAAAGGATAAAGAATTTGGTCTATAACTAGCTAAAACTAATCTTTTCTTAGAAACAGAATTATTAAGCACGTAATGAATAAAATTGAGAAATAAAAAATCTCAAAAGATTAGCCTTCTATCTGATCACCAACGTTCAATAATGCAAAATTTTCTGATATTCTAAGATTTAGGGTTATTTAGATTCATGTCTATCGTTAATCTGTTCTAGTAAGCTCATGTACTTGTGTTTTACTAATTAACAGCAAGAGCAAATCATTAGCTATGAATAATTCTTTGTCGAATGGCCTGGTAGATTTTAAGCAATAAAGTTCCAAGGTCATAGTTTGTTTATTATCTTATTAACAATCTGTCAGCTATCCCATAACCATAATTATTAGTTGAAAAATGGCCTGCAACACCTTATTGATCTTATTCATTTACACTTATCTTGCAGACTCCCTGGTCCTTCCATCCAAACACTTCAAAGTAAGTCATGTATTTATCATGGACAGCTCAGTCAGGCCTGACATGGTAGATTTTGACAGAAACGAGCTCTACCAGCTTTCCGTATCTTCTGATTGAGCAGAGTCACTGATCAGCAGGCAAAATTACATGGAGAATTTAAGTTTGAAAACTATTCTTTTCAAGATCTTTTACCAGCTTTAATTCCTGAGTCATTGCTGGACAGAAACTTAGAGCAGAAATGAAAGAGAAAAAGGTCCAGCAAACAATGCTTTGCATCAGACTAAACCTCCTACTCTCCATGCTTACTCTGAACAATCCAAGTAGCATATTTATATTCCGATGTGACAATAATATGTATTATAAGATATGTGAAGAATGCCAAGAATGCACGAAGATCACTCATTTTTGCAGCACTTCAAATTCGATTAATATTATAGCACTGGTAAGATTCTGCTTTTGTGATTAGAAATAGCCAAATGGAGAAATCAATCTATTAGTGTGATATCCCACGTCAGTGGGAGTAAGAAAAAAAAAGAATAGTATATAACATCCTACGTTTGGGCTACTAAATAACTTGGCTCAAGCATTTTGAGCCCGTGGTTTAAAGCTCAAAAGTTATTGGGTCAGCCTAGACGCGGGATGTTACAAATGGTATCAGAGCAAACCTCATGTGGTTTTTGCACGAGGTGAGACTGGGTGTATGGTATTTGGGCCGGACTATGCAAGGAAGTAAATGAACTAAGTGCTGTGCGGGGCTAAGTGCTACGTCGATCTAAGGGCGGGAGCCACCTCTAGAGCCCGTACGAGCCACCTCTAGAATCCAATACAACCGAGTGGACAGTCCGGATATGAATTAAACTTTGCGAGAACGCAAATGCTTAAAAGAGGGGTGAATGTGATATCCCACATTAGTGGGAGTAAGAAAAAAAAGAATAGTATATAACATCCTACGTTTGGACTACTAAATAACTTGACTTAAGCATTTTGAGCCCGTGGTTTAAAGTTCAAAAGTTATTGGGCCAGCCCAAACGCGGGATGTTACCATTAGTATCAGGGAATGTACTCAAGACTCGAGCGTATTACTTTGGTGATTCTTAGAAAACAAAGAGGCGACGTAACTTTGAGCCAGTTTAGGATTTGTTAATTGCTATGGATATTGCTTGGAGAATGATACAACTAGAGCAAGTAATTCTGCTTCTTAGATTATCTTCCAAGAATTAACTGATAAATTAACCAATTTAATATGACTCTATATTCAAGGAAATCTGCCATATTGAGTAGATGAAAGGAGGCTGAATCTTAATTGACTCTATTCATTTGTTTGTCCATTTCCCTATTATTATCGTAATACATGTAATTTCTATCAGAAAAATGTCCAACCTCAAAATTTTAGTTTCTAAACATTTGCAACCATGTCCATGAGTTAGATTTGAACTTGCAGAAATATTCCAGTTTCTGTTGAAATTTAACCAGTAGTTTTGCTACATAATTCAATTTAGTGATGTAACAAGAATGTAAAAAAGATTAAAAAGTAGCCTATAAAATTGCTTAAAATGACAAGGTGATGCAAATAGTGAGGTTTATGCTGGCTTTCTTGACTACATTTTTGCTATAGCTTGTAAATTAGCTAATATTTGTTTTGGTATCAATATTATATTAAAATTTCACAATGAATTAAATTCAACTTGCAACCTGTACAAAGGTACAAGCTGTAAAAAATCATCAGATTCTACCAATCACTTATTCAAACATGTCTGAACCACACTTCAGGCACAAAGAATTTCTTCTAAAAATAGACTAGGAAAAATCAAACTTGTGATGCCAAGACAACATCAATATGCAATTAGTACAAAGTCCTTATGCTGCTAGAACCTCTGCAAACTGCCAGTAAGTACTGCAATTGGGCTCCTAACTGAGTACTTTCCTGAAGTCCATATAAGAGAACCTTGAGACACTGTATTGCTACCTGCTGATGCTAATTTGCTAAAGGTAACTTCATATGTCAATTTCTGGTTCATCTCTGAGAAACTAAGCGTATCAGGTTTGACTGTAACATTAACCCCTGTTGGAGGAATAATCTTAACCCTGTAAACTGAATTAGACTCACCAACATTGGTGACAGTCCTCGAGTATGTCTGAACATTTGATCCAAAAATGATCGAAAATGATGGGTAGTTCAGTTGTGCTTCTGGAATGCTTGATTCTGTCGTGCAATTCACCTTGCGTTGTACCAGGTTATGAATCTCCCTGTCTGTGTAATTCAAACCACACAAATATGGGATGTAATCTTTTGGTTCGATGTCATAAATCAGTCCCGGATCGTTTGCTCTAGCTGGATTCACATGGCCTGAACCAGTGGCAAAAACATTAGCAGGAAGGAGGGTTTGATCCTCGATGGGGTTCTTGGCAAGATTTACAATGTCAGCTGTGGTCATGATTGCAGACTTAATAGCAGCTGGAGACCAATCGGGGTGCACACTTTTGAGCAATGCAGCAATTCCACTCAGGTGAGGGCAAGACATTGAAGTGCCGGAGATTACATTAAATGTGGCTTTTGTGTTGGTGTTGTTTTCAACAGACTGATGCCAGGCAGCAAGAATGTTAACACCAGGGCCGATGATATCAGGCTTTAGAATACCAGGGCTCGTCCTGCTTGGACCTCTAGAGGAAAATCCAGCAACTGTTGGAGCACGGTCATCTCCAATTATTGTTCCTTTGAATGAGATCGCACCCGTGGGTGACTTTGTCGAGTTTATATAGGCAATGACCTTAAGTCCATCAACATAACTCAAATGTGTTGCTGGAAGGACATGAGCATCGGCTGAGGTCACGTAACCTTGTGACAGTTGGTTAATCAGGATCATACCAACACCACCAGCATCCTTGACATTCTGACCTTTTTGGGTTCGCGATATCCCACCACCATTGTCACATACAGCAATTTTGCCATGGACTTGAGTGTCGTTCAGCAATCCTAAGCCGCAATATCTGGAGTTAAAATCACTTTGGTTCATGCCAGGATAGTATAGAGGGAAACAATGTCTTGGAGGAAAATCCTTGGGCTGATAAGTGACTCGCCATCGAAATTCCTCCTTGTTTCCTAGTATGGCAGTTGTCCTTACTTTCCTGTCAACTGTGCTTGCCCCGACAGTGAGTATCCAAGGGGCTTCATTTGATAAAGAGCCATTGAAAGGACCACTATTTCCAGCTGAGCAGCTTACAAAGATCCCTTTTCCATTGCACTATATGCACCAAGAGCTAATGTTGTCAGCATAAAATGGTCCTGATCCTCCTTGGAGGGAGAGGGAAAGAATATCCACCCCATCATCAATGGCAATGTCCATTGCAGCCAATATATCGCTCTCAGAACATCCGAATAGTGCACTACTTTGTACACTAGCCAAGTGAGCCAAAGGCGCAACACCGACAGCAGTGCCATTAGCATTTCCGAAAACATTGGCACCCTTAACATAGTTTCCAGCAGCTGTGCCTGCAGTGTGAGTGCCATGACCACTCCTCATCCATTGGCGAAACATCTCCTTCGCGAAAATATCTTGCTCCAATCAATTTGTTGTTGCACACGGAGGAATTGAATTCACACTTACCCTTCCACTTAGCAGGTGGCGGAGGCATTCCTTCGTCACTAAATGAAGGATGTTCCGGCACAATTCCACTGTCCAAGACTCCAATAATGACCCCCTTACCATAATTTGATTCATTCCAAAATCCCATGTTTTGATGCAACCCCAAAAAATTAGGAGTGTGGGTTGTATGTAAGGACAGTAACTTTTGTGGCTGAGCTGATATGAAACCAGGCTTCTTCTCCATGGTTTTCACATCCTCAGCTGACAATTTGGCAGCAAAACCTTTGAAAACATTGTGATAGGCATAGACCATTTGCGGTGCATCATTTGAGTTTGCAGCAGTGGTGGTTGGCAGGAAAGACTTGTACCAATTGTCAAGATCTTCGACTGGGCTGCCTGAACTTGCAGTGGAAAGTTGAGTATCAGATTCAGGTAACTCAACATGAACAATATAAGTTTCTAAATTGCTCTGGCCAAGAAAATCATTTGCAGCAATTGCCAACAAATGAAAACTGAGAATACAAATCGTAGTGAGAATTTGCTTCAATCCCATGTCCAAAATTTGATTGGTTCCCACTCTAATCTCTGGATTAGCTTAAAGATGCACGAGAAAGAATAATATTTAGCTAAGGAAGTAGTGATTAATGATGGGTGTGGCATATGAATATCGAATGTGGCGGGCTTATGTAGCCACAGCCACCTTAATATTTTACAGGTATGAAATCTTCAGGGTAATCATGTATTCTGGAAAGTCATCATGGGACTTTGTCATTCGATTGTCTTCCTTAGGAAGAAACAGTACACAAGTCTTGTTTTGGTCAGAAAATACATAAATTGAAGTGTTCATGATCGTTTGATTGGTGATTACGTGGTCCATCTACTCGCTAAATCCGCAAGAATAATTTAGATGGTGCTGAGATGAGGAAACTCAGAGAAGTGATTCTCATCTACTATTGGAAAGAAGTTTTCTTAAGCCACTTATTTGGACTGTCCCACTTGTCTGACTTTGACTAAGTCGGTCAGACTTTAGACTTGAGAGAGAGAGAGAGAGAGCTCTTGATATTAGTGGCATTGCCGATAACTGTTCAAAAACATTCGAAAATTTGAAAAAATCAATTCTTTCCTAATCGGAAAAAATGGTAACTGAACCGATTTTACGTGGCAGGATGGTTTGCGAAGTAGGTTATATTTTAATTGGGTCAGTTTGCGGTTCATATTTTTACGAATCGTCAGATAACCGAACCAACTCAGAGTGGAGGAAGTTATGTAATTTCACATATTATTTATGTAAGTTCACGTGTTAGTTTGAGTGTTTATTTGGCTATTTGTTAAATATTTATGTTTTTACATTGATTGAAATGAGAAGATGAAATTTGAAAGACTAAGTGATTATTTTCTTGTTTATATAGTTTTTGGTTATTTGTTGAATATTTATGTTTTTATGTTAATTGAAATGAAAAGATGAAATTTGAAAGACTAAGTGATTGTTTTCTTGTTTATTTAATTTTTATTTTTTTGAATATTAAGGTTTTGGATGTAATTTAACTTTAAGATATTAATGTTTGTATTATTAGTGACTTAATAGTATTTTGTAAATTTTCTTGTTTATTTTTTAAAAATATACGTAAATTATTATGGATCGAGTCGAGTACTCGACCTATCCGAACCGATTTTGTGGGTAATCGGAAGACTGGGTACCCGCTACATGTGGACCGATTTGCGGTTCGAAATTTTGTCGAACTGCAAAGACCGGTTCAGTTCACATTTTTTGTCTATGGACCAGGTACCCGATCCATAAACACTCCTAGCATTGCCCATTTCTCAATTATCAACTCATGATCTTCTCCACACACCCAAGAAAAAAAAATAAGAAAAGAAAAGGATTGGCTAAAAAAGTTATGACTGGCTATTGTTGATTAATTTAAGATTCTCAATAGTCTATGAATTGTTTGTTTACTTTTTATTTTTGTACATAATTCTATTTTTTTGCAAGTTAACTTTTGAAGAATTGTGTTTATCCAAAAAAAAAAAAGGGAATGATTCAATATCAACTTCTTTAAAAAAATACTGATTTAACTATTAAAAAATATAAATTATACTTGCACTCGATTTTCAGTTGTTTCGTTGATTAAAAAATAGCATTTAAATATAGACCAAAGTATCTTTTAGTCTTAATACTTTGGATGAAAGCAACAGTTGGACTAATGATCATGTCATTTATTAAAGCACCAAAATATTAAAGACCCAAATTGTGCATTATATAATTTTTATATAATTTTGTTTTTTTCTGATAGGGGAAGAGAGTAAATTAATAATGCTAGTATATGAGCATCTATATATCTATATATATGTATATGTATATGCATATGTATATGTATATGTCTGTATGTATGTATGTATGTATGTATGTTGGTGTAGAATTTTGATACTACAGTTTTTAGAAGAATTTGATACTCTAATTAAGCCGTAGAAATTTTTTTTTTTTTTTCATTTTGGTGTTCAAAATGTTGGTGCAGAATTTCTAAACAAAACCCACACAACAAGCACAAACTGTTCTCAAATTTCACATTTAAAAGCTTCTTTGGGCCTAAGTACCCAACATCTTTGTACAGGCTTTATGATCCAACTTCTTTGGGTTTGCCACTCTTTCATTACGCAGCGGCTTAGTTCTACATTGGGCTTCGACCTTTTCCTCCAATGGTGCTTGTGCCTGAACGACCAAGAAAGAAAACATTTATTATTATTATTTTTTATCAAACTTATACCGTTACAATGAGGAGGGGATTTGTTATTGGTGAGATTCAAACTCTCGACTTCTAGAATGGAATCGCAGGACTTTAATCGCTCGACTCTTTATTCGTTCCCAAGTCAAAACCTATTAATCTAAAATTTAGAAAAGAGGAAACAATAAGAAAAAGAAATAATCAAAGAAAACAAATATAGAGTCGAACGATTAGAGTTTTACGATTTCACCCCAGAAATCGGAGGGTTCGAATCTCACCAATACCAATTGTTTTTTTCTCCCATATAATAGTGTATATTTAATCAAAAATAATAATAAAAGAATATCAAACATTTAATAACAGCTCTGCTGGAAAATATAAGTCTAAAATATACATTGTAATGAAGCTATGTTTGAAAACTCAAAATATATCTAAATTATGTTACGTATCCCTTTTATAAGTTGACTTTTTTCTTTTAAGTTGTTTTAGGTGGAAGTTGACTTTTTCTTTTAAGTGTTTAGGTGGATGATGAAATAATATAAAACACTGATTCTTTGTTGCACTTTGTAACGTTACACTTATATTACGTCACTTAAGTGACAAGTGTACTCTACTATATCTTTTAAAATAAAAACTCATGTCACTCACTTAGTAGGTGTAACATGAATGTAACATTATAAAGTGTAATAGAGAGCCCATAAATTAATATAAAAGATAAGTCTGTTTGGATTTGTATTATATTAGAATAGTATTTGAGAATATTTCTAAACATGTTCTGTGTCAATTTTTTAATATTTTCAACGACCTTTTATCTCATACATATAGTGTTTCAAAAAGTATTATAATATTATGTTAAAAAATAAAACTCTAAAAATACCCAATCCAAGCTATTATATAATGAAATCTCTTGTGGTCATTTTCATGTATGCTGATATTTTAAAGAGAGTCATTTTTTTAAAGTGGGGAGAAAAGAAAAGAAATAGCACATAACAAGTAGTTTAAATAGTTTTCTCTCCAAATGTGAGGAGAAATGCAGAGAAAAAGTGAGCGAAGGATCGTAAAAATTTTCAAAATAAAAATTTTGTACTTGGAAAATTGAAGATCAAAGTAATATACCTGAAAATTCTAAAATCATCAAAATACAAATACCCACTTAGTCCAAATCCAATAGAACTCATTTCTATTTAAAATTCTCGATCGAAATTCGAGAATCATAAATTTATGTCGGTTAGATCACTCGACTAAAACCTCTTCCCGTTTGCAGCCTCGATGGTTTTTTTTTTTCCCTATCTTCTTCTCTTCCTGAGCTCCCAAACGTTGCCTCATAGACTGTGTTGGTACCCTGTTGGTCAGATTATAGTATTGATGCAAAAAGCCAAAACTATAAATTAAGGATGTCATTTCTAAGGTCAATGATTACACCAAAAACTACTGCCATAGCTGCTGCCGCCGCTCCAATCCCAGCTGCCGCCGCCTTTATCTCTTCTCTTTCTACATCTTCATCTTCACGTTTCCCAGGAATTCAATCTAAAGCCTTGAATTTTGGATCAATTTCTTTGAGTTCAAAAGATATTCTTAGAACAGGCAAGCTTGGTATAGTCAAGAGCTTTGCTGCTTCTAAGATGGAGGCCCCTACATCCAATCAGAAACCCCCCTCCACTCAGGTGCCCACATCAATTTTATGAATAAAGAAAAGATTGTTATATTTTTTTGTTGTTTATCCTTCTTGAATTATCATAAAGATTCAATTTTTATTGATTTTACGCCTTTTCAATTTGCAGAATGGTGCTGTGTTGCCAGAGTTACTCGTAAGTTTGAATTTCGGGTTGTCTTTTATTTTATCTTTTGATCAGTTTGACATGTGTACATCTATAGATTAGGCTTATTAAAATGAGCCTAATAGAAATTGTTGTGTGATTATATTCGAGGGAAAAATCAAGTCTTGGTAATGAGAGTTTTTGTATTGATATGGTGGCAGACAGAGTATATGGTGGAGATGTCATGTGAGGGATGCGTTAAGGCAGTCAAGAATAAATTGCAGACTGTAGATGGTGGGTGCCTGAAAATGTAATGCTTTTTGTGATATTTTTTGTTGGTACTGATTTATTCTTTTTGGTTTGGTTTTTAGGAATTAAGAACGTGGAAGTAGACTTGAGCAATCAGGTAGTGAGGGTACTTGGGACTTCACCTGTGAAGATCATGACTGAAGCCCTGGAACAGACATGGTCGAAAAGCACGGCTGATTGGACAAGGGAGTCCTGATGGTCAGTATCCAAACTTTTGATTTCAGTTTCATGTTTTCCTTCATTTTGTTCCTTTCTAGTATGAAATTAATTGTTTGATGGTTAGCTGAGATTTTGAATCCATACATACGCCTGGTGTTAATGCTGGTCTGTTTGTTTTTTGGTCCTTTGTATTGAATGCTTCAGTATCATTTCAAACCAAAAGACTCTAATGGCTTTCTAATGCAATTCTATCATATTTCCAGAAGAATAATTAACAATCATGATGTCCTGCAGATTTCCTTGTTTCTGCTGCTGTGGCTGAATTCAAAGGTCCAGTAGTGTTTGGTGTGGTTCGTTTTGCCCAAGTAAACATGGAATTGGCTAGGATAGAAGCTAATTTCAGTGGGGTGTCACCTGGAAAGCATGGGTGGTCCATCAATGAATTTGGTGATTTGACCAGGGGGGCAGCGAGCACTGGAAAACTTTTCAATCCAGCTAACTCTACTGAAAAAGAGGTGTGCTTTATTTTGTGTCTGATTTATCCAATTTTCTACGTGAGATCATTTCCTGTGTATTAGGCAATCACCTTTCAAAGTATACCGTTCCTCAAATTTTGAAGGTTTGGTTCTTAAAGACACAATACGTCTTGTTTGTTGGATTTAGTACCTGGACTGTTGGCAATCACATAGTTGTTCAATGCAAGGTACGATCCAGTAGAAGATAGAAAACAAAAACAATGGGCAGACTAGAGCTAAATATTTAGTTTTAGTCTTCTAGCAAATTGTTAAAAAACTAATGAAATGGTATCACTTTTTCTGTTTTGACTTTTAACTTGTACAAGCAGTAGAAAATATGCAGAATGTAATTGGAAGCAAAATACATGTCAAAGGAGGTTGGATGAATGGCAGAAAACCTTTTAGATTTTTTTGGAGGGCGGGCATTTTGGGAAACAGTTTAGAGGTTTATATAGTAGTGACATAATTAGCATTATTTTTTTGGCAATGGCTGGCTAGATTGCTAGAGCTGAAGTCCTGTCATAGCAGATATAGGTTTAAAACCCAAATATTCTAAAATCAACACTACGGTCTTTTCAGGCCAAGCTTTTCCATTGACTTATAACCTCTAGAGTGAAATAATAACATGTAATAAGTGGCTACTTTAATGACTTCTGCAATACCCTAGTAACAAGAAGCCAAAAACCATCTAAATCTTTTAATTTTGATTTCTGTTTGAAACTACCGTACTATTTGAGGCTTAATGCAGAAGTGATTTGATGCCATGATTATTATAATTTACATTGGCAAAGTTTGATTCTCTTTGAATCTGCTGCAATTATTGGTCCATGGTTATAACCATGAGTCGACCTTGTGGAAGGAAGCGATGGGTTCTCTCCATCTTTTGTTGGTGGGCAGGAAGGCATTGGGGGAAGGAGGTTTCTGTGGGAGAATGGAGTAGTTAGTTGGAAGAGAATACTATGCATCTTTAGAATAGTGGGAAAGAGCAAAAGAAAACAAAGGTGTTGGACAATCCATGGTGTATAACATCACAAGGTATTGGGGGATTTGTTTCTAATCAATAAAAAAAAAAATGGTGGCGCTATCATATATTGATTAATTTTGCAGAAGATGAAATGACAATACTGGCCTTCATACATTAACAAGCCACCAGTGCAACAATGCCACTGCCAATAATTAGGATATCATTTGCCCTCTCAGTATCACCAGCGTTATACTACTACTAATTTGATTTATGTTATTTCTGGGATATCAAATAACCCATAATGGCCAATTCTACGTACTTCTCACCATAGATGAGTAAAGGTTCTTAGATCTATCCTCCTGGAAGGAGCACTAGGCCCTCTTTCCTTTTTATCTCAGGATTTCCTTCTTAGTAATTTTTCTCTTTGATTTTACTGTCACAAGTATGATGCAGATTTAGACTTGTTATTCCTGGCTTTTTTCTCTCTTTTGTTTCTTCTGCACGTACAGTTTTTTCCCCTCCAGGGCCCTCTTCAAATTTTTTCCCTCCCATCCCTTTTCCTCTATCTGCTGTATGTACATCAGTCATGCATCTCTAATATGTTCATGCATTTCTCTCTCAGCCACTTGGTGACCTGGGAACATTAGAGGTTGATGAGAAAGGTGATGCATATTTCTCTGGTGCTAAACATAACCTGCGAGTTGTGGACCTCATTGGGCGATCTGTGGTGTTGTATGAAACTGAGGATAAATCAGGTTCTGGTCTTGCAGCTGCAGTGATAGCTAGAAGTGCTGGAGTTGGTGAGAACTACAAAAAGCTTTGCACCTGTGACGGTACAACCATATGGGAAGCCACCAATTCAGATTTTGTCACCAGTAAAGTTTGATTGTAATGTCATCCATACACCAGTGAGCAGTTGTCTGCAGCACATTTTTGTGTTTGTATGTATCAATGCTGTGTTCCTTAGAATATATGTAACTTTTGAAGCGATAGACAACAGTATAAGAAGGAAATAAACACGCAAGTTATTGTAGCAATTGATTTTATGAACTTCAAATTTGCACCATACACTGTTAGTAACTGTAAAGATGACGACCATTTTTACCCAAAATCCTTAATGCCACACTTTTCTGCACCATGTGCATTACCTTTCTTCCTCCCGTAGGCACTAACTTAACTTGCCCCTTCATCAAACAAAAACAAATTGTCACCCGTCCAAATGTTGCTCCGTGTTTTCTTCTCCTGTTGGCTGCCTAATCTTGGCCGCCCTCCTCTTCCTTCCATTTTTCTCCTCCTCTAATACTACCAAATTAAATCGAGCTTCCTCCTTTCCCCAGTGACTACCACACATCAGCCAACCATGAAAACTATAATGATGTCAATGTATTTGCTCAATAACCAACAATAGCATAATACAATTATTCTACCACCAATACGCAATTTGCTTATTTCAAACAATTACGTATTAAAGTCAAATGGCCCCTTAATTGTTGTCATACAATTACATCTTCGTGTGTTAGTTAAAGAATAAACAAACTCAAAACAATGATGTAGCGTTAGCTATTTAAACGAACTTGACATCTGGTGGTTTTGACAAATTTCACAAATTCATTTGAGTTCATAAATTGTTCCGACAAATATAGACTATATTGTCTGTACTTTTTGTTTTCTTTACTTCAGATATTGACTTCAGGGGCAGAGATTTATCTTTCATCCCTTTTGGTGCTGGAAGGAAGGCGAATTCGCCCTGGAGTGTCACTGGGAGTGAGAATAGAACTTGTTATTGGCCGCTCTTATGCATAATTTTGATTGGAAACTTCCTAATGGTATGAAACCAAAAGATATGGACACGAAAGACAAGTTTGGGATTACACTTCAGAAAGCTGAACTAATTTTTGCCATGCCTGTGACTTGTTGAAGTTGATCAAAGATGATTCATTACTAGTTAAAATGTTTGTTTTCTTTTAATTACAAAATAATTTATGAAGGTTGACAAAGCCATATTTCAATGCAAATTAAGATCAAGATAATGATTTTGGGTTGTTGAATTATTAATTTATTTTCACAATGGTCACATCAATTCGTTATTGAAAAGATTAGCCTCAGTTTAATTTACCTTTGGGAGTTGGTGGATTGTATAACAAGTAATGTAAATCTACAAGTTATAAAATCCATAATTCACTGAGAAAAGTATAAGAAATTCCATTCATATTTTCGTAGCTCAACTAATTTACTCATTGGGTCATGTCATTTCTTGCTAAAAATGACCCTAACCACCTCCCTTCAATTTGAACGCGATTTCTTAATTTTTGACGATTGAATAAATACTCTTCCACAAAAACCCCATCTCTATAATCTGTGCAATCCATTTTATGAAATTAAATTAGACAAGTAGACCTTTATAATAATGTGAACTTTGTGAACTTTTCAAATATAAAATGTGGTTAAAATGTATAGGTTATATTCATTTTCAACTGTGAATTTGTAGCTTTTTTGAAAATCACCTATCTTAAATATGGGAGTGATTTTCCAAAGGCGTTTCACTTTTGTTTTTTCTTTAATTTGTTGGTTTACTTCAATGAGGATCTTTTTAATATTAACTTTCTTTTGTTTATCAAACCTATACTATTACATTTGGAAAGGAGAACAATGTTGATAGTATTCGAACCCCCAACTTCTAAAGTGAAATCGTAGAGTTCTTACCGCTCGACCATTTATTGGTTCTCTAATTTATTTGACCTGGGAGTATTCATGGATCGAGTAACCGATCCATGAACAAATTTTATTCAAACTAGCTCGCAGTTCAATATTTTCGGTCCATGAACAAATTTTTCTATCTGAATCGGTTCTACAAGTTCGATGAAATATTGAACCGTAAACTAGTCCACATTTGGTGGATACCCGATCATTCGATTACCCACAAAATTAGTTCGTATAGGTTTGGTATCTAACCCGATCCATCATACTTTTTCTTTTTAAAATTTATAATAAAACATTAAAAATTACAGATGATATTTCCACCAATCAAAGTCCAAAAACAAGAAAATAAAAAATAAAAGTTTTCTAAACAAAAACTCATCCCACTGGGTAAGTGATTCCAAAATCTACATCATATTTGATAGAACTGCAATTCGGATCAATGGATTCAAAAATTTCTTCCTTCAAAACTACCATAGTCTAAAGTTATGATGACATTCATATTGACAATGATCATAAAAACGCCAATAGTAAAAAGCTATTCAATATTTAGTTAGAATTGTTTTTAAAAAAAAATCAACATTTCAGCAAAGATTAGACTAAACCACAACAATATATTTTTCAATTAAAAAATGACAGAAAATTTTTTGAATCACTATAACTTTTGAGACAAAAACCAACTTGATTACTATTATATTGCTAAGATAAGATAATATCATCCAAAATTTATTCAGCGTTGGATCTAAAACCACAACCCATTAGATCTGAAACGAAGCCCCTACCATGCCTCAGAAAAGGAGTAGCGAAAGAAGGGGAGAGAGAGTAGCGGAAGAGAAGAGAAGGGGAGAGTACACTTAAGAGGTAGAGAGTAGGTGGAAGAGGAGATTGAGAAGAAGAGGGAGAGTGGGAGAGAGATGAAGCGGAAGAGAAGAAAGAGATAGAGAGAGACACGCCAAAGAAAAAGTGACACATGAAGCAAAAAAGGAGAGAGATAGAGGGAGGCACACCAAAGAGATAGAGAGATAAAAAAAAAAAAAAGATGACACGAGTGTTTAATGTAGTGGTTGCCTTAATAAGTGAAATCACTAATATTACCTTTCAAGATGGACAGAGTCGATTATCTGTCGATTCACTAGAAATGTGAACACACATTTTCAAACCGAACCGATACCTGATCTAGTACCAGTAAAAGGTTCGATTACCCTACTTTTATGGCCCGGTTACCATGATTTTTTGTTTTTTGTTTTTTTAACAGGCCCTAATTTGAGCACGACTAAAAGAGAGCATTCAGCTTTTGATGATGAAATACTCGTGATAAATCTTCAAATAATTCAATACGAGAGCCGAAGTTCTGGCCTTGGCGGTTCATTTTCACAAGGAAACTTGGGCTCAGCCCACTATTGTTGGGAGGTGTGAAATATTGACCTTTGACCGAACATGAAAGGACTTGCATTTATATTCTTATACATTTTTGAGATTGAGAATTCAGCAAATTTGGGCCTAATTTGGGAGGATGATCTGGGCCGTACTCAACTGGAGTGAGACAAGACTTCCAATCTCAATTGAAAGATGGGATTTTACATGTTTTCACGCCAAGAAAGAAGCTCGGATGCCATTACTTGGCCCAATGGGCGGAAAGTAATCACTTTCCTCCTTTTATTGTTGCTCGAAATTGACCATTGGTTTGACCAAAGGAGACAATTTGACGATTATGAAAACCCTATGGATTGTGACAGATAAGTTTGTTCTTGTACTAATCTTCATTCCAATAAATTTGCATATTTTAGCATCACAAAATGTGAAATTCTATAGACTCATTAGGATATGGAATTATTTTAACTAATAACGCTACGGTGATTAAAAAATTAAAAAAAATTAATTACAGATTTAACTGAAAATATCTCACAAAACTATACCTTTACCGTAAGTATTTGTAGTTTAAGACCATTGACATTAGATCTCAAGAATATGAATCTATTTTCTTAATAATCCATGGGAGTCAGCAATTCCCACGCCACCAAATTGTTAGATCAATTGTCCAAGAATCTAATAATATAGCTGTTGTCAACTTATATTAAGATCCTTAATGTTGTAATGAGCTTATAAAATTGAAGTATTGTCCAAACAAAAAAACATACACAGAGAAACAGTAACGTACAAGTGCAGCAGAAGTATCTTAATTCAGTACCGACACGCTTCAAAAAACTCCACCTCCAATATTTTTAATGATCTATTTCCATTATTATATTCTCCTAACCTCCCATCCGACGGCTCTCCTCACAATGTTCCTCCCAAATCTAAATCTCCACCCTTGAATCAAACCCCAAGTCCTCCAATTGCAGAGCAGGCAGCAGGCCCCCCATTCCCATCTCATTTATCCCTCCACTTATTTCTTCACACCTTCACTGCACCCCGAGATCTAAGCCCAGCAAATACTACCTCTCCACAGTTCACCTACTACACACACAGAAAAGGCCTAAAAACACACCCAAGAAAGAAAAGAAAAGTGTAAATATATTTTTCTTGGGATGGTGGAGGCACAGTCATGGACAACGAGGCGGGGCAGCAACCCAAGATTAGAGACCACGGACCAAGTCCTAGATATCCCAGGTACACCAACTGCTGAAATCAAAAATCAACAACAAGGGGTGGCATCATTAATCAACCCAAATTTGCTGACAGCACTTACCATTGCATCATGGTACTTGTCAAATATTGGTGTTCTTTTACTCAACAAGTATCTTCTCAGCTTTTATGGTTACCATTACCCTATATTCTTGACCATGTTGCACATGGTTTCTTGTGCTTTCTATAGTTTTGTAGCTATAAGATGGCTAGAAATTGTCCCTTTTCAGCAAATTCATAGTAGGAAGCAATTTTTCAAGATTCTTGCTTTATCTGCTATTTTTTGCTTTTCTGTGGTCTGTGGGAATACTTCTTTGAGGTACTTGCCTGTTTCATTCAATCAGGCAATTGGTGCAACTACCCCATTTTTTACAGCCATTTTTGCATTTGTGATTACCTGTAAGAAGGAGTCTGCTGAGGTTTATTTAGCTCTTGTCCCTGTGGTTCTTGGGATTGTTTTGGCTAGCAATAGTGAGCCATTGTTTCATCTTTTTGGGTTTTTAATGGCATTAGGTTCCACTGCTGGTAGAGCCTTGAAGTCTGTGGTTCAGGGATTGTTGTTAACATCTGAAGCTGAGAGATTGCATTCAATGAATCTGTTGTTGTATATGGCTCCGATGGCAGCTATGATTTTGCTACCATTTACATTGTATATTGAAGGGAATGTAACTGCTGTTACCGTTGAGAAGGCCAAGGTGGATGGATTTATGGTCTTTTTGCTGATTGCCAATGCAACTGTTGCTTATTTGGTGAATTTGACCAATTTCTTGGTGACTAAGCATACTAGTGCTTTGACCTTGCAAGTATTGGGGAATGCCAAGGCTGCTGTGGCTGCTGTGGTTTCAGTCTTGATTTTCAGGAATCCGGTGACGGTGATGGGGATGACTGGTTTTGCTGTGACAATAATGGGGGTGCTGCTTTACAGTGAGGCCAAGAAGAGGTCTAAAGGTACAGTACATTGATAGCAATTATGGTATAAACTTGGTGGTGCCGGTGCAACAGAACATGGGGTGACGCTCTTTTTCAATTGTTCTATGCCTTTTTTGTCTTTAATTGACTGATATAATTGTTGGATTAAAAGGACAGGAGATTCACTCGTTGTATAGGAAGATGGGGTAGGGAAAAGGGATTATGTTTATTCTCTTTTCTCTTTCTTTTCTGCTTTGTATAATTGTTTCTTGAATAGGGGTTGTTTAAGAGAATAAAGTTCTCTCTTTTACCATCCTCTTCATGTAACTTTATATTGTTTTATGATATTACCACAGCAAGAAAGACTAACTCTTTTGAGTTTTATCAAGTTTAATGGGGAAAGTTTATCCCCTTGTCATTCCTTTTATCGGACATGTCCTCTGTTGTGTTCTGGTGCCATTCATTTCCGCACATATATAATTTGGGGCGTTTGTTTTCATGCTACCCTTACATGTGCATGTTTTATTTTTTGGATTTGCTAAAGATGGATAGTTCTTGTTCAGTAAGAAAGCTTTTATGAGATCATTGTGTTTGGCATGACTCTTAGCATAATCAGCATAGGATGTTGAGTGTTTTCGTGGTTAGTTGAAGATGATGGTGATATTGTTGGTGGATATGGTTAATTGCCTTATGTGAGATCAGACGTTGCAATCATCCAATTTAAAAAATGAGAATTTTTAGAAATTATTTGGCAACTTGTTCAAAAAGTGTAAATAGGTCTTAATTCTTCAGTAGCCATCAAACCATGTGCAATCAAATTGGTTTGAATTATAAGCTTTGTATTTCTCCTCCAGGCTACACTAATTTCTCCAATTAAATGTTGGTCAAATGCGTGGGGAACAGATCATGTTACTGATTTTCTCACTTCACTTAAAGGAAGGGTGGTCCGTGTAAATTAAGCAGCAAGAATTCAAGCTGCCTTGGCTATAAAGGAAATCAGATGCACAATGCCGGTAAATATCATTGGACTGGCTCCTGGGTCAACTCCTATGGCATCTATCACGCTTTGTGTTGTACAACTGATATGTTCACTGGGGCCGATTTTAAGTGTAATATATATATATATATATATATATATATATATATATATATATATGTGTGTGTGTGTGTGTGTGTGTGTGTGTGTGTGTGTGTGTGTGTGTCATAGAAGTATGATCTCTGGGGAATATAAAGGTCATCCCATGAGTGAGTATTGCGTGCACCACGCGCGCCACGTGGCGCACTAGAACCAATTACACATCGCTAAATAATATAATATATGACCCACCATTGCCACATGACAATAAATTATTGATTCTAGTACACCACGTGGCAATACACGTGATGTATTGTATCATTTTCCGTCATCCCATATGTCAGGATTACTATTTAAACACTTATCCTGATAGTGATATAAAGGAAGTATGCTTAATGAACAGTTGTGGTGGTTACTTGAACCTCTGGCAAACTTATTACATTCAAGTCGACCTCTTTAGTCTTTCCTCATACTCCACAGGGACATTTCTTGCTAAAAATGAATATATAGGAGTACAAGTTTTGTTGTAATTTTGAGTTTGTCAATTTTGAGTCATCTAAGTCTGCCTGTATTGTTCAATCTTTTAACTTAACCAGCCCGTCGATTTCACCGATCAGGATGGTGCCCTAGTCTTGTATATGTCAAAAGTATGGTTCCAACTTTAGGTTTAAATTCTTATGTTTTCTCTGAGGATTAGCATGTTGTATACATCTCTCAACTGAAAGGTGTGCATCAGCTTTTTAGTCATGGGAGATGCGAATTCTTTTTGATACATGCATAATTTGCTACCAGCTGTTGCCTTACTGAATCCAAATTGGGAGTGGGACCATTTTCACATGGAAAAAGCAACTTACTATTTAAAGACACTAGGAGGTGGATGGATGAGACTTCTCTTTCAGTACACCTAGAGCAGTTAATGATTAGACTTATTATAATAATAATTTCAATCAGAAGAAACATTTTAGGAAATAAGTTTTTGCACTTTCATGCAAGAATTTTGATGATTGCCTGTTAAGTGGTTTAAAGGAAAAAGGGAAAATATTTACTGGCTAAATCACAAAATGCTCCCTGTAATGTTACATTAGTAGTAAATTGCATCCTGTATTTAAGAAATATATAAATTACCCCCTTTAATAGATTAAATGACATTTATACTCATCTATTCACAATATTTAGATATTTTTCTCTTTTTTTTTTATGCTAAAACATACAATTTTTAGGGATAATTTCACATACGTCCCATGAAGTTTGTCATAATTACACTCACCTCCTATTAGGTTTTAAAAATTACACTTGCACCCCCTGTGTTTTCATTTTTTATAACAAAACAAGTCTATTTTGATAAATCAACCCAAAAACACTAACCAAACACCTTAAAATATCCTTAATTACTTTTAAATTGGTCATATCTTTCTTTATAATATATTTGTTTGTAAAATTTTGATTGATAATATAAATTCATTTAAATTAATCAAATAACTGAGTTTTCAAAAAGTAGTATTTGGAGGACATTAAAAATTTGATGTAAGAATATAAGTCCTTTTAAAAATTTAATGACTAATTAATTAATTTTTAAGATTTATTTATTTTTGTAAAAGCAATTAAGGATATTTTAAGATGTTTGGTTATTTTGGGTTATATTATCAAATTGGATTTCTCTGTTATAAAAAAATATAAACATATGAGGTGTATGTGTAATTTTTAAAACTGGAGGAGTGGTGAGTGCAATTATGGCAAACCTCAGGAGAGGTAAGTGAAATTATCCCAAATTTTTATACCATCCATGAGTGAGTAGAACAAAATGATAAAGGAGAAGAAGTCCTAAAAACATGAACTGAAAAAAAAAAGTATTGTTACTTTTATTACTAGATCAAGTTAGTTTTACATTATTTTGGTTAAAAACATAGGTTTATAATTGTTATATATTTTTATTAACAAGAATAACATTATTAGCATTTCTTGATATTCTATTTTAAATATATTTGACAAAATCACAAATTTATCTTCACTTTGCAGCTGCTTGTTGTACATCATGACAAAAATAAATTATTCATGTATTTCTTACTTTTTTTACATATTGAATGCAAATAATAGGAATATTTTTGTAACAAAATTTTTGCAATTATGAAGTCATGATTTTGGTTTCTTATTTAAGAGTGCAACTAATATTGGCCTAGAGTAGTAGCCTTATTTTTTTCACATAATAAATTAAAAAATTACAATATTAAAAATTTATGAGGGCAAATTTGTCCTTATAAAGATGAAATGTACATGAGGGGGCAATTTGTTACTTACTCAAGGGGTAATTTGTGTATTTCTTAAACACAGGGGGTAATTTGTTCCTTACGCAACTGTACAAGGGGGTACTTTGGAATTAAGCCATATTTACTAGATAAGCAAAATATTTTTAAATTTCCCAAAAAAAAAAAAAATGCTGCTGTCAATTCATTAGTGCTTCTTTCCTTTTTCATTTCTCAATGGTTGCATATGGTTCATGATAAAGTTCTGCAACAGCAGGGAACTTTTGTGCATTAAATTTGCCCTTTTCTTCAGGGACTCTGTTAAAGTATGTTTTTCATTCATTTGGTCAGTTGAAGCTTGAAGACTAAGAAAATGGACATTAATTCTTCAATGTACATTCTTTAACCTCCCATGTGGCAGAGCTAGCTACTAGGCAGGAGGATATGGATTATATTTAGCTTTAATTATCATTAATAAGTATATTATTTGTATGCAAGTTGAATATGAAGCTTTCAGATAGGTTGGATATCTAATTCCACAGTGATATTGACCCTCTATCTTTCCATTGCCTATTAAAATTTGCTCATAACATATGGATCTGACCAAGATTACAAATCTAGGATGACTTCTATGAGATGGAATATAAGTTAAGTACATATAAATTCATTCTTACCTTTATGCTCAAATGCTTAACCAAGCTTGAATTCAACCTCACCCCAAAATGCAAACAGATTTGTTTAAGAGAATACTGGAATATGAGCTTTAAATAGAGCTCAAGCTACTGAGTTATTCATGGCTCAAACAAAGCTGCATTACAAATGGTAGCTGAAATAAATAAATAACATGGACTGACATGCTAATCAAGTAATCCTGTTATTTGAATAGCAAAAGAAAACATCTCAATCGAAACATACAACTCTTCTGAAAACAAGTAATAGTTGATATTCCTCCATAATAGCATCCGTTAAACCATAATCATCATGAAGAGAGCCAATGCAGCTGCCATCCATGAGAAGAATTTTGAAGGAGCATTTCCAATGGCTCCAGAACCTGTAGGACTGGGAGTTGGTGCAGGCCAGGGAGATTCTGATCCTGACAACACAGTAATGGCAAGTTTCATTGGTCCATCCTTGCAATGGTTGCTAACGCCGCAAATATACCATTTCTTTCCCGGTGCCGCCAGGGGGATGACATCGTGTCCGGTAGTTAAAGGGGCAGTTGTAAGTGATGCCGCGCATTGTTGGAATTCAGTTCCATTTACTTTGATGACATTGTGAGATCCAGCTTTGTAGTTAAAAACTGTTGCCAAATATTGGTTAGTGAATCACAACTTGTAGCTTTTTCTGAGCTAAAAACTAAGGGGCGTTTGGTTCAAATTCCTCAATCACTATCATTATGGGTATCATTAATCTTATTATGAGTATGGGTTTTGATGATTCCCCCCAACATGTTTGGTTTAATAATGGAATGGGTATGATTATAAAAATACTTGTTTGGTTTACTAGAATGACTTTCAAGTAAATTTTAAAAATTTTAAATCTTTATTTATTATATACTTATTTTTTAGATTTCTTATTTTGTATACATATTTTTTAGATTTCTTATTTTGTATCTTTTTAAAGAAAATTGCTAAAAAGATTTCTTCAATTTTAAATATAAGCATAATCTAATTTGAGTTTTATGCAAATGATAACCTTAAAAAAATCATTTTTATTGTATTAATAGAGAGTATTATATATCTTTGATTTTCGGTTCAATTTTTTATTAAAAAAATTTGAATTTAAAAAAATTATTTCAAATAATTTTTATAAAAATTTTATAAAGTACTAATAAAAAATATTCAAAATCAAAAGACGAGAGAGAGAGAGAGAGAGAGAGAGAGAGAGAGAGAGAGAGAGAGAGAGAGAGAGAGAGAGAGAGAGTATATTGGGGGGGTGTGTAACTTAAAATATATGTATTTTTTAAGTGGGTGTGTTTTTGCCTTTAATTATAAGGGGTAATGAGTTTGATAGAATAGTATTTTAGGGGGAATCATTAACACCCTAATTAATCACTATCATTCGCATTGAATGATATTGATAGCTGTTTAACAAACATCAACAATGGGTATCATTACTTATGATACCCATTCCCCTCCTTGATTCCCCTAAACCAAACACCCCCTAAGAATAGGTCAATAACAATCATGAGAAGGTGTTTCCAAAAACAAGGAATAATGAAAGATCAGTTGTTAGGGTTAACAATCACAGGGAATTTAAAGATTCTTGAAAATAGAAAAAATTGCAAAATTAGAGTGGAGGATTTGATATCAATGCATTGTTTTATATGTATCCATATAAATTACGTGAAACATACTTAATTTATACCACTATTCCTATATTCTTTGCCTTCTTAAGTATAAGAGATCAAACAGTCAATACAACTTCTCTTCGAGCTAATGATATGTTGCTTTCAAAAACTCCTCAACTCTAGGACAGTTTTAGGTTACTGAATATTAGTTGGATGAAAAATAAAAATTGCAATCAAGATTTAGGAATTTAATAACATACCTAATGTATCTCCAACGTGGAATTCTTTTCCTGCAGCCCATGCCTGGTAATCAATATTTAACTTCCAACCATTAGAATCTCCTATTACAAACTCCTTAGCCATTGTTGAAGCAATAATTCTAGCCATAATGGCTACTGCTATCAAGAAAGCTTTCGACGCCATTGTGCACAGAATCTAAGTATAACTCGAAAGCTTTCTCTTAATTAAATTCTTTGTCCTTTCTGTTTTGCTTGAAGGAACTGATATTTGGCCTATATTTATATAGTTTGCTGAACTTAGACAAAATCAGCCGGCCTATGGCGGCAGCATCTCGTAAATTGATATTGCGATAGCATTATGCCTGAGGAATATGTTAACTGAATAGACGTTAAAACATATGCATACTTCGTGGAAGCTGTTTATTCATTTCTGCCTGATGTAAAGAAAAGGTCAAGCATGGAACTCAGAATAAGCAATTGTGCCCCTTTTTCTTTGGATAAAAAAAAGAAGATTTTGTAGGTGAAATTTTCTACGCTTCATGAATGAATGATAATTTGATAGTTTTAATTAATCTCAATATAATACTAGTAAGCTTTTTTTGTTCTATGCTTTGATAAAACCAACAGAGGTACTCGTAATGCCTTTTAGTATCCTTCCAATTATATTTATCCGGTGTATACAAGTGTCATTATTATTTCATGTGACAGACCCTTTTATGTAAAATGTCAATTAATGTAGTTTTTTCTTTGGCAAAGTATACATTAAATCTTCGAATATATGTGGCATTGTAATTTCTATCTACGTTATACTTATGAAAGTACAGCAATTAATTCAATCGATTAAGCCCCAAAGGAGTTTGTCTTCTGTTTGGATTGATCCCTTCCATTCGGCCAATAGGGTTGGGAGTTAGATTCACATTGTGGACATAGCTATCCTTGCATACTGGACATGCTTTAGGCTTTAGATTGTCTCTAGGTTGAACTGAGTGCCCTTTCTCCGAGCGCGGAACCAGAATCTCAACAGCTAATTCTAATCATATGGACTCTATTCTTGCTAAACCAAAATAGATATCTCAAGTAAGACTTGAGTGGTTAAACTCAACTTATACATTAATCCATGTTACTTAACTTTTCCTATATGGAATGGAATATCACATTGATCCCTCCTTTTTAGGCTTTGCATCCTCGCAAAGCCCAATCCATAGACGCAAAAACCAATCCATAGATGATGTAGCGCTTAACCCCGTATAGTACCTAGTTCCTCCACTTCCTTGCATGGACGTAGCGCTTCGCCACGTACAATACTTAATTCCTCCACTTCCTTGTATAGTCGCAACCTAACACCATAGGCCCAATTCACCCAGAAAACATAGCACTTACCTCGTACAACACTTAGTTTCTCCACTTCCTTACATAATCATTGCTAAATACCGTAGGCCAATCTCACCCAAAAGACATAGCACTTAGTTCCGTACAGCACTTAGTTTCTTCACTTCCTTGTATAGTCGCGGTCCAATACCGTAGGCATAGTCTCACCCTTCACTCTGATACCATTCTGTCACATCTCAAGCGCACGGGCCCAGTGCACAACCAGACTATCAATAGTCAAATCTAATTATTTGGATTCCGTCCTCGTTAACCCAAAATAGATATCCCAAGTTAAACTTTAGTGCTTACACTCAACTTATATATTGTTCCATGTTACTTAATTTTTTCGATATGAGACTGGGTATCACAGTTGCTATCTTGGCTGGTTGGACGATATATTCTTACTTCCATTTCCAAAGACAAATTCAATTGTCCTATCAGCTCCCAGTTTAGCTGCATTTGGAAATTGAAAAGAAGGAAGGGGAATCGACGGAGAGGGAAAAGAAAAACAACTTGATTTCACCCTACAGGGTTGTAAAACTTATGCCTAAGTTTTAGTAGTAAAAATGTTGTTCATTACATGTTTCTTTTTCGTATAACGAATTTTAAAGGTACGAAAATGCAAAAGAAGGAAAAGAAAGAAAGAAAAACTACTACTACAAATCGGACCTGCTTAGATCAATCTGATAATGCCACAGAAAGAAGAGTTCTGTAAAAGGAATCTGTATTAAGTTGTGTCTCATATCGGATCAAATTCTTTGTCTAATATTTTTGGTGTTCAACTGTATCATTATGAAACTATGTCGTATCACTAAATGGAATGATGTAGTTTTATATAGTTTTACATTGATACGGCGTAGTCTACATTAGACACTAAAAAAATTAGATAGAGAATCTGAATTGGTCTTCTATTAGCATACAATAAGGCAAGTATACAAAAAGATGCAAGTATTGTAATACAATAGTGCATCTTTCAGTACAACACCTCAACAATATCCCCCAGATCAAACTTAGTGTAAAAATGTTGGGAAAAAATTGAACTCGAATAGAGTGGCATGAAAAACATCTTGGGGACTATTTACACGTGATTTCAGGGCATGTCTATCAATGGAATCTCCATGATTTCCACCGTGCAAGTTTCATATGTAGGGATCTTATTATTTTGGTAGAAAATTTTTATATAGTCCTGATCCACGGTCCTACTTATAAACTTTGTAGTTTAAAATAACGTTATATAAGCATCTTTACATCACTTTCTTACATCAACATGCATTGCGATACTTATGTGGTACTTGTTCATACTACAAAGTCCACACAAATAGGGTCGTAAATCTGGTTTACTTAAGAATTTCCTTATTTTTGCCTTTTTGGCGACCCCGTACGTTTGGCTCACAATTATTTGTGCATCCAATGAGAACCATCTATTGAGGACTCCACAAATAAAATTTTCTTGATTTTGGTTCCTTATTTATGTTAATTTTGGTTTCTTATCTTCATTTAAGACATTTCATCAATTACTTCTTTTTCAATTTATCTCGACTTCCAGCTCTAGTATTCTTTTCTCTCCCAATTCATCTTTTTAAGGCTTCCAAAACTTTATCTACCCATCCCATCAAGAAGGCTTCAAGAGGGGAGGTGGCTAAATTTTTTGCCTTGGTGGCTCCATCTGGATCATTGGGTCCACGTGGATCCGGTCCATATAAATATGCCCCAAATTTTTTTGAGGTAGACCTAGTCTACGAGGACAGGGCCAAGTAGATTTGGTGACCTAGCCAAAACAAATACTTGAATTAGCTTTATTTCGTAAAAAATGTATTTTTGTTTCTTAAACAATTAAATAAACAAAAAAGAAATTTGAATCTAGGTCCAAGGAAAGCACAATTTGGCAAGGGTGAGTGAATTAGATGGCTTTTTTCATGTAAGAATCGATTTTATTTGTCTTAAAATTAGGTTCAGATTTACCTCATATAAGAGGCTGTGTTAAAATTATATTTAGAGAGTGAATGGCAAGGACTTCGCTTCATCATGCATGCGAAATTCTTTGGATTGAATTTTCAGCTTATGTTTCATGCCAGAAACATCCCGAGTCAGCGAGTCACACCTAGACATTGGGCACGAATATTGAACCAATTTAAGAGGCCCAATACAAGAATTTTCATTGAACTTTATTAATTTTATTCATTGTCATTGATTTTCATTGAACTGTAAGAAGTAATTTTAATATTTTACTTCTCCCCTTTCTTCCAAGTGAAAAAGTGAAGCTCGAATAACTTCAGCTAAAAAGACAGTAAAACAGAGAATAAAGCAGATAAGCCTTCTTTTCTTATTACACAAAATGCAAATGAACTAAAATAAAATAAAATAAAAACCACAACTCTTAGCATTTGACTTGATATTGAAGAAATAGCAAAGAGAATTACAATATAATATTGTGATCTCAGCTATCTATCAGGCTATTAAAACATCATAATTACACCAAATGCAAAAATCATCCATGCAAAGAATCTAGGAACCATTTCTCTGACTGCAGCTGATCCAGGGTTGGAATTATAAGAAGGTGCAGGTGCTGGAGATCCAAGATCAGGTGCAACATTAATAACAAGCTTCATCCCAGATACACAGTGATTGTCCACTCCGCAAATGTACCATTTCTTTCCTGGAGTTGCAAGTGTAATCACATCATTCCCACTGGTTAGTGGCTCAACCCCATTTGGTTTTGCACATTGTTGGAACCCAACTCCATCCACCTTCAAAACGTTGTGGGATCCTTTTGTGTAATTGAATACTGCATCAAAGAGAATAATATTTGGGTTATCCATACATATATTTGTTAATAATCTGCACGATATACATAATACGTAGAAGGAAAGCTATAAGGTCAGTAAATAAAATTATATGCAACATCGTAGTCTTGTCAACTTGTTACCTCTGTACTTTTAAATTAATTTAAACTTAAAAAACGAGTTTTAAAAAGCACTTGCAACATACAATGTGATCTTCAGAAATGATAATGCTAAAATTAATGTTTAACACAAAGATAGTCATATTTTTTCAAAAAATATTGGGAATAACTTTTGAAGGGTTGTCCAGATTCTCAAAACCAATGAAACTACAAGGATATAAAAATGTAAAGAATAAAAAGAACCAAAAGTAATAATTGGCGACATACTGAGCCTGTCGCCAACATAGAATTCTTTCCCCTGAGCCCAAGCTTTGTAATCAAAATTTAGCTTCCAGCCATTCTCATCTCCAACAGCAATGTCTTTTGCCAAAGTTGGGGTGATCACTGCTGCAACAATAGCTAATGCAATAATAATTCGCTCGAACGCCATTGAATTAAACTAGTTAGAACTATTTCACTGCTAGTGATTATGAACTGGGAGAAGAAAATGAATGAAGGTATTTATAGATGATTAGAACTAAATAACTAGCTGGCCTTTGACGGAAACGGCAAAGTAATTACTATATTAATACTTTACAATAGGAAAACAAAAAGAGTATGCATTAGAACAACTATATGATCGTCAAAGTCTTTTAACTGGAGTTGTATTATTGTTCAATCCCATTTCAGCTGTATATTTTCATTAATTTAATATTTTCAAGAAACCAAGTTTGTTAAAAGTATTTCTTTTACAAGCACTCATGTGAAAATATAAACAAGAATGATGGATTATGTCGTCTCACATCCATAAATGAGAAATATTTAGCCAATCTCCAAATCTCCATAATGCATATGTTATTGAATAATTATATCTAAATTATCCTTTCCGACCTTTTTTACAAGCAAACGGTAAGGCAAGAATGGTGGAAGAGCACGCAATTAGCTCTTCACTAGTTGTGAAAGTTGGCCAAATTCTTTCTTTTGGCATGTCTATTTTGTCCGATCTGATACTCTTTCCTTGTCATCAAACTATTGTGTGTCGCAATAATTTAGATTTTCATTCGAATAACTAAATTTAGTACTTTCTCTGGTCGAATGGTAGTTTAGTCTAGTGAACCTCCCAAGTTCAATTAAATAGGCATATGCTAGAATGTTAATACAAAAAAAAAATTCCCAAAAAAGAAGATAAAAATAATAAGGAGAAATAAGCATATTGGGTAATAATTTTTAATGTTCTTTTTTTCTTTTTGGATTCTTTGAGAGCGGTAAATAATAGCAGTCGGCAAAATCTTTAAACTTTCCTCATAATATGCCAATGTCAATCATTTTAATGATGACACCTAGAAATGGCACATAGAGGCTATATGATGAGACCTAAAATTCACACGCTATTCCAAACTGACCAAATTTCTGCCGAATACTTGGATGCAATCCTTGTCAGCACAATCTCCAGCTGTTCAACATCTGAAATAACAAGGCTAATTACTTATTTTGCTCGAATAGAGATACTATCAAGGTATTGACCACCTGGCCTAAGATCAACTGGAAGCAGCAGCCCAGATATTAATAAGATAAACAGAATATCTTGAGCAGTTTCCGCTTCATAGCTGTCAGCTCTGTAGCACTAAATATCTTAGTGATGTATACCCTCCATAATACGGAGTAAGGTTGCTGTACAACACTATCCTACAACATTTTTAGCAGAGTAAGATGCCTTGTGCTCTGTTGTTGTATTCAAGAGATCGACAAAGAACTTGTGCCACAAAGTTTTGGAGCCAAAAAAGAATGATTTGTATCGTCATGGAAGGAATTCCAAATCCGACTTGTGTGCAAAGCAATCTTAAATATTTTCAGTCAATTTACTCTGTCATTTCCTCCACAAACCTGCCAACTTCGACCACGAGGAAAGCTTAGCGAATTCCCAGTATGAGGATTGCGATTAAGAACTCCAGCGTTTATTCTCAGCGAACTCCCAAATTCCTAAAGCAACTCCGTGTCAAAACAAACAATTCATGGACAACATTAGAAACTCAAAAGCTTGAACCCACTAACCTGCTGATGCTAGAGACTGAACCCCGATCAATTTTTCTCCCCTTGATGCCAAATTGATTTTTCCTTCCCTCAGTTAAGGGTAGCTTTTCTTTAACCTCGTATCTTACCTAGAAAAACAACAAGAATGTTAGCCTTGAATGAGCGCAACAAAAAGAAATTAGCGATGAGAACGCTCAGGAGGTGAAAGAAAGAAAAACATTACTAAACAATATTAATTTCCTGAAATAGCCTTGCATACCTGATGTTCTTGCTCAAAAGAATCCCATCTGTTTTCTTTTGAACCCTTAAAGCAAAAACAATTCCTTTATCAGGAATACTATGCTGTTGAATTGATAACTGATGACAATGATTAATTACTAGAACATGAACAGTTACCTTTGCAGGTAAGCTGGCAGGATGTGGCATCTCTATCTTTTGGAGGGGTTCAGATGCAATAGAAAGCTAAGATTGACAAGAAGAGAAAGATGCGTCACTTAAAGTATGTGGCATTAAAAATAAATAGAAGTTATGATCGGAGAGCGGGAAGCCTCAGCAGTATACACCTGACAAATGTGGAAACACTTCTTAATGCTAGAACCTAAACATATACAAAATCAAATTTTACCTTGTTAAAAAGGTCGACTGGTGGATTATGTTGAGCTCTCTTATCTGTATGAAAATTAAATTCCTGTAACATAAAGAAAACAAAACGTTACAACAGAAGTACAATTACCAAATTGAAAAAGAAACAAAAAGCTGGACAATCCTATGCTATCTACCATTGGAACCGTGATCTCTCTCTTGCTATTTCGAAAAACTCCAATGTCTCCTTTACTTGATAATATCTGCATTGAAAGCTGTTAATATCTCCAATAAATTACTTTGATAAAATTCACAAGATATTTTTCAAATCTGACCTTCCTGTTAAGGGGGAGAGCTTTAAAGTTGTGAGATAAATCAGAAATCTGACCCTTTGGCATGTGAACAACATTGAATCTGACAGAGAGAACATTCCAAGTAATGCACCAGTCTTGCAGTTAAAATAAGTAGGAAAATAATCGCAAGTGTGAACAGATTGACTGCGTTCAGAAAAAAGTACAGCTTGGCTGTCCAATTGTGCATCATCCATGCTCTGTGATCCTAAAGTTCCACTAAAACTGAAAGGAAAGTTTTATAAGACAGCTATAAGACCAGCGATGCTTTCTGGAGCAGAGTGTTGAGTGACTAAGTGTGAACATGAACAAAACATGAGGGTAACAGAAATGAGAATGTTGAGACGGATGAGCAGACATACTAGATTAAATAGAATAAGAAATGAACGGATTAGAAGGAAAGTAGGGGTAGCACCAATAGATGAGAAGATGAGAGAATCACACTTAAGATGGATTGGGCATGTGTATAGAAGACCTCTAGATGCCCCAATACATAGCGTAGAAAATAGAGAAACTTTGACTCAAATTAAGAAGGGAAAGGGAAGGGCTGAAAAGAATTGGAAAGAAACTATTTGGAAAAACATGTTATATCTAAATCTTAATAAAATATGTGTCTTAATCAAACTCAATAGCAACATATGGTCCATATAGCTGACCCCACATAGTGAGACAAAGGCTTAAATGATGTTGTTGTTGTACAGATTGGCTGTCCAGGACTAGTATAACTATATTTTCAGCTCAAAATGATTTACAACACCAAAAACAAGAAATCTGACTGACTAACTGAGCATACATGTTGATAACAAGTCTAAGAAGTCATTCAATGGAGATTTAAGAAATTAGGTGCCTATGACGCCGTATAAAAAAGATAAAAGTAGTCAAAGTGCCATTGACAGCAAAACCTGCATGACACAGCTTAAACTAAAGCTTGTAAAATTGTCCAACCAATCGAAGTAATAAGGGAATAAGCATAATATGCAAGCAGTAAATAGGTGAGAATGGCAGCTTGCAAGGGATATAAATTTATAAAATAGGTATAGAATAAAAACAGAGAGTTTCATGATACTAAAATAACCAATAAGCAGAACGTTATAAACATCACAACTTGGTAAGGAATTGTTACAGTGTAAGTCAAAAAGAGCATTAGAGCTTCTCAAAAGATTACCCTCTGGTTTCATCTCTACATTGTGCAGTTGAATTTCTGTTGCATTTGGGCAACTCCTGAAATAAGTTTTGCAGACTAATCAGGAACAAAACCATTATCGTGCTAGAGACTGCTGAAGAAGTAAACATGTTCCACAAATATTAAATGCAAACTCTGAGCACCAAAAGGACCACCATCACCATTCCCATTTAGAAGAAAAAACGAAGACCAAACATGAAAAATGAATCTTAAGTATACTTGTTATGCTCATTCCTATGTTAATGAGAACAAACACATAAGCATGTCCAAATTTATTCTTATCGGCCAAAATATGTCCAATAACTTACCTTGTTGGAATCACTGCAAGATGCAGCGGACACCGAAACAGTTGCTGCAGCGTGTTGCGAAGCCCTCTCTGAAGTCTTCAAGTGAAATTCCTGAGCACCAAATTGACACAAAATTAGCCTCAAAAAAGTTATTAAGAGACATTCATTTGAGGATTTATCTTGTTTTGCAACACACAAAAGAACATAATTGTTGTTGTGAAAGTAGGATAAATTTTTTTTACCATATAACCTAATTATGCGTGTAACTCACAGTAAATTTATATTAGCACGAGCATTAGCAAAAGCAATATTTAAAGAACCTACATGAAACTCTGGCACTCGTGGAGCACTTCTTTTCGAAATCAACAAAGAAGGGGCTTCAAGTATCTGTACAAAAAGATATGTCTTAGCCATGCAAAACTAAGTCAGAGGCAGTCTGTAAAGGATAATTATGAAAAAATTTACAGTAACCTTTCTGTTCAATGGAACGGCTTTGAACCTGCGAACAGTTGATGTCGAACTTTCAGTTTCTTTACCGGTTTTTGGTCTGACATCAGACATCGGCAACATCACGATTTGATGTTAAAGTAAAACACCTTTTCTCACAGTTCAGCAGTGTATATTACATACCTTACTCTTTGAGCCCTATAAGTTGTTTCAAGTTCAGGTTCCCTAGGAATGGTAAGCCTCAACTTGGCCAGCATAGTGTTCCCATCAGCAGTTCCATCCTACAAGATAATCCAAAATGCACATGAAATGTCTACAACCAGATAGACCTTTCTCAACGAGATGCTGTATTAAACTCCATGTATCTTCTGTCCTTTTAATTTACAAACAAGTCGGGGAGCCAAAATCATTAAAAAATGTATGCATTTAAATATATACCATGATTTTATTCTTTAACAATAAAACAATCATGCAGTAAATCAACAAATTTTCCAATTAACCTATAAAAACTGCACTTCTGATACACATGAACATAAAAGTGCCCAGATACTAAATAAATGCCAGCCAGTTCACCAGGTCCCCTAGTCCATGCCTTCACAATTAAATATATGCCTAACTATTTTTGGACATAGCACTTAGTTAACCTCGTCATGGCTAAAGCCCCATTTATGCAGTTGAATAATAAAAAATTCCACAAAATATAGAAGCGTATAAATAGCTGAGTTCACTTTGCCAAGTGGAAGTGACATACCCTTTTAGGCTCCTTGTGAACAAAGTTCATGTGCTGCTTTGTACCACCAACCTGTTTAGCACAGCAGATAGATTATTTTGATTAGTATCTTCACGAAAAGCAAGTACCCAAAAACCCAAATAATAAATATTCAAGATAACCTAAACTTATAAGGTTCTTAAAAAAAATATATAAAGTATTTTGAACTAAATACCGAAAAAAAATTAAAGCTTAATTGAAGTGAACTAATAAGGTACTTAAAATATTCAAGATATGCCTGCATCAACATGCTTTTGATTTCAGCGAGGCAATACAAAAATATAGACTGTACACTTCAACTCTAAGCAGACTCGCGGGTCAAAATGAAGGACAGATCGAACCTTGTTGCAGCACAATCATTACACCAAGCACAGAAATATCCCCAGAGAAAGCAAAAACGATAGTAAGGAAAACGAAAGTCATATTAAATACCAACACAAATGAGATCAAACTTTTCAAATCAAAATATTAACCAACATGGAAATGGTAGATTTATTATTGTCCTTTCACATAAATTAGTGATCCATGGAGCAGACAAAAGTCATCTAAAGAAATCAAAATGTTGGAGACTTAAGCATTAGCTGTAATAACCGCTAGCAAGATCCCATCTCCAAGTTATGAAAATAATGTTGCCTGAAGAGAAATTTACCGTGTTTCATATATGAGCTCATTTATTGTGTAATACAACCTATATATTTTGGTTAAAATGGCAGACTGAATGCAAAAAGAAAAGGCACAAACTTTGTGCCAAATAAAATAAAAGGAAAGTTTATATCAAAACAAAAAAGCAAAAGCAAAAGTCTCGAAATGCTATTATCTTGTTTCTTGACCTCATCTGTTCTTCACTTTGCCTTCACTTACCTCAAAAATTAGGTAAACATAATACTCCGACCAGAACCGAAAGTTGACTAAAACAAATGAGAATTAATACATAACGAGACAAACATGTACCTTGCTCAAATGACCTCCCTCAAGCTTTTGTCTCTTGGCAGCTTGAATTTCAATTCCACAAACATTATTTGAGCTTTTCTCATTTCTATCATCCATCGGCTTCTGAAACCTAGCATTCAGGAAAGAAAGCATTTAGAAAAGAACATAAACTTGTAACCTTTAAATTTTGACCCAATAGGTGAGGTAGGAAATTTCCGACACAGGGTTGCATCATTGTCAAATATTCATTTTTCTAACGAGTTTGGGTATTGATAACTTAACCACTTGGAATCAGTTACACCATACAAAAAATTATTCCTAAAATAGATGCCACTGCAAATATCCCACAACCCTATAGTTTCAGGTGCATGGCAGTTCCTGAAACTTTGTGACATGTAAATATTTTTCCAATGAGATAAGGAAAATGGAAAATACATAAAATACATATGTTGAAACAAAATTAAATTTTATGAATAAGAGAAAATAAAGAGGATATTTTCTTCAAACATATATACCTAAAAGCATGCGTTAGGCGAGGCTGATTCTGTTTGGCCAATTGACTTGCTGTTGGTTTCATAAGCGTTGAGATCCTCGGTACGTATGGCTTCACGCTGGACTTTGTTTTAGCTTTATTGCCTTTCATCATGTGATTATAGAATGTCAACCCTGCAGAAGTACAGCATTCCAAGCAAATGTCAAAACCTAAGAAAGCCTGGGAAGAGATTTATAAAAGTGAAAAATATTTCATTTATAAACCCGTATGAGCATGAATTTAATTTGATAAGGGGTTAATTCAGAATATGAATCCAACAAAGAAGAAACCCATAAAACCTGGGGGAAATTGACAGTGTTGGTTCTGAAACTTTTGTTGATTGCTACTCTGCAAATTGGCAGAAGTCCCTCTAACGTTGTAATCCTTCACTCCATTATCTGTAAAATAAAAGCACAGACCACATCTCACTCTTAGAACTCTTAGAATGCATTCATTTGTTTGCAAAGACAACTTTTATACAAGCCTCGCATTCTATCGGATTAAACCCATATGTAATGCCTTTCTGACACAAAATTGTTCAACATTCAACGCTAGAGAGCAAAAGCTAACAGCAAACATGTTTCGCTAAGATTTACTGTAATTTATTACTCTTATCAGTCTAAACAAAACAATTATCATGATCTGATCATCTAAACACATTCAGTTTGTGATTGTCTCATCATTCCAACATTAATACCTCCATCATTTCAAATGCTTCAAAGTCCCACAAAAATTAAATCTTGGAGCATTACATAATTTTGTAGTTAAATGTGATCAGCCAGATGTAACAATTTTACATGAAATTTAATGCCTTCAACAGTTAACAAAACACATGTTTTCCCAATAATACATACATTCAATGCATTATGACCTAGTCCATGATCATAGATGGCTGTGAAAATATACCTCTATCCACAGCAAATGACTCTTCATCCACCTCAATATCAGAATCACTTTCCAACAAATTCGCATCCTCCTCGTGCTTAGGTTTCGGGGATGTATTCACATTTTCCAGCAATGCATCCTTGGCAGGAAGTAACTTCGCTACAAAAGCTGAAAACCAAGGCAAAATAAAAAAAAAATAATATTACAACAACTTTCATACCTCAAACCAATATTCTCAATTAGACTGTGGAAATCAAATCCTATTTCAAAATTGCTCTCAAGTTCAATCTCCTATTCGAAATGTGGCAAAATAATACCAAGATAGGGAAGATATTTTTTAAAAAACATTATTGCACAATTGAACATTTATTACTCACTTTTTTCCTTGTGTTAATACATAAGCAAAGTCCATAAATGCCAGAAATTCACTGTTAACACAAAAATATAGCATAAAAATTGCTAAAATTACTAAAATTCAAAAAAGCAAAAACGTGAAATTTTAAAGACGCGTGACAAATGAACATGTTACAGAAGTGAATAAATTACTAAACTAAAAAGAAAAAAAAAATCAAGCAAACAGGAAGGATGATGAAGACCGAGACTTACGAGAAGGCGGATAAGTAGCGGCGGTATTGAACCAGAGCTCGGCTTGACGAGCCTCGGCGAGAGACTCCTCTCGGCTAAAATCAAAGAAGCGAACGGCGTCGAACTCGTAATCGAGGTCGATTTCAACCGCCGTGAAGTTGTATTCAACTTCATTATTCTCCTCCATTTCTTCGTCCATGACTTACTCTTTTGTCTTCTCCTTCGCTGAATGTTCTTCTCCGGCGACTTCTCCGGCGCCGGTGGGAATCCGGAAATGGAGGATGGATACAGATTTGTGTACGTATAGAATTAGAAGAAAAAGGCTGAAGAGGGGCAGGAATGGAAGGAATGAGAAGGAAAGAAAATTTTGAATAGACGGGTCTGGGGAAAAGGTCCGAATAGCTAAATGGGTGGATAACGTTAGCATTCAATTTTTACTATTTGACCAATGTGCCCTTGGTTTAATATTGTGCTTTTTTTGTGTCTTGGGAAAAGAGAATTTGAAAGCTTGAAATGATTTTGATATTATGAGTTACAAAAAATAATTTCATATTAAAAAAAAAAAGACAATTTCGTCACAACGTGTGCAATCAAAATCAAGTAAAATTTTGAAGTTGAATAAGTATCAAAGAAACAAAAATCTTTTTTTGTTACAATAGTCATCTTTTAAGTATTCGAGTTAAGTAATTTTATATATAAAACTTAGATGTGTTGAAGAAAAATTTGTCCAGTTTTGGATCTTGATGTACGTGTAAAAGAATTGATAGTTCATCTCATATATCAATCTATATACTGATTTCAAAATTATTTTATGACTTTTTTAAAAATTTTGATGATGTACATATTACTAAATAGGCGAAAAATAATTGATTATAAGTAAGTAATTCTCGCATGAATTATAATACCCCTTTGACTAAAATAAAATATTAGGTTAATATTCACAAATAGGGAAAAAAACATTGAATATACATATGTAAGAATAGTCATCAAATTGAATAACGGAGCAACCTTTGAAGATAAAAGCATTAAGCATCGGAGTAAAATACCCACTTTCTTGCTAGTTTAGTTTTTCCCTTGAAATATTAGTTCATTTACATGGACATTTATAATTGAATAGCCAAATGCTCTGTAGCCATGATTTAGAATAATAATCTACAATATTATTTGCACACATTTTTTCTATTTTTATAATTTTAACCAATTTTTTTTACTCAATGTAATTCATTCTAAAAAATGTTACAGTATTATAATACAAACTAATATTTCGAGAAAATGTAATCCAAACGGAGTCATAGTTAACTTAACTGATAATGGTTACTTAATGTGGCTCAAACTTGTGCAACTAAATTGGTCAATTCTCATTCAATTTTAAGTTAATGCAAAAAAAAAAAATTATGCGTAGGTGTAATTTGCAAAATTTTTCATGCCTAGGTTTGGTTGAAATGAGAGTATTGAATAAATTGATTTGAAATTTGAAAACATGGGGAATTGGGGATGGAACTGTCATTTTGTGGAAAGCGGACAATATGTTTGTCTTTGACGGGAGATGCGGACTTGATATCGGAGTTTGAGCTCTGTTTCGGGCGGCTAAAAGCTGTCCAAAATGGGAATGGAATTTCGGCTCCAGTCCAGCTTTACCCCTTGTCTTGTCGTTGATTCGCGAGATTGCCACCTCAACGGTTTGATTACCCTGCCTCGTCAGCTAGTGGGTCCAGACTGGAAAATTAAAAAATGGTCAGACCAAAAAACATGGAAATCAGATTTTGATACTTTGATGAATTATTACTATAGTAATAAATTGGGCCCAATAAATACAGAATATTTATTTTCTAGAATAGTAGTGCTAAAGTACTTACCTACCTTGATTGAAAGATTGTCCTTGCTTGATTTCGGACTGAGTAAATGTTGCCTAGACCCATGTCAAAAAAAAAAAAAAAAAATGTTGCCTAGAAATGTACTAGAATTTTAAATGCTCATTTATTGCACCTCTATATATCACAAAATTTAACTTAAAAATAATTATTTCTTGAAAATTAGTTAAAAATTTTATCATTTTTTTGCAAAAAAATTATTTTTTATAAATTTTTATTACCGCGACATTTTTCTTAATATCATGTTTATGATGTCTCTTTTTTCCTTAATATTTCCTTTTTGTCTTTTGAGAATGTGTGTCTAGATTTACTGCACTAGTGATATATGATTCATATAATTGATCATACATAGTGAGATAAAGATTTAAATATTAAATTGTTATCGTTGTCTCTTTTTTAAGTTTTTCACCGTTTTGGTATTTATGAATGTCCAGAAAAAGGGAGAACATATCTAGGATTTATGTACTAAGTTGCTTATCAAGAAAATGGTAACAACATTTTATGGCGATCAAATTTGATGTTGAGAGAGTCACGAGACATAGAAGTTCCTTTTACTTTTTCCCAAATTTCTTTGAATAAAGGATTTAAATGAAATAAATTTATGACTTCAGAAAACGTCATAAAAATTTAGAGCTCTAATTACAATAACGACCACGTTTTACTGTTCATTTTTTAAAATCTATTAGGTAAATGAAAATCCGAAACTAACAAAATATTTGAAGAAATGATTTATATGAAATCAAGTTTATGACTTCAAAAGTCATGAGCATTTGTGCCACTCTACGTAGGTTTTGTTAAAAAAGCACCTTTGTTTATGGTTTATTACAACGATTTACTTTTGTCTATTAACTGAAAATGCAGCTCTGCTGTCAAATGCAAATTTTCCTTGTGTACAAGCAGAGTTGCAGAAGGTGTTAATTATATGGTCATTCTTGGCCATAAATGCATATTCTGAGCAAAGTTGTTTCTTCTAATTTCCAATTCCAATTCTGTAATTATACAATGTTAAAAAAATTTTGTAATGAATTGAAATCTTGTATGGCTCCAATAGCAATACAATTGTAATGCCATGATTTTCATCAAATAGGATAATCCTGAACAAAATTGAATGTAAATCAGGAATTTATTTGTTCTCATTACAACTAGTACTTATTTTTTGGGTTATACTAGTGCCCTACTTCTATGTAATTGATGCCTAGTTTGGCAGAAAGGAAATTGAGAGAAAAGAAAGGAATAGAAAAGATTTTTAACCAATTTCTTTGTTTTTTTTTTAAGGGAAAAAAATGAAACTTAACCAATTTTCATTGTTTGGGAGTAAAAGGGGAAAAGAAAAGAAAGAATTTGAGAAAAACATCTTCCCTTCTTTAACTTTAAAAATTTTCCTTCCAATTTTGGGCGGAAATGAAAGGAATTTTTTCCCTTCCTTCTTTTCTTTTCTCTTCTTTTCTTTTTCTATCTTTTAACTCCCAAACTAGGCACGAGGGAACTTTTCGGGCCGGTGCTTCTTAAGGGCCCAAGCAATTCATATCTTCAATCTCCATATATTCATGGATTTGCAACACAAACAATCAGAAACTATTAGGGGCCAAAAAAAAATTTTTTTTTCTGATGTTGTTCTATCCACATTAAAAAAAATAATTAAGATCTGTGCAATTGCAAAGAGTATACGACTCTATGCTTTAAGTTTTACAAATATCGAAATCCATATCAGAAGCTTCTTATTGGTGTTTTGGACGAACATTGAATTTGTATTTTTTTTTAAAGTACTATTGAAATTTATCATGTAAATTTATATCCATTTTTCTTGTAACATTTAAAACTTAATTATCATACAGAGGGAATGATAAAAGCATTTTTATTAGTCTTTGACAGTGCCCAACCCAAAACCCCCAATGGAACTTTACACCCCTAGAACATGTTTTTCCCCCTTTTGTTTCATAGTTGGTCGAACCTTCTCATCCAGGCTTCAAACGTCTGCAAATATTCTATTTATTTATTGTGTATGTGCTGTGTTTGTAAAAACATTGTCCAATGTAAATTTGCTCCTCGTGGCTTGCATGGCATCATTTCAAACTCAAGTTTCTGTCTTGCATGCTTTGTGGTTTGATTATTTATATATCAACAATAGTTGAAGAGGTCAAACAAGCTAAAAAACTTCAAAATATTGCAAGATTTGAACCTAGAGTAAGTTAATTGTTGTCTCAAATCGTATTGTAACATAAGAAAGTACTAGGTAGTTTTCGGCCATATGTGCTTTATCTCGGTAAGCTTCTTGGGCATATTTTATTAGTCTATTTAGTCGAGTTTTACATCCTAAACAAAATTAATTGTAAAAATTAAAAAAAAAAAAGCATAGGCCAAATACTCGATCACAATTTTTGCAAAATACCGTTACAAGTTTAACTAAAGTTCAACAATTGCATTCAACATATGGATTTCAAGTTTTTGTTCAACCGACTTTACATTGAAACCCTTTACATCAATGTCAATCACATGATTTTAGGTTTTCTGGTTACTTTTCTAATCTGGCAGTCCATTGACAGTTGGATATTATATGTATATATATATATAAACACATACACACACATATATACATATGCATACAACAGGCGTGCATATATATGTATATATATTGTGGTAACTGAATCTAGGACAAGGCCAACCAGTGAGCTAATTGTGATTTTTCAAGGTCACCTCCAACACAGAAAAGATAATAAAACATGTGGAGGCTGCTTCCGCAAGATGCCCCTGATGCCTAACTCAATAGAGATTTGAGGTGGACAACAGAGCAAAAGAGGTCGGGAAGCTTGAATGCTAAATAGCTAGCGTACTTTTATGGTGCTAAGGAGGGGTATTTATACCTATGAAAAGATAGAGAAGTTAATGGGACTATTGCTTTAATATGATAGCCTAACAGAAATAGCTTAGTGGTGACAGGCCTAACTACTAATACAAGTAATATCTGTCATATCAATTACATTTAGTCAATCTCGAAATTAGTATTCAGTAGTTATCTCAGAAGCTTAGTAGCTATGAGTTCGTTTTTGAGTTGTTAACTATTTCGTAACGTAAATTTCAAGATACTTTTAATTTTTTTTTTCTTCAAAAGCGGCAATTTGTAATTTCAAAATACTTTTAAGGCTGACCTGATTATGGCTTCCACATGTATGTATGCGTATTAACCTAAGCTACTTTCTATAATAGTTTGGCTGTATGGTAATCACATCCTAGTTCCATTCTAGAGAAAATTAGAGAATCCAATCCAACATCCATGTTCTTTCTCCTTCTAAAAAACAACAAAGAAAATGCAAGTCCTATCAATGTAATTCCTGAAATATGGACAACAAAACCAAAAAAATAAATCCAATCACTTTGAAAGTACATGAGCAACTTGAGCAAAACGTCATGGGGGTTGTCACGTGCCTCACGTGCTGCACCTCGCTTTGCCGTAGATCACAGAAACAGAAGATTTTTAAAATCAAGAAAGCATGTGGTTGCTGAAGTTAATTCAATAATAATATTGCAGATTGCAGTACTATACCTAAAGATACAATACGTCTATTTCTATGGTCCTAACTTGTAGCTGAAGACGTTACGACTTGACTTTCAACAAATGCCAAAAAAAAAGTGTTATTGCCTTATTTTTTTGGGATCTGAAAATTAATGCCCAGAAAAATGAAAAAGATAGATCCATGCATGGATGCTCTGGCGGCCTGGACTCTTCCCGCTGTGGCTGAGGTTGACGCCCATGCAGCTCATCCGGGGTTGATTGGATTGGATTCTTCTTGTGGTTGATAACGGAGGGATGGGAAAGAATTGGAATTTTGTCTCTCTACCGCTGTTTGTAATCCTTTGCTGAAAAATTGCTAACCCTTTGTCAATCAAATTTTCGGGAAATTAATTTAATATTTAAACATATTTTTTAATAATTTTACATATTTTTTATCTCACGCATGTTACATTTTAAAAAGTATTACAGTATTATTGTTTATATAATGTTACCAAAAAACACATGCGTGCATTAATTCACTTTCCATTTCGTGTTCCTAATGAAATTATTGGCACATGATAAAGAAGATATTGTGAGTAAATGCTGAAATTTGTTCACATTTCCCTTCTTTGGCAAATTAATTGAGGAAAATAAATGCTAAATCAATGCTGCAAATTCATGTTCAAATTTGACCTAATACACGAAAATAAGGTGAGATATTAGTAATATTTTTTGAAACCTTAGGGTATATATAACATAACATGAACCTAATATAGTAAAGAAATAAGGGGAAAAATGAATTTAAATTCATTTATAAAAGGTAATGCATAATACTTCTTTGTCACATTAATTTTGATTTTTTTTTTTTGCATGATTTACAAGAAGCTACAAGTGTGTCTAAGACAATTCACAAATTTAAACCAAAAAAAAAAAAAAAACCCTCCCTAGATGAATTGAAATTGTTATTGTTTTATTTAGTTTATTTTATTTTTTGACTAGATTTTATTCAACTAAAATATGAGCAAGTATTAGGTGTATCACATGACACATCAAAATCAATCACATATTATTAAATAAAACAAGATGTAATTTATCATCAAATAAGTATTTAATAAATTATTAATTTTGATATATATCATATTACAATGCGCACACACACTAACAACTTTAAAGAAAATCTCACCATTTGAGTAAATCCAAGTCCCTTAAAAAGATCCCAACAAGAAGATCTCAATCTCAATATCACCTAATTAAAAATATAAATCATCAAAATTTACAAACCTTATTGAGTTTTACACCGCACATTACATACACGGTCATATTTAGCACTTTTGGTGATTTCTAAGTTTAAATACATACAACAATTAAATTACAGACAGAGAGAGACTGAAGGAGAGAGAAACCTGAGGCATCAGCCTGCCACCCTCTTTCTCTCCCTTCTGCATCACTCATTCTCCTTCGTACTCTCCGTCCACCACCAACACCACCACCACCACTTCAGCCACCACCGCCAACAAGCTGATAATTCATTGTTTTTAGACGACCCCATTTCTCTCCAAAATGTTTCAGCCATGAAAAAGGGCCAAGAATCTCAATCTACTACATCCACCACCACCACCTCCAGAACTGGCGGCGGAGCTACGACGGCGATGAGGGTGATAGTACCCTTACAAGGAGTAGTACAAGGCCGAGGTGGCCTAATTCTAGGCTCAGTAATCCCGTGTGCTCTTTTTTATTTCTTTCAGCTTTATTTGAAGCGCAACCGCTCTAAAGGTGGCTCCTCCGCCGGCAACTCTCCGCCACCTCCAGCGAGGTCACCGTCGGGAACCCTTTTGTCGGAAACTTCTTTGCAAAGGGTCCAATCTCGTTCCCTATTATCTCCCAGAGGAGGGTCCGGTGGGGCAGCCCCTCAGTTGTCTTCAAGGGCTAATTCCATTGCCAAGCAAGCTGATGGGCCCTACTATGTTGGGTTGAAGAGGGTCTCTGAGGACCCTTATGATCAATCAACCAATCCTGATGGTGTTATTCAACTTGGCTTAGCTGAAAATAGAGTGGGTACTTCTTTTTATTTTTATTTTTTAAAATTTTGAAATGAAGTTTATGTCTTTCTATTATGGCATTGATAATTGAATTGGACGGTTACTATTTAGTTATATCTATTGTGGCTTTATGTTTATTTTTGGTGTCTTTGGTCCTTTTTTCTTTTTTTTTTTTTGGCTGTTTCTGAGTTTAACTGCATTGGTACAGAAATTGTGTCTTTTCATTTCGGCATTAATTGGTGAATTTAGCCTATTTTTATGCATCAATGAGTGGTATAATTACATTGTTTGTTTATTTTTATTGTATAGTTATGATCATTGTCGCTTTATGTGTTTAAGATTGAATTGGTAATTTTAGTTCAGGGGGTGCCAATTTTTGGAGTAATGAGATTGTTTCTTTGGTGATTGTAGTTGTCATTGGATTTGGTTCAAGAATGGCTGGCAGAGAATACTAAGGAATCAATATTGGGACAGGATTTGAGTATAAGTGGAATAGCCACTTATGCGCCGTTTGATGGGTTGATGGATTTGAAAGTGGTAAGTAGTTTTGGATTTCGTCGAAATTTTCTCTGTTTCCTGTGCTTACGATTCTTGTCATAGTTGCATCATAATATGTAATTTCCATTGCTTTGATTTTCTCTTCTACTGAAATGTGATAATTTAATTCACACCCAGTTGATATTCTTCTGTTTTGGATTTTTCTAGCCGAGCTTTACATGCTTATTTCGTAGTAGCAAGTGATATCTTTTAAGATAACATATGGCAAATGTAATGGCACAATTCAGTTGTGAATACTTTTCTGATCAAATAGTGCCTCTGTAAACTACTGTGAACTTGCAATTTGTTATTTTCTATTGCAGTGCGTGAGAATGAGAATGAAAAAACAAGAACAAAAGTATCAAACATATTTGAAATTCACTGAATGCTTTGGCCTGCTAAGTCCCACTCCAGAATACTTTTATTATTGACCACGTAATACTAAATTATTTTATTTTTTCCCATTTTTTCATGATTCTGGCCCTTTCTGTGGTTAGGTGCAATTGATGCTAAATTATTCAGAAGTTTATATCTTCACTCTAATATGCTTAAAATCGTATTCATTTAATTGTTTTTAACAAAAGTAGAACTTCCTGTTAGACTATTTTATGTTTATGGAAGATGTTAAGCTCCCTTAGCAGGTTTTGTCAAATAGGAACTGAGTTGCTTACAAGTACAATAACACATGATTGTTTTCAGATCTGGAAATTAATTATTATTTATATTTTTGGTAATGAATTTTGTGGTGTTGGAACACTGAACTACAGCACTGGTCATCACAAAAATTTTTTTTTTTTTGTTTGTTACTTGTAAATAATGGCATTGTGATTCTCTTGTATGCAAACAAGTCACATTTTTATGTCCTATGCAAAGTTACTGTGTTCTGCGTTCATAGAAATTGACAGATGTGAATACTTACGAGTCACTGTAGTTTAAAGGTGTTAGATATGAGTAAGTTGTTGGTGGTTGTAATGGCATTGCCTTTGAGTATTATTCCAACAATAATGCCACAGAAGTCAAATAAAGTTTACTCTTAGCTCGTAACACAGCCCTTATAGCTTCCAGTTAATTAAGATGGAGAATATGTTTATTCAGTGATTGAACGAATAGTTTTGTTCACTGTGCTTGGAGCAGCTTTTGATCTTCATTGCTCTATGCTAATTTCAGTTGCTCTTGTAGGCAGTTGCTGGATGCATGTCTCAAGCTATGGACAGACCAACATCCTTTAAACCTTCACAAATAGTTTTGACAGCTGGTGCAATCCCTGCAATTGAGATACTCAGTTTCTGCTTAGCTGACCCTGGAAATGCATTTCTTGTTCCTTCACCTTATTATCCTGAGTAAGAGTCATGATCTGTTCTCAGAACATTTTATTCATGGTCATTGTTTTGTCTAGGTGCTGACGTCATTATGTAATGTCCAGTCTTGACAGAGATGTAAAATGGCGAAGTGGCGTGGAAATTATACCCATTCCTTGCCGCAGTGCTGACAACTTCTGTCTGAGTACCACTGCTCTTGACCGGGCCTTTAGCCAAGCTAGGAAACGAGGTCTCAAGGTTCGTGGGATCATAATTTCAAACCCTTCAAATCCTGTGGGCAACTTGTTCAATCGGGAGACTCTTTGTAGTCTTTTGGACTTTGCAACAGAGAAGAACATTCATGTTATCTCAAATGAAATATTGGCAGGATCCACTCATGGAAGTGAAGAGTTTGTCAGTATGGCAGAGATAGTTGATGCTGATGATTTTGATCAGACAAGATTCCACATAGTATATGGTCTTTCAGAGGACCTCTGTCTTCCAGGTTTTAGGGTTGGAGTCATCTATACTTTCAATGAGCATGTTTTGGCTGCTGCTAAAAAGTTGGCAAGATTTTCATCCATTTCTGCTCCAACCCAGCGTTTGCTTGTCTCAATGTTGTCAGACACAAAATTCATCCACCTGTTAATCAAGAATAATCGGGAAAGGATTCAAAGGATGTACATTGAGTTTGTTGCTGGACTAAAGCAGTTGGGCATTGAGTGTGTGAAGAGCAATGGAGGCTTTTACTGTTGGGCAGACATGAGTGGGTTAATCAGATCGTACAATGAAAGAGGAGAGCTTGAGCTCTGGGATAAGTTGCTGCATGTGGCTAAGATTAATGTTACTCCTGGATCTTCCTGTCACTGTATTGAACCTGGTTGGTTCCGTTTATGTTTTTCCACATTAAATGAGAAAGATATTCCAGTAGTCATGGGTCGTATTAAGAAAGTTTCTGAATTATGTAAATCTCGAAGTTGAGTTGTTATTGATTCCTCATTTTTAGCTAAAGAATCAAATCCTACAATTCCTTTGGTAGGTGCGCTCTCCAAGAATTCTGTGAGTTACAGGACTACTACAGAACCAGTCTGCTATGGGGTATCTGTCAAAGAATGAATGGCAGATTTATGTAATTTCTGTACCACGTCTGGAAAGTCCTGAATTCTGTGGTAGATGTTGAAGGCAATGCTGGGTACCTTGATTTGGTTCGTTTTGTAGTTCTGACCCCTGAAGATGAAGTTTCTTTGTTCTTCATGTTCTGAGAGGGATACGCTGGAACTTACAATCTCACAGCCTTTTGGAGACAACATTTCTGGGCATGCACGCATGTGACCATCCATTGATGAGCTATGCACACACTAAGCCTTGAAGTCTGTTACTAGGTTTCCTCGTTCTGTTATTACAAAATTCAATATACGAATCTTTTCCAGGATCTGAAAATTGTAAATAGTTCATTTACTCTTGATGCAAAATGCAAGTGCTACCTTGTTTAAGAAAAGCAGTTGCAAATTATTCTAGAAGAATTGCTAGTTATTGCATTTGTCAAGGACAGAGAATTTGTTGAATAGTTCTTTTTCTTTTACACTCAATTTTGTGGTACCATTAATTATTTTATTGATGAATGAAATTTTTTGGCCATTCAAGTTATGGAACTTGTATCATAAGCGCTAATAATTAAATTTAGGGTTAATAACAGTTTGCCCCCCTAAACTTAATGGGGTAGTCACACTTTGCCCCCCTGAACTTTGAATATATACATTTTACCCCCCAAAGTGTCCTATTTGACTTTGACCCACTCATTTACAATTTTTTCTTCCAAAACTACCCTTGCCCACTCCTAAATTACTTTAGCTTTATGAATTTTTAGTGATCAACTTTTGACTATTTTATTATTAATTTATTTCAACCCTACTATATATTCTCCACATCTTATAGAAAAGATAAATCGATATCTCTATCCAAATTAACAAGAACAAATATATGAATCGTTCTAAAATGTTAAAAGTAAATTTAGCAAAATAAAATAAAATGATATATCTTTCCAAATCAATAAGAACAAATATATAAATTGCTCCAAAATGTCAAAAATAAATATGTATTTGTCATGATATTTTTACCATTACTATTTTCAAAAAGAATATGTTCTTCCCAACAAAAGCACAAAGTAAAAGGTTTTACATGGCAATAAAATATTCCAAAAGCAACATGTTTTCCCTGCTACAATATATACAAAACTGTAACAATCTATTAAATTGCAGTCTAAAATAAAAGCATTAAACAACAAAAAGTGCAGTCTAAATTTGTTGATTTAGATAGAAATATCGTTTTATCACTTTTGCATGATTTATTTTTTATATTTTGGAACGATTCATATATTTCTTGTTGATTTGGATAGAGATATCGATTTATCTTTTCTATTCTATAAGATGCAGGAAATATATAGTAGGGTTGAAAAAATTAATAGAATAGTCAAAAATTGACCACTAAAAATTCATAAAGTTAAGGTCTAGCAAAAATAAAATAAAATGATATATCTTTCCAAATCAATAAGAACAAATATATAAATTGCTCCAAAATATCAAATAAATATTTATTTGCCATGATATTTTTACCATTACTATTTTCGAAAAGAATATGTTCTTCCCAACAAAAACACAAATTAGAAGGTTTTACATAACAATAAAATATTCCAAAAGCAACATATTTTCCCTGCTACAATATACACAAGACTATAACAATCTATTAAATTGCAGTCTAAAATAAAAGCATTAAACAACAAAAAGTGCAGTCTAAATTTGTTGATTTAGATAGAAATATCGTTTTATCACTTTTGCATGATTTATTTTTTATATTTTGGAACGATTCATATATTTCTTGTTGATTTGGATAGAGATATCGATTTATCTTTTCTATTCTATAAGATGCAGGAAATATATAGTAGGGTTGAAAAAATTAATAGAATAGTCAAAAATTGACCACTAAAAATTCATAAAGTTAAGGTCTAGCAAAAATAAAATAAAATGATATATCTTTCCAAATCAATAAGAACAAATATATAAATTGCTCCAAAATATCAAATAAATATGTATTTGCCATGATATTTTTACCATTACTATTTTCGAAAAGAATATGTTCTTCCCAACAAAAACACAAACTAGAAGGTTTTACATAACAATAAAATATTCCAAAAGCAACATATTTTTCCTGCTACAATATACACAAGACTATAACAATCTATTAAATTGCAGTCTAAAATAAAAGCATTAAACAACAAAAAGTGCAGTCTAAATTTGTTGATTTAGATAGAAATATCGTTTTATCATTTTTGCATGATTTATTTTTTATATTTTGGAACGATTCATATATTTCTTGTTGATTTGGATAGAGATATCGATTTATCTTTTCTATTCTATAAGATGCAGGAAATATATAGCAGGGTTGAAAAAATTAATAGAATAGTCAAAAGTTGACCACTAAAAATTCATAAAGTTAAGGTTAGTTTAGAAGTGGGCAAGGGTAGTTTTGGAAGAAAAAATTGTAAATTAGTGGGTCAAAGTCAAATAGGACACTTTGGGGGGTGAAATGTATATATTCAAAGTTCATGGGGGCAAAGTGTGACTACCTCATAAGTTCAGGGGGAAAAACTGTTATTAACCCTTAAATTTACAAGGCATGAGAACAATGGCGGAATGGTGGAGACACTCAAAAAACAAATATCCTCTGTTAGAATCGCATGGTAGGAGCGAAGGTGGAAGTAGCACTGTTTCCACTACTGAATGCTGGCTGATTTAATAAAAGAAATCAAATATGTAGAGACTCTTTTATAATTTCCATCAAGAGATGATATAAAACACATGAATTTATTGAGGAATTACAGGGAACAATTGACAATGGTGATCACAAAATGAATACAAAAGAATCTTTGATTGCTTTTTACCAAGAAAACTAATCTCCTTATCATCCCACATGTACACCAAAGGCCATGCAAGCTAGAAGGCTAATCTTGTTTTCTCTCTGTATGAACATTGCACATTAACAAAATGGTCCATCAATTCCTTCAATCCACTTGCTATGAACCTAAACCATTTCTTATGGACTCCAGAAACTGAACTACCTCAGCCATGCTTGGTCTCCTGGTAGGCACTTCAGAAGTACAAATCAGTCCCAATTTCAAAACCTGAATCAGCTCGTTTTCAGCAAACCCACGCAACCTTCTGTCAAAACAGTCTGAAGCAGCCCCCCTTTCTATCAACCCCCTAACATATTCACACAAAATTACCACCTCAGTTGCCACCGGGCTTTCCACGGGTTTCTTTCCAGTAATCAATTCTAACAGAATTACACCAAAACTGTAAACATCACATTTGTCACTCAGCCTTAGACTTTGAGCTAACTCAGGTGCAACATAACCAACTGCATTGTGAAACTTGGTTAGCCCATAATTGTCCAGCAGGGGGAGTAACTTTCCCAAACCATAGTCAGACAATTTCGCTTCATAGTTGTCGTCAAGGAGAACGTTAGTGGACTTGATATTGAGATGAAGAATGGGAGGTCTGCAGTCATGATGAAGGTAGGTAAGAGCTCTGGCAGTTCCCAGGGCTACCTGAAACCTCCTTGGCCAGTTTAGTTCAGGATTACCAACACCAGTGCTGGTTCCAGGATAACTAAGCCCATGCAAATTATCATGCAGATTTCCATTTGGAACAAATTCTGACAAAATTAGCTGCATGCTGGAGGACCAGTAGTAACCATGGAAAGTAACAAGATTTGGATGGCGAAGATTTCCTAGTCGTCCAATTTCATGCTCGAACTCGTCTTGGTTTCTGATTCTTCCCAAAGTCTCAAGCTTCTTTACGGCAATAGAAATATCACCTTCAAAAGTAGTTTTGTACACTGTCCCAATGGAACCCCCGCCAATAATACACTCCTTATCAAGCAAAGCTTTAGTGCCAGCCTCCCAATCTTCATATTTTGAGGGCAAAGTCTTGCTGAAGAGGACCAACTTTCCAATTATGATGTTCGAATCTGTTGATGCTAGTGGAGTGCTCTCTACAACCACTGCTTCATCTTCTCTTCTACTCCTGGTGCGAGCTTTGATGTTCATCACTGTTATTACACATACGCCTGTGAAGATCACAGCAGCTGCAACAATAGCAACGATGGCTGAAGGGCTGAGCTTTTTCCCTCTAGCCATTTTGGTGACATTGCCAGCACACAAGGTTTCTAACGGAGCACCACAGAGACCTGGATTATTAGAAAAGGCTGAAGGTCCAAATCGTTGGATGCTTGAAGGTATAGAACCCAAAAGGTTGTTGTAAGAGACATTAAAGTGAGTTAAGTTTTCCAAATTTCCAAGAGCAGAAGGGATTTGTCCAGATAAAATATTATGTGACAAATCTAAAGAATGTAAGTTAGACAATTTTCCAAGTGTTGATGGTATGCTCCCATTAAGCTTGTTGTTATGTAGGTCAAGAATCACAAGATATGACATGTTGTAAAGGTTTTGTGGTATGTCACCCTGTAAAGAATTTCCAGAGACATCCCTGCAGCAATATTTTACAGTTACATTCAAAACTTAATGTAAAAGCGATTTTAATTTAAAGTTAGAAAATTAAACATAGAAATTGGACTCACAGCTCAAGAAGAAATCTGCAATTGGCTATCTCATCAGGTATCTCACCACTGATGTCGAGATTATGCAAATCCAGAGCTTGGAGCCACTCAATACTGCCAATTTCTTTTGGGATGATACCATCAATTGAATTATTTGCTAATCTAATTACCAAAAGCCTCGTCAAATTGGCAATCTCAATTGGTATGCTTCCACTAATTCTGTTGAACCCCATATCCAAGTACTTAAGAGCACTGCATTTTGTAATACTTAATGGAATTTTTCCATCCAAATTATTCTCCGAAACGTCTAGAAACTCCAAACGCTCACTACAAGTTTCAATCTCGGGGATTTCCCCTGAAATCCATTATGCGAAATGTTGAAATATGTTAAGTTTGCCAGTCCAAGAGCTCCAAAAGGGGCCAAACCAGTAAACAAATTGCTACCAAGGTCCAAAACCTCCAGGTGTCCACAGGCAGACACTTGTTCTTTAACATTTCCCGATAGCACATTGCCCCTCAAAGATAAGTACACTAATCCTGGAATGCTGCAAATTTCTGAAGGTAATACACCAGTGAGATTGTTATAAGATAAATCTAATCCCTCCAGATTCAAGCAGTTTCCAATTGACACCGGTATCGCTCCTGAAAGACTGTTCCTCGAAAAAGAAATGAACCTTGTTTTGTAACAATTCTTAAACAAAGCTGAAGGAATATCTCCACTATATCCATTTTTTGACAAATCAAGAAATCTTATACTAGATAAATCTCCAAGAAATTCTGGGATTGAGCCAGATAAAGCATTAGAGCTAAGATTTATCTTCCAAAGTGTACCAATCTCACCATATTCAGTAGGAATGTTACTAGTAAATTTATTCCCAAACAAGGTAAGCGTTCTCAAAGATTTTAATCCTGACAAGGCAGGAGATAAAATTCCACCAAGACTAGTATTCCACAACACAATCTTCACTACATTTCCAGCAGAATTACAAAACACACCGCTGTAATTTTGACAAGGGCTTCCATTTTGATCCCAAGACTTCAAACTATTAAAAGGGTCAGTAGAAATATTACTCTTGAATTGAAGCAAGATTTCTTTTTCAGTCAATGAGGAAACAATCACAAACTCTAGCAAGCATAAGGAGCTAAAGAAAGCAAGGCAATTAAGACATGTACCTAATCTTTTCATGCTCCCAGCAAATCCCCAGCATTATAATTGCTGGATCCAATTCTAAAACAGCTTGATCTCTGCTTCTGTACTGCATACACACTAACACTCATTAATGCAGGTGGGCCTCAATTACGAGAAAAGCAAGATCACAATTTTGACTGAAAAGAAGCATCTTTTCACTTAAATGCTTAATCTCGCAGCAAAACACATCAAGAATCCAAGTACATTCTGGGAGGTTTGGCTTGAAACATGCCAACCCTTTTCTTATTTCATTGTTACCAATCTTTCTTTGAAGAACAATGAAGTAGGAGTTTTGGGCACTTTGTGCTAATGGGTTTGATTCAGAGAACCCTAAATTCTATGTTTTTCCACAGTTTCAAGAAAATTGAAGAGTCCAAGAAGTGGGGATAAACAGAGAGAATCAGAGAGAGAAGGGGGAAATTAGTTGTTTTTGTTGGGCTGGGGCTGGCTGGCTGGCTGGCTGACAATGGCATGCTATAGAAAGATCAGTAATTAAATGGAAATTGGCTGGAAAGAAGAGCAGGTACAGTACAACTTGCAAAATTTAGTATTGCTATTAGTAACTACTGAAATCTTATGCAAAACAAACTAAAAAAAGGTTACTATAAATTAAAGGGTTGCCGCCACGTGGACTTTAGTGTTACTGTGTTTTCTTCCTCCATACTCCTCACACACACTCTCTCTCTTTCACACACGACACACTGTGAAAGATATTAATATAGTTTTGTGGGATGTGTTAGTGATGGCTGATGAGTGGAAAAGTATACAATACACCACGTGCATTACCACGTGGTGTACTAGAACCAATAATTTATCGTCATGGGATAATGGTGGGTCATACCTTGTATTATTTGGACGATATGTGATTGGTTCTAGTGCACCACGTGGCACGCCACATCAGGAGTGAGTATTGCGTGCACCACGCACGCCACGTGGCGTGCGTGGTGCACGCAATACTCACTCCTGATGAGTGGTAGTAATAAGAAGGATGATAGGGGGAAGAAACAAAAGAAAGAACCGTTTTGTCTGATTAGGAATTTATGAGTCCTAAATATACTATTGAGTATTGACTATAAAGCGGACCTATCAGACTTCGTAGGGTCTGCTTCCACACAGCGAAGAAGCATTTATTCTCACCAACAAACAACCAAGGCAGCTACACCATCACCACCACCAACTGGCTCATTCATTATATCAATGACCAAAGTTAGAGGTAGAAAGAGAAAGGGGTTGGTCGAATTGAACGAGTTTTTTTGGCAATTTTTGCCATTTGAAATTTTGGTTTTGTGTCACTCCATTACAAAGGATATAGACAATTTTTCTTTTTCAAAAGAACAAGAAGATTCTTTCTTTTCAATCATTTGTATAGTTTTAGGATAAGAGACTCTAACCTGATGCATTTTCTTTAAAAGAAAAAAAAAATTGAGGTTACCAGTCTACTCTTTTTCTAATATGTAGATTATTTCTCTGTCGTAGAATTATGCCAAATTCATGCATTTGTGAGACTTCAACCGAGTCTTTTTATTCTTAAACTGTCAGCCTAATACACTTGGCCATAATTCTTAAATCAGGCCATAGGCCTGATTGTTTCTTTAACGTAAATACAATGGTACACCTAATTTTCGTCTCCTCTGTTAGACAAAAACTCATTGACAATTATTGGCCAACAATGGCAGTTTTAGTGCACTCAACCAGCAATGTAGTTGGTTGATGAGTCTATGCATGTTTTGTTACCTGATGATTAGTTCTCATTTCCTTTTCATATTTGAGTATTCGTATTTTTATTTTCTGTTTGAATCAATCAAGATTCTGGCTTGGAAAACCTCTTTTCAACCCGTTATGCTCCTTTCTGGTTCAATAGATATGTTCATTTGCTCGTTTGACTAACTAGGACAATAAGAATAAACAATAATCAAGAGCATGCAACTGTAATGTAATTAGCAACAGCAAAGGGTCAAGGTGAAAGATTTACTGAAATGCCACGGCCACAAAAACCTATGACTGTCCTAACATAAGTTGTCCACTCCACATCCCCTTGTTCTTATTAGGTAGACTTACCACCTAGTTTGTTGCAGAATACATTATGCATGCAACATTTACATTATTATGGCTTGAATAGCCATCTAAAATTGCATAATTTTTCAATTGCATTTATTACAAAGTCAGTGCATGAACGATAATATTCAAAATTTTAAACTGGAAATCTCATGGGAACACCTAAGCCGCTTTCACTACTTATCTAATTCTCGAATTTTCAACAATTAAAGCGTGTAGGAAATGATTTTCTTGTCTTTTTTGGGTTTGACATAGATGATTGATCTTATCTATATGTTCAGTTGCCTTTATTTCTCTTTTTAGTTTTGTCAATGTTATTTATTGCAGTTATGGAATTGAAGCAAGCATAACAGGTAGAGGGCAATTCTTATACGAAATGAACCCCACAACCACACAGCGTATTGTGGTTTGCTGGCTGTTGCAGCCTTTAGAATTCTCTCTCTCTCTCTCTCTCTCTCTCTCTCTGTTTCCCATATTCAACATGGCCATACATCAACATCATTCTTCGACCTTTAGCATATAACAATCTTCTTTCGAGCACTTGGTTGCCCCTAAGATGTGTATTGTTGTTTGTATTGTGTGTTGTTTTTGTCTCATTTTAATAAGATCTATACTACAAAACTGAAATTCTAAACCAAGTAATCCAGATCCATATGCCCGAATTTTATAATGTCAATTCATAATTTGGCAAAGTAATTTGTAAACACAAGAATTAGATCAAGAACTACTAGCGGTCTTGTTAGACTCCGGCCACGACACGTAAGTTTTAATCTGAGAGGAAGTTGTAATGTGGTGGACTTCTTGATATTAACCTGCTTTGATTATTGACCCGCGTATAACTTTCAGTTTGCAACTGGCCAAAACTGATAATTGCGGAGAATTTTGGTAAAGATAATATGATAATTAATGCTAATTAGTACTAACATTTTTAGTCTCTATCATTGTGAAAATTAAAAAGACCAATACTGTGCGAAAAGCAAAATTTTCCTTTTTTTCTTGCTGGGAACCACCAGTGATCTTTTAAAACTTTTCTATTAAGTTATTGGGAACCACCAATGTCACTGTATGGTGGAGGGAGGAAACAATGCCGTTTCATTCAAGTTCCATCCTTAAAAGACTACATTAACGTTCATGTAGTAATGCAAGGTTTTTTTGTTCCCCACCTACGAAGTCAAACTGGTACTCCTTGCAGCAGACAAATCCTCAAAATTCTACTCAAAAATCTTAGCTGCAGTTGATAATTCGAGGACGTAACCTTCTTTCCACTCAAATATCACTGTCGTTACTGTTGTTTCGCAGCGATAAAAACGTTTAGACACAATTTAACGTCACAAAAGCCGAAGAACAGTCTTTGACATGCGACGATTGTACGTATTAATTAGCTCCTTTCGTAATATACGTGAGTTCTTAATAATTGTAGTAAAAAAACAAAAATACTATTCTTAAGCCAAAAAGTAGGAAAAGATGTTTAGTTGACTGATCAAAAGATCCAAATAACTGTCATTCCATAACCAATAATTGTAATGTAAGTGTCCAACACGGATTGGCATCCATCTGTTGTACAACTGTGCACCTAGGCATAAAGTTTAAAACATTTCTCCTTCAGAGTAAACATGAATGAGACAATGAATGGACCACAAAAATAATTAAAAGAAATAGAAAAGAAGAAACTGAGGAAAGAAGATCAACAGGGCAATGAAACCGACATTCATGTTCTTTGCTTTTCAATCGAGAAATGAGACTGTAGCGAAAAAGGGTGTTTTATTTTTTTGCCCCAGTTGACATTTCTTCATTTCCTTACTCTGGACAAAAGGGGATATTAAGTCACAAAGCAATGTCTGGTTATCATTAACATTGACCAAACCAAATACAGAAGGCAAGTTTTAAGTTTGAACAAAGTTGTAATGTGAAAAAGGCAATTTCCAAAATAAAAGAAAATATTCCAGAAATCTTACCTCTTCTCCCTTCTTTGTCAACTACAAATTCCTTGCAATTACCACAGCAACTTCCTTGTGCTTCTCTGCATTTCTAGTGCTGGCCAGATCTTTTAAAATGTGTCACATACATACAGAAATTGAAGTGGTGGCAGGAAAATTGTACACTACAGCCTTTCTATGATGCCATGTTAAATTCCCGTGCCCTCTAAAAGTTCCAATGAAAAGCTAAAACTCTCACAAAAATCAGAATTCTTCACATCTTCAAAAGTTTAACATGCCAAAAAAATTTAACAATTCATCTGGCTGTGCTTAAAACATATGGTCAGAAATGGCTAATGATTTCGGTCTTGGATGGGCAGCGACACTGCCCTACAGTTTGGGCTATTCTTCGTTCTGCTTGCAATCGTATTGCCTACAAAATCAGTGGCATAAGCTACAAGGCCCATACATGTAGCAAGTCAATTTATAGGCAACTTCAATGTCCAACTTCCTTAGAATAATATGTCTGACAGTTTACAGGATCAGGGTTTGCTAGACCACCCTGTTAACATAAAATTGTGTCGTTCCAAACAATGCCCTGACATTTTAGAACAATAACAGTTGACATTCAAATTATGTACAACCATCAATACAATGAGAAAAGGAGAGTGATGTAACATACATCAAATAGATTGATGATTCCTTTTGTTTATTTAGAACATCTATACAGATTAGGCATAAATATCAATCCTGTTAGCTGTTAGTCTTTGATTTCCCATCATCCACCGCAATTCTATGCAGAAACATCTTCACTTAGTTGACCACAACCGAAGAATTGAATAATCAGTTTATAACACCCCATCCAGTAATAAATTGCATTTATACGGGCCCATAGAACCTGAACTGGAGGTAAACCATTCTTGCTCTTAAGTCCAGAGAGAAAACAAGAAGCTCACTGAAGTAATAGCTCTTCTTCCTTCTGCAGTTCTTTGAGCCGCCTTTTTGCATACACTGTTACTACTACTGTAGTAGCAACAGTAGCACAAAAACCAATAAGATTCAAAATTATCTGTGGAGCTGACAAGATGCGATGATCATGTGAAGCATCCGCTAAAGTTTTTATCAAAATACCACTGCAATAGAACAGAGAACTTCTCAAATGAAAGAAAGTTGACACTAAACAAATCATCTTAATACATGGATAGCCTGGGTAAAGGAATAAAGTGACATACAATTACAACTGGAACTAATTGCCAGGGATGACAATATACAAAATGTTAAGAAAGAAATACATCCACGGTGATTCTATGAGCAAACTTAACCAAACTTTGCATAATTACACATTTGCAACACTTTCCCCACTAAAACAAAGCATCTAAAAGTTTCAACCAACTCCACGAGTATTACGAAAGCAACACACTCAAAAGGTTCCATTTCCATACCAACAAATGATTTTTCTAGAAGTATTGTTTTCACACTCAGGTCCCAAGCTTGCTTACTTTTGTCAGACAGTCTTTGCAGCCAAGTGTATTTTTTCTAGAAGTTTTCTTGTCAAACTCAGGTTCCAAGCTTGCTTACTTTCATCAGGCAGTCATTGTAGCCAAGTTAAAAGATTCCAAGCTTGCTTACTTTCATCAGATATACATTGTAGCCAAGCATTTTAACTTGCATATACAGCTAAATAACTTTAATAAAGTATGAGAAGGTCATCTCCATTTGTAACTATAAATCTTTTTAAAAGAATTCACCCCTCTTCTTCTTCTCCTACAAGTAACTCTATTGCTTATAGATCTGCCATTCAGACCAGAAACTTTTCGTTACCATATAAGTACCTATGTTTAGCTTCTCCCGGCTGCTATCCAGCAATTATCCCATTTTTCCAGCATACTAAAACCAAATCTAGTGAAGTTCTAAGGGACTGTTGTTGTACAAGTCTGGTGAAGTTTCACCAGCAAACATAAGAGCTGTAGCCTCTAGTCCTCTGCCTCAAAATTAATGACGTCTAACATCCCTGGAAATTTCAGCCCCTACATCTAAAAAATATCTCCATCCACGAAGTATGGTAGACGGCTGTCTAAATTTCAAGAATGCATATCAGAAACACAAGGCTCACTGTATAGACTGGAACCTAAAAACAATGACAGCCAATAAAAAATTGTATGCTTTAAGTACAACTCATGAAGCTAGTTTCCTTGAAAGATGCCATAATGTACAACAAGAATAAGATAAGCCATGAAATCTGGTATATGTCCTGCTTTTGATTGACTATCAGTTAGAGGAGGGTAAATTGCCCATTGTTTTGTTCAAACTACTATAAACATGAAAAAAGCAATAAAAAGATCATCCTTTTGATTCATAAATATAAGTTATCTAGTCAAATCCTTTGAGGGTTGGAGGATTGGAGAGAAATCAACTTTACACAAAAGAAGAACATTATCCCCACAACCCACCCCCAAAAACGCCACCCCAAAGAAACAGAAAAGAAATAAGAAACTGTATAGTTCATGCATGTGAGAACAAAACACCACCAGAAACTAGTAACCCCACAAGGTTTTATCTGCAGTAAATTATCCTAACACTTGCAATATACTTTGTGTTACAATCCACACAATGTGCAATAGCAATATGACCTAGACTACAGGCAATCATAAAACAAAACCCAACAAGGAGAAGTTGAACCACAAAATTCAAAGAGCAGCAATATTGTTTTTGCTGCTGATTCCCAATCAAATACATGTTATAATCCCAATAATGAGCAGAATCATTTCAGTTTTGATGCAAGCAATCATGAAAAAAGTACAGTTTGAAAAGAACATAAAAGATTATAGACACATTCACATATGGCCAATTAGACAAGTAATTATTGATAACCAGATAGAATGAGATATAAGAATGACTTGACACAATTATACAGGCACATTGTTGTTTGACGATAAATGCACCATACACCATTTATTACAAGAGATGTGTAAAATAGGCCAGCATATTTCGGTCATCAAGTATTATAAAAAAAATCAATGAGCAGTAAGGATGAGACTGAGTATACTTACGTGTAAAGGGTAAGAAATATTTCCGGTACCATGCCAACAAGCGAACCCAACAAGTAAGGAACATACTTAACATCAGTTGCCACAGCACAATAGTTATAAATAATGTAAGGAAAAGGAGAAATCCTGATCAAGGCTACAGCTCGGAACTGGTTAAAACAATTCCCTTCACCAGCTAGTTTTATAACTGAAGCTCTTTTAGGATATCTTTCCAGCAATCCCTTTAATAGAAAAAAAAAAAAAAAAAAAGAAGATACATTTGTAACAAGTGGAGAACGAAATTGGGATCAATGGAAAATATTCTTCAAATGAGGATACAGACCTGAATTTTACGATGGAAAAGAGAACCTATAAAATAAGGAAGTGAAACACCCATGGTCACCGCTCCAATTATGAGCAAAAACCCATAGCCATACCCAAAGGTCATCCCTGCCACCCACATGGATGGTGAAGAAGGAAGAAGCAGGGTCGGAAATAATGCCACGGAACCAAAAACAAGAAGTGCCAAAACTGGTATACTAAATGTTTGAGTTTCCCAATTTAGAATAGGGATGATCTCCTGAAAAAGGATAACTTATTAGCTAGGAATTGTGCAATTTGGGAAAGTAATTGAATTCAAAAGTTATGAATCTAAATCCAGGTTCTGATTCCCAGTGTTCATATGAATATCAAATATTACTATGACCACAAAATGCAGATTAACCAAGTACACGCATTTAGTCACAATCTCATAATGACCATCACCTGATCATTATTGTAAACTATTTTCCAAACTTCCATTGGACGTGTTAATTTTAATGCCATGTAAATACCAAGATTTCAAAAGTTGATGTTCATCTTCAGATAACCTAAAGCCAGTAATAGTATATCTATCACAATTCCACAATACATATCCAGCAACCTCTTCGTTGGTTACTGAAATCACAGACAATTTTAAGCACTTACTCTGCTAATTCAAACATCAAACTACTAGACGAAAGAGAGCCCAAAATCATATGAAAACAGTTTTCAGTATCTGTTTCAGTTTACCAATCAGGTTAGGCAACAATGATCTTAGAATTACAGGTCAAATACAAATTCCTAAACCACTAGCTAGCTTGAGAAATTGACCTAAGACAGAGCACAGCAATTCAATAAGATAATTAAACACCAACACATCAATAAAAAGGTCCTTATCAAAACCTTCAAACCCAGCAATAAATACCCCATTGCCCACATGCAAGGGCATACCAACAACAACAACATATACACACATAAATACACATGCATTCACACATATCAACTTAACTGCACATAATTATAAAGTTGCATGCTTTTAATTCATCTTTTTCCAATAAAAATTAAAACTTATCAGATGAAATTTCTTTTAACCTTGTCCATAAAGAAGGGTCCTATCCATTTGAAGAAAACAGCAGCCAAGACTCCTAGAAAGGCCCCCAAAACAACCAATTTAGCCCACCACCATATAGAAGACCAGCATCTATTGCAACAAGAAGAAGAAGAAGAAGAGGAAGATGACGCTGATGCTGATGCAGAACCCACCCCCAATCCCAATCCCCTGTCTGCTGCCCCACCAATACCATCCTCCAAATCACCACCCTTCAATCTAACATAATCCCCATTTAGGTCCTTCTCCTCCTCCTTCTCCCCTGCTTTTTTCCATCCGAAAACCGGCATCGACATCAGCACACCCAATCAAAACCCACAATCTCAAACAGAAAAAGAAAAATCTAAAAGAATACAAGAAAACTAAAAAAACCCAGAATTATTTCTGGGTTTTCGATTTTATTTCAGAAAGTCAGCACCTTTTTTCCTATTACCGCTAAATACCAAAAAAAAAAGGAACTTTTGTCAATGGTGATACTTATAATGGAGGAAAACAAAGAGGGGAGTGAGAAATAAAAAACGCGTGGAGGTTACAGAAACAATAATGTATGTAAATTGTGCTCTTTTTTTTTGGTGTGTTTTTGTGTGTGTGTGTGTTCAGAGGAGCAGCAAGGGAGGTGAAGGTTGGAGGTGAAGATGACCGGCTGGTGAAGGGAGGCAATCAGTTTGATAAAAAAACTTAGAATTGGTTAATTAACGTAAGTTCAATTTATTTTAGTATTATTCCAGAAGTCCAAGAAAAGATAAATCACGTTGGCATAAATTTATAGGCTGTAAAAAAAAAAAGAAATTTGCCAATTACAGATTAGCCAAAAGCCAACTACTTTCTACCAATTACAGAATTTGGCATATTCCTATGTTCCATTGGATTTGGACGTGAGTTTTTTATTATTGTTGTAAAAGAAAAAGGGATTTTATTTGTTGGATAAAAAAGGGAACATACATTTCTTGTTTTTCCCAAAAATAAGATTTTGTATTTAGGTAAAGGAAAATGATATGTGTACATATTTTGCAATTTCTTGTACACACTCCAATATATGTTTTGGTGTACTTTACATATTTGTCATTTGGCATAAAAAATACCTTGAAAATGTGCAAGAAGTTAAAATGAATGTGTTAAGATTATCACTTTTAGACAAAAAGAATACCATGTTGAATTAGTATTAGTCTCAAATTTCATCTGTATTTCAGAGGGAGAAAACACATACTAGAAGTTTTATCAAGTACAATATTTATTTGAATTTATAATGAAAAACATGTAAATGTGAACACTAATTTCAAATAATTACTTGGGATGGGGTAAATCCACATTAATTCAACCAATGTTATTTGAAAATTTTTGAAAACTTACTTGGATTAAACTTAAAGATAAAAGTTAATGGCATCAACTTTGGTGTAAATACATGTCACGTAATTAGTGATTGCATTATACATGAATGAATATGTGGTAAATCTCTAGGAGAAAATGGTCAAAATCCAGAGTGCTTAACAACATTGAAATTGATTCTTGAATCAAACCTGTTATACTAGCTTTTTAACTGAGTAAATATCTATCTTCACTAACACCCAAAATTGGAAAAAACAGAAGGAGATATGGAAGATGGCAAAATTGTCAAATCAGAAAAAAAAAAAAAAAAAAAGGTAAATGGGGGCGATAGCAAAAAGCAAAATATTTTCGAACCTCCAACGGACAGATTAAAGAGTCACGATAGAAACGACACCGTCTAGTGATTATAGAATCATATTAGGTAAGCCCATATGAAGAACACGTGGCGGAAAAGAAACGCTTACAGCTTAGAACCTAAAATTGTGGGGCAGGTTCTGCAACGGAAAGCTGGGGCTATAGTGACCAATATATTTTCGTCGTAACTTCACCGTCACGCTTGGAATTTCGTGCAAGATTATATATTGTCGCTTTAGTGCGTTGAATCTTGGGAATAAGTTTTGGTACCCATTTCAGAGTGTGTGTGTTTCTGCGCGTGAAGGTCTACCATTAACTTTTGCTCACGTCTTAATCAAATGCGGTGGAATCTTGACGCGTGTACATTTGCTTGCCAACTCAACATGATCCTTTACACCTTAAGATCGGAAAAATTGACGCGAGTATGGATATTTATGTGATCGACGGACGGCTGAGATCGTGAATCGAATTCATATAATAATTTTTTCGATCATTCAATTCAGAGTGAAATAATCGGGAAAACAATTTTAATGTTCAATATTTACATTTGAAAATTTTCTATGAGAATTATTTATCAAACTAGGTTGATATATAAATAAGCTAGCCTTTTCAAATCTGATTCGATCTATACTTAAATAAGTATGAAACTTGATAAGTTCCTTGTGTTGTGAAGTGGTCTAAAAGTCTAACTAGTCTCTTTCGTTTTAGTTTTGCATAAGAGTGTAACTCAAGTTTTAGTCGGGAAGTCTCACATTAGATCTCATATATACTTTGTATGTTTGACATATTTGATCTCTTGTATACTATAAGGATTTAAAACTCTAATTCTTCCTTAGGCAATAATGGATAATATTTTTTGGAAAGCCTATAATGACTTTATGGTGTAATCAAACTAACTTGGAGAATGCATTTATTGAATAGATTATGCTATGATTAATAAGTAATGATTGGAGTATAATTGCTCTATGAAGCCAAAGGGTTGTCCGAATTATTGACAAAAAGCTGGCTATTGATTGCTTCATATCATACATTTAGATTAGATGTGCAAGCAAGTAGCCATTGATGATATAAAGAATTTCTAGTCTTTAGGTTAATTATTATTTTCATCAAATTTTTTTAATTATTCTCAAAATAATTTGTAAAAACTTTTGTTTCAGAATCTGAAAATACATTTTTGTTGGAAAAGTTTCAAAAGGTAAAATTTATTCTCAAGCTGTTTCTTTAGTTGTTATATTTAACTAAAAATCAATGCTAGTAACTTGAAACGATTTTTAGCATCAAAAAAAAAAAATAGATTCAACTTACGCTAGGCATTTAACAAAATGTATTATCCTAGAAAGCTTCGATAAAACTAGTTTAAATGGAAAATTAGACGTCTTAATCATCTCTTCTAAGGGTTGAAAATGAAATTAGAGGATCATGATTTAAACTAATTGGCTCTATTGGAGTTGAAATCATTCTTGAAAGCATTATTTTAGTACTGCTATAGTTGGTGCATAATGGCTAAGAAAATGTCAACGAAGAAACAAATAATTTGAGGTGGGATATATATAGTTTTGTACCAACAGACAAACCCAAAATTACTGAAGAAAGACCAGGGAAGAAACGACAAGTCAGAAATGCTTTGATTCTTCCTCATTCATTATCTATTCTTTTTTCAGTATCCATTTTTGTTGTCACATTGCTGTCATATAAGACTGATACTTTTATATTGGCATGCAGCTTCCCCTTTCTTCTTTATTCTCGTAATTATACAACAACTTTTGAGACAATTTGACACACAATACATAAAGTTTTTTGTCACCTAGTATTGGAATAAATTCTTGTCAATATTTTTCAAGAGACTTTCTTAAAAATCCGTTTGAGGTAAGTTTGCTTGAGATTACTTGCTTTATATATTTCTCTCTCTCTCTCTCTCTCTCTCTCTCTCTCTCTCTCTCTCTCTCTCTCTCTCTCTCTCTCTCTCATTTATTTTCTTTTACCTTAGTAGTTTTGAGTATTATCCCCACTAGGGCAACTTAAAAATAGGCTTGAGTCAATAATAAATTGAAAAAACACATTTTTAATGTGACAAACGAATTGTGGTCATTCAAGAAGTAAATGGTTACCAACTAACTAATGAAAAATGGAGCATAATTTTGATATTCATATTTCTTTCTTTCTTTTTTTCTTTTTTTTTTTTGAAATTTTGTGGGTCGTATACAAGAATGGCATGCCTATGAGTCAAATTATTCTAATCACATAGAAGTAGGGCTATAAACGAATCAAAACGAATCGAATCGAACCGAATTTTAGAGCTGTTGAACTGGATTCAAAATTTTGAACTTGAATTCAAATTCAAGTTCGAGTTTGATAAGAGCTTAAAATCAAGGCTTGAGTTTGATTTGATTTTGGACTCGATAGGCTCGAGTTCGATTTGAAAGCTCGAGTTTTTTTTTTATTTTTATTTTTTTAAAATTTTTTGTATTTACTTTTTTATTTCTTTAATTTTTGTATTAATTTATTAACAAAAATTTCATTTTATATAATATATATTATTTTATATAAAATAATTATTATATACTAAATAAAAAATTATTAAAAAATTTTTCGAGCCGAATATATTTGAGCTTGAATTCGATTCAATAACATAATCGAATCTTGTTTTGTATTTGAGCTTGATTCATGCTCGTAAAAATTCGAATTCAAATCGAACCCTTAACGAATGAGCCCAAATTATTCATTAAGAGGTCGGTTCGTTTACAGCCCTACACAGAAGACCTTACAAAAGAAACAACTGAAAAAGTACTATAATTGACTACAATTATGCTTTTCCGTGTTTATTTTGGCTATAACTTTCCCTTGTTTGTGGAGTTAACTGAGATGAGTAATACTATATGAAAAAACTAGTTAAACATAGGATGATATGGGATAATTTATCCAATCTTGTGTCATTTCATGAACCAGGATCCCTAATAGATACGTGTGTTTGTTGACAAAAACTAAGGTAAACATAAAAAATTTGATAAATAGTAAATTCATTAGTGTCCCACTCTTATTCTTTTTTATTAATTGAATTAAATTTAAGCATAGCTTCTTAACTTCATACATGAATTTGATCATTTCTAATCTTTTTACACCATAATCCAACATTTGTATGTTTCATTTCCTCGTACAATAATTTCTTTCTCTCTTTTTTTTTTTTTTTTTGGGTCACTTGGACTATTGTCTATGCACATGCCCTGCAGCAGATCAACAGTCCAGTCCGCTTCTTTATAGCCCAATCACTATAATTATAGATCCAACTTGAATCTGTCAGCACAAGTTAGAATCCAGGCTAGCCTGATAGTTTCTATTATTCTGAGCTTGAATTTTAGTGGGCTTAACTATTTCTCGTTCACATTGTATTTGAGGAGGTGGATTCAGAATATATTTTATTTTGTATGGGCTGGGCTAATTGAAAAAGGATTTAAGTTTGGATTTGGACCCTTTACAATTTGGTCTAATCAATGTTAATTCTCTATAACTCTCATTTTTATAAATCTACATTATTAGATGGCATTAAGCTAAGCAAGAATTAATGATCATAAAAGTTGATAGCAACAATTAATCCGTTTAATTGTATTTTTCAGAAAATGATACTATGTTAATTTTTTTTTTCTGAAAATGTGATGTATTTGAATAAAAGATAGTTGGATAAGGTGTTTAAAATTTTTTGCTAGAACTGTTTATAAAATAATGTTTAACATTGACCTGATCATAGAAGATTAACATATGTTTACACGAAGAGCTTTTTTTTTTTTTTTAATTCTTTAATAGCTCTTTGTACATTTTGAGCAAACTCTCATAATCATCATGGGATCGAGAAATTGATTGACTTTTTGACAGTGTTCTTATCAAGCATCAGACTTTTGAATTCTTGGACAGCTTTAGCTTTTTGTATTCTACTATGCTTTTTTAATTCTTCTTTGTAGCTTCTCATTTCAACTTAGGCTGCGTTTGGTTCCATAGCGTTGGAATTGAATTGGAATCACAATTCTGTAGAATTGTAAATCCATGAATTGTAATGCCAAAGTATTAGAATTCCTTTGTTTGGGAAATGTGTAGAATTACTGCAGAATTCACTTAGAATTCCAAATCTTTTGTTTGGACATAAAGAATTTAGTTAGAATTCGAATTGCTTGCATTTGGAAATGCTATAGAGGATTTTTAAAAAAATAATAATAAAATTATTGATTAATCTACACAAAATTTTTAAATTGTTATCTTTCTACATATCTACATGCAATGTTTGAGGTTAAAAATGGGCCAATGCACTTGTCGAGAGTATTTAATCATTTTATTGTATTGTCATATACACTTTTTTTTTTGGGACAAAAAGGGATATCAGGTTCCAATTTCCAACCCTCAACTTTCAATCTTAAAATCTTAAATCCAGCCTTTCTATCTTAATCATTTTCTCAAAAACAAAAAGGAATACCAGGAACCTCATATCAAATGGCAACGTTTCAATACTGATATTTTAATCAATATAAACATGAGGACAAAAATTGTGCCCCAACTAAGGTAACTGTTTTCTAAAAATGAAGGTTAAGAACTAATGCGATGTCCAGCAAAATCTGTAAATTTGGACAAATGATGCCACTTTAAAGTCACAGCCACAAGCAATACTTAAGTGTCATGGTAAAACCAAGAGAGCCAAATATCTAAGTTAAGACACTAAATTAGGTAAAAGGTACTGTTGTAGTACACAATAGAATGCTAATAGGCTCAAATAACAATACGGTATCCCCAAGAAGCAAATAAATTGAATACCGCAATAACGCACATTCCTAGCATATAGTGTAGCTACAAAAATATTTCTAAAAGACTACTGTAGACATTTAAGCAATTTAAATAACAAACTAATTGTAGGACAATAAAGAACTACAGGATTTCAGATGCTTCTGCACATAATGAATTTCAAGAGAGCCTTGAGCTCCACCAATTTGGTTTCCCAGAGTCCTAACAATGGACATGAGTGAATAAAGTTTATCCTCAGCTTCCTTGATGTCAGAAGACTTGTCCAAGATGATGGTGGTTCTACTACAGCAAAGATGTATAAAGCTTTCACTTCCTCAATGCATGATGACTTGTGGGCTACTTGATATCCAACTATCATTCTCATTGCATTTATCTGCTCATATATCCTCCCCTCACTGAAGGAAATCTATGCAAAGCAAATTGCATCATAATATATATTTTTCTCTACGAGTCCTTCAATAACCCAGATACGTTAGCTTTGAGGCAACAAGATACAATATCGTACTTTAAAAAAAAAAATTAAAGGGTTGATAAGCTAGATACATTTTCCCAAGCTATATAGAATTGGTATATAGCACTAGAAATTGTACGTGTTAATTCCCAATTCTAATACAACTGAACACATCATTGCTGATTAAGAAACATATATTGGTTACTTTTGAAGAATGAGACACCAATTGTTAGTCAGCAAAGCTTGCAAAGGATTACCCCTCATTATCAGATGTGAAAGTAAAAACTGACTAGATAATCAATTTGAGAAGAAAAGAATACAACTTACCATCAGACTGAAAAAAGAAGGATATCACATTTAAATAACAAAAAGGCTAATTGTAAAAGGATAAAAAGTATAAATAAAAATGCCAAAGCGTTTGTCACTTTTAAAAGACTTAAGCATAAGCACTACCCCAGAGAAATCTCTGCAGAAATCCTATTTAATAATGCCAGGGGTACCACCATAGCAAGAATAAAATAGATTAGGTCAGGAAAGTGAAAATTTTGCTCAATATCCACGGAAGATCATGCATTGCAATCCATTAGTAAGAAAGCCAAATGTTGGAATTATTAATTGCTAAATTAGCGTTGCTCATCATGATAGGTCTTCAAAACTCATTTGTAGTTCTCTCTAAAGTACAATTACTCTGGTATTCGGCCTTGAAAATTTTGGAATCAGGGAGGGGAAGTAAGTGAAAAACTGAACTGATTACAGAAATCAAGCAGTAAAAAGAGAAACTCATTTAATAACATGCAGAAGAAGAAAAAGCTAACCATAGTTTTTAATCATTAGTACCATAGTTTATAATCTTTAGTACCAGGGTGTGAGCCAAAACGCAAATAACATAAGCATATTTCTTCAACTTCTCCAATTGAGATTGGATATTCTTTCTCCCTTCCTCACTCTCATACTTTTTGGTGTACCTGGTAAAAAGCCTTTGTCTTCGACTTTGACTTGCACCAAACTCTTGTAAAACCTCCTCTTGACTTCCTCACTAAGATGCTAAGAACGAACTATTTTAAGGCAGCTGAGACCACAGGGTGTCTTCACATACCCAACCACACCAACCACCATCATTGGAGGAGTTTCAATAATAGTCACGGCCTCACATGCCTCCTTCTTATGAAGTTCTAAGTCACAAATCATCAAAAATAATTCAGAATTACTCAAAAAATACTATATAATGGAGAATAGAGAGAAACAAAAACTGTTAAGTCCAACTGATAATGCCCACTGCATACAATGCAATACTATACTACTAATAAAACAAATCTACTTATGAGCTCAAAAAGGTGCTGATGCCATAAAATCAAAGTTCAAGGTAAAACCAGGAAGTAATAATTTTTTGCCAAAGCAGAAAATTACGAAAAAGGGAAAGAACAAGACAACATTTAATTGATATATGTCTAATAAACATTCGTAAATCCTGTATAACAGCCTTGCTTGCTTTTGTTCAGCTGCGAATACATTCCACAATCGTCCTTCTCCGCTTGTAATAAAATTTACAGATGTAACGAAATCAACAAGAAAAAATTCATTAAAAATTTACAGATTTAATAAAATTTCCAACCACCATTTCAGAAAAAAAGATACCCTAACAAACACTTCATATCTACTGCAAAAACAGTAAATTGAGAACTTCAAACTTCTGGTTACCTCGTTGTCATCACCTTCCTTCCCGCCCCTCATCACCGGCAGCCTCATTTCCTCTTCATTGTAGTTGTCGGCAGTTCTGTCAACAGCTTCGATTTTCTCTTCGTCTTCTTCATCAACTTGAGCATTATTATTATTAACTCCTCGCTCCACTTCCTCCTCTTCCGACGAATGCGACAACTAATCCTCCTCGTCCTCTGCCGATGACCACGACGGTGACGAGTTCTTCGTCGCCCCTGAACCTCTCACCATTGAAATCGAGGGTTTTCTCTTTTCTTTTTTCATTTCTCGTGATTCACCATAAGAGAATGGAGATGCGGAAGAGGATAGCGGAATAGAGATTGATGACGAATCGAGGGTAGGACGAAGGAGGTCGGCTTTGGGAAAGTTGCCGATTTGAAGAGAGCAGAGGGAGCAAAGAAGAGGAGGGAGAGAGAAGGGAGAGAAAACAATAATGAATAAACTTTGCGGGACTCGAAGTTGGGGTTGGTTTTAACTTAAACTCCGTGTTTTTAGGGGGGTGTGTGGAATTAGAATTATAATTTTTCAGTCCAAGGGAAGAATTGGAACCATGGAATTGGATTGTGAAGAATTGCAATTCAATTTCATTTCCGCAAACAAACTTACTGTCCAAACAACTGAATTGGAATTGGGGCCTCTAATTCCAATTCCATGGTCCCAATTCTACGGAACCAAACACACCCTTAGGTCTATTAGATTTATCACCAAAAGTTTACCAACTATAATTGCTATTCTGACAAATGTTCTTGATGTGAATGATTGAGCTAGATGAACTCAGAACCGGATAGTTTTGTCCAGATAAGGTGTGGATTGCGATGACAAAGAAAAATTGTAATTTGCTTCAAGTAATCGTAATAAAAAAAATCATGCTTTATTTTTATGCCTACCTAAGAATTCACTGGATAAGCGTAGGTCAAAGGATTGGCATGCTACATCCCTTTATGCCCGGAACAATTGATTATATTCAAATGGTATTATTATTATTATTATCCAGAGGCCATGATATTGACCTTCTGCATAGCTTTTTGGTGACCAGCTTAATGAGATACTTCTAACAAAATACACATTAATTAAAAAAATGCTAGTTGACTTTTTTGCAAACGTTAATATTCATCATGCTTGCTTCACTGGGGTATGACTGATGCTAATATGATATGATTATCTTCTGCTTCAATTGAGGGGTGTAATTTCAAGCATCTTGAGTATTCATTGAATTCAAATTAAATACTTTAGTCAGAAAATAAGAAATAGGTAGATATTATTATATCTATCAGATATAAAATCTAATTAGAAAATAAAGAATATGAAGACTTTGATGGTTGAGGTACAAAGTATTATACTTTGTTATTAAAATTTTTCGTTATGAATTTTGGTCTTCTCACAGAGTATAGTATGATATATGATTCTGCTCGTGTGATGATAAGAAAACTGGGGTTTTTTCTGAAGGTAACAGCCTCAGCTGGAATTTCAACAAAGCCCTTTTTATAGATTTTTGCTGCATGCCTCACTTTGTGATGAGCCTTCAGTATCCTAAGCACGTGTGGCTCGGGGAAAAGAAAAAGTGAAAAAAGTAACGATAGGTCTTTGATGAAGTTCTGGGGTCGAAAAATACTTTAAAAAAACATAACTCGGAGGAAACTTCGATATTCTTGGTTTTTCTTGGTGAAACCAGGAGGAAATGGTCTCTGAACGGTACCATCTGGAAGATTGATAGTAGAGTCTGTGACAACATTTCCACACGAAGTGTTTGAGTGATTAAAATTTTGTAACCTATGCAAATCGTTCTTGGTTGTGCTGTAATTCTTCTGAAATATACACTTGCAACTAATCTGATATGCTAAAATTTTTTATCGAAATATAACATCTCTATGAAATGTTGAGAATATTTTGGACCCCATTTCTTGGGAGCCAGAAGTAAGTGCAATCAGTCTAAAAACATATATTTTGGGTTGACTGGCGCTATATATCTAACGCCAAACTGTTGCACAATGAACTTGATTAGCCAATCTTGCAATGAATAGTTACCCCGTTCAGAAAAACAGTGCAGATGGCTTCCCGACATATTGATGCAAGTTTGATTTAGTACTATTGCTACAAGTAACGTAATAGCAAAGATCAGACGTTAGATTTTGATAATCTTGAGTTCTTTGGCAGCCTTTATTCAGCTTTTGATTGCTTCATTCACAATCGTACTTCCTCACAGTGGAGTCTCTCTCTTTCCTTTCTTTTCCCATCTATCACACAAAACAGCTAAAGTACTATATATCAATAGCACGAGAACAAAGTTCTAGGAGCCTTTAGGCTTTAACTCGAATTTCTTTTCCGAGCCAATGCAATTCCCTCACTCCAATGCAACTGATATCCAAAAATAGACTAACCAAAGTTTATTTCATCCTAACATATTTTGGCCATGCAGAACCAGACACAATGACGTGATCACGGCCAACGTTGACAAGAGTTAATTCAGTCTACTTATACATACAAGTTCCATGCCCAGCCATTCGTGCATTCCAATTAAAAAAAAAAAAAAGGAGAAAAAGAAATAGTAAGACTTACTAGTGACAGGATTATGATCTGGAAAATATTAATTTCAGATCATATCAGACTTACTAGCGACATAATATATCCCATTCCTCGTTCCTCTGTCGGCTAATTCCTCGTTCTCTAATCTTATTCTAGCTCAGTACTAGAGTCTAGAAGGCTAATCATATGAGCAGAAGCAACTACAGCAAAGAAGAAAAGACCAGTGATAATTAACTTCTTCACTGCTCATTTTCTTTCTTATGAAGCAACAGACTAAGGGTTGTGGAGACACGATCAGATGGAGAGAACTTCTTCTGAATTTCGGACATCAGTTCAAGATTCTCCTGGTGAAGGAGGCTAGCCTTCTTCCTTAATTTCTCATTCTCTTCTAGGATGCTGATGTTCTCAATATACAGCTTCAAGTTCTTCAATATCATATCTTTTCCAACCTTTTCTTCACATCTCATCCTCCTCCTATACAAGATATAAACATCAAAAATAAAATTTTCGGTGCATATATATCAATTTTCCTGCTGGGATTTATGTAAATATTGGAGCATAGAGTACCTTGTGAGCCGGTGAATCTGAATCCTACATTGCTTTGATCGTCTGTTGTGCATGGATGGATAGATGTTGTGTGATGAGACGCACATTTTTAGTGTGATTTTGGGGTTGGTTTTGAGGAGAGGAAGAAAAAGAAGAAGGGGTGCTCTGAAATAAGTTGAGCAGTGGAAACTTTGAGAAAAAATGTTATAGAAAGTCCCTATATATAGGTGGATTTATTATTTTCAATGTGTTGTATGTGGCCATGTGGTGCCCTGGCTTGCAATTTCAAGGAGGGCAATGATGACAAGAGGACTCATGATTGCAAAGAGCAGCAACTCTATATCCAAGAAGAAAAAGCCTAAGAAGAAGGAAAGATCTATATATTTTGCAATTTAAGACTACATTTGTTTGGCAGATTTGGGAACTAATGACATGGGTGTGAGGAGGGAACTTTTCTAAGCATTAAATTATGATTTCTACTGAAAACTTCTCTATTCCAGCGCGTGAAAGAATTTCCCTTCTGTTCAGTATTCACATGCATGATACTTAAGAGTATTTGTCAATTGTCATGGTGTAAATGCGACTGTTCAGGTGATGATGGTTTCATAAATTTGCAAAGACAGACACACAACCCTCCCCAACAATTTTTTTTTTAAAGATGTTACATTCACAAATTCTTGTTGTGAATTTGTTAGGGAAATTTGAGAAATTTGTGGATTAAAAACACAGGGAGAGACGAACTTGAATTGCATTGACAGTGCAAGTCTTTTTATGTTTAACGCAAATGAGGTAGACCTATGATCTACGTTTAGAAGTAAAATTCTACGTTTAGATGTAAAAAATAATAAATCCATTTACTCAGTGAGAATAGTCATAAATATACATAATTCACATAAGAGGTGAAATAAGGGTGATTGAATCAATATTACTGGTGACACTTATGAGTTTAAAATTCGAAGTCTAAATTTTAAATGCAAAAGAATTCTGACCACTAACGGGCTGTGGTAAAATATGATGATATATGGTAGTACTACTATTAGGCAGTGGTAACATTTTACTTGCAAAGTAACTGTAATGATTTCACAGTGCATGCAATGCATGTAAACATGTTAATATACATAGGCTGCAACCAGACTTTTTCCAAGCTGGAATTTCTCACTGCAATTTCATGATGGATGGGGAATTAAGTGTTTGGAACAAGTTGAGGTTCAATCTAGTTAAAATGAACTATATTATGGGAAGCATGAGAAAATACTCGAAACATTTCACCACCTCTCCCTACGTACCACTGAACCCCACCCATAAAAGACAAACAAATAAAAGATATAAACATTTGGTAGAGAATCAAATGTTACTATTTGGAAGTGAAGTAAATGCAGTTTATTCAGAGTACTACACGACTCATGATGACAATACTCTACAGATATATTATTCAGATATGCTTTTATACAGTGTTGGCTTTGCCAACATCATGGCACTTGGTGGAAGGAAGGAAAGAATGGTTTGGTAGGCAGAATTGGATTGATGAAATTCATATAATACTAGCAAGTGGTGCGTTGTCTGCTTCACACTAGCTCTGTTCTCTTGATGCAATCGAGTACCTGTTTTTTTGGATATATTCTTGAATTCATTCTAGTAATTAGTTGCATTCTGTACATTGTTCATTTTTACTACCTATATATATGCTGGATCTGCCATTGAACTTGATGGATTTTTTGTTACTTGAAACATACAAGTACCTTGTACTTTCGTTGCATCTAATGATTCAAGTCCTGGTTCCAATTTTAGTAGTAATTGGATCTTAACTCAGGTTCACCAATAGGTGAAATTTTTGTTAATTAGTTAAAGCAGATTACGAGGAACATTAGTGGGATCTGATCTCTAATGTCTATACGGGTTTTCATAGCTTAAAGGAATATGCTTTCTGATGGGATTTGAATGGGATAGCGCAGTTTGGATAGGATTACTTTGTGGGACGTGAAGTAATTGGCTGGATAATATTATTTTGCACATTTAATTAGAACGTGAATGGACAAGTAAAGAAACTAGATTTGTTTAAACTACTAGTAACTTTAATAAGGTTAAGGTACTTTTACTTTGTATAAATCCTTTACATATCCTCTTGAGAATGATTGGCTATTTAGAACTATTTGGTGTGACTTGGTAACCTTTTGTTCCATAATTTATTATACCAAGATTTTAGATTTTTTCGTAAACTTAAAATGATGGATTACTTATTTATTTTTATACTTCTGCTAGTCGGTATGTTTGTCTTTGATTTATTACCCAACAATTCAAGTGTATTTGCAGCATTTACAAGTCCACTTGGATTAAGAAAACCGAACTTTTTCAAGAATGTGAGATATTTTTTCCGTCTTATTTTTTTGTAATTCTTTTTCCAGTTAAATAAAAGAGCAAAGCAAGCTGAAAAAAAATTTGGCTCTCTTTGTTCAGAAAAACAGTCTCTCTTTCAGTTTTGAGATGAATCCTTTTTCTTTTCTCATGGTGAAAACATTCTAATGTTTGAATAAATTATCTGGCATGGCTTATTCTTACCATTCCAGGTAGAGTCTTCGGATTCTCCCTCAATACCAAGTCCTCGAACAGCGCAGTGCTGAATTGGACCCTTTTTCATCGGCACTCCTTTTTATTTGTCTTTTGTCCCCTTTCCTTATGATCCTGGGAAACGGTGGATGCCATTCACAACCAGATAAACACACCATTTTGAAAGGGGAAAAAAGAAAAAATGTATGGAAATGAATGTGTTCTTCAACGAATATTTTTAGAATTGGACCAATTTGTGAATTGACTTGTGAACGGGATCTTGATTTCACAAGGTATAACCAATAATTCTTTGAATTTTACAAGAAAAATATTACCGCGAGCGAAGTTAAGTAAGACGTAAGTTTTATAAAGAAGTAATCAAATTATTTTATAACTTAAAAAAAATTATTTATAACTTACTAATTTTCTTTATGTTTTTTTTTGTAACAATTGTATTGTATTGCAATTCATTACTAATTTTCTTTATGTTTTTTTTTTGGGATAATTTCAGAAACCTCCCCTAAGGTTTCTGATAATTGCACTTAGCTCCCCTAAACTTTCTAAAATTACACATACCTCCCTTATTTTAACACATTTGGTAACAAAGAAACCCAGTTTGTTGTTTTAAGACAAAAATGCTCTTTTGAAATCCTCTCACCACCTGCTACCACCTAAATAACAACCATTCATCTATCATTACCATACCACCACCACTACCAACATTTTTTTAATCTAAAATGGCTAATCTCTTATCTTGGTTCTCAATGGGAAAATAGCAAGAGAGAACAAAAAATATTTTCAATTTCACAAACTTAATTGAACAAAAAAATTGCCATTATAGAAAATAATAAACAGAGCCAAACACCATGAAATCAACTTTCTAAAAAGTCGTCCAGCCCTACTAAAATTAAATCAATTAACATTCCAACGGATTCCTTCATGTTCAAAATAATGATAAATCATTATTGGAAAAAATATATATATAGCCATCAACAGATCCCTATAATGCAGGCTTAACTTCAATAGATAAGCATAAAGCAGAGCACGTTGTTAGCAAGAATTAGACCTTGGTGATGGGCTGGGCAAGGTAGAGGAGGTAGAGTTCAGCTATCGAGAAGAAAGTTGGCTGAGAAAGAAGTCGGGGATAGGAGGAGGAGAGTGGGTCAGCAAAGGGGAGGGGATTGGAGGAAGGGGATTTTGTATGTGGAGAAGAAGTAAAGGAGGTGTTGCCAGTGGTGCTTGAGAGATTGGATGATATAGAAATTAAAACGGAATAGAAGAAATAGGATAGAGAAAAAGGTTTAGTTGAGGAAGGAAATGGGGAAGAAAAGAGAGAGTCCATAGTTGTTTGTGCGGAGAGGAGGGGGAATGCCAAAGGAGAAGAGAGATCTTTTCTTTTAGTTGTAATTTTGATATTGTAGTAAGGTCATTGTGGTCAATTTAAGTGGCCAAGGGAGGTATGTGTAATTTTTGAAAGTTCAAAGGAGATAGGTGTAATTGTTAGAAACCTCAAGGGAGGTTTATGAAATTATCCCTTTTTTTTTCTTTAGTTACAACACTGCAACACATTCCTACTTACAATACAATAATTCTTTCACTAGATGCACATCTCTCTCTCTCTCTCTCTCTGAGCAAAAACTTTGGTGTTGTATTAAAACTAGATGCACATCTCAACACCAGATAAAAGAATTCTTGATGTGGTGAGAATTAGTGTTTGCCACTACCGGGATATGGCGAGTGGCAAGATGCAGTAATCCACTACATAATTAATCATCAATATTATTTTGCATGGCACAATATGCAAGTACTTAAAGAGAGATAGGGGGCTAATAATGTTAAACTGCTACTCACAGAGCAAGAAGTGATTTCAAAGTGTCAAATTTACAAGCTTTCTTCTCTTAGCCCTTTAAGCTTTAGGTTTTGTGGACCATTGAAGATCAAATTGCTAGCTTTGCGGCTTTTTCTGGACCATTAGCATTGTCAAGGTGGCCTTCATATTCCACACTTTTTCCTCTCTAACTGGCATTCTTCTTCAACTTTTTTTAACCATCCTCATTATATTTGGTTTGAACATAAATATCAAAGAGTCAAATTTTGTGTTGAGGACCTATAATATCCCTTCTCTACTAGTCTATCTCTGTCTTGATGGCCCGTTATGATTACCAAAAACTTCACATAAGTGCACCACGATACAAAAACACAGCAAAAATTGACATCTTACAAATTCTCATAATTGCTGATAGGAATAAACATTTAAAGAATTTCTTGTCATCTAAACTGTGTAATATTATTTAATCGCTTATACCAAATGTTGCTTGACCAACCATTTTATCACCCTATAATGACTAACCCAAAATGTATTATAGTCTTTTAATCAAGATTGGCTGACTTGCTATACCAGCAGATCAGTGACACCGTAAAACATTTGTGCAAGTGTGATTAGAAGTTGGTCCTAGTTGTATATTGTTAATGTACTTTGTTGCTAATGTACAATTATTACTGTACTCGAACAAAATATTCAATTCACTCAAGAGTAATACAATGATAAGATGATAGACCACAGCATATATACATCAACTACATGTAATTGGATCATTATCGATTGTATCCCATCACATAAGGATAGCATTATCTTGGGATAACCTTTCACATCTTTGTTGTGTTAAACTAATAGATTTAGATTCTCACCATGCTCATTCCTTTAGGCCTTTTAAAAAAAATAAAAAAATAAAGTATCTAATAGTGTGGAAAATATTTATATATGTCGAAAATCACGTCTTGTTAGTACTAATTAGAACTAAATCAAGATTATCATGCACAGATTATAAAGGTGAACATGCTCATGTAAAGAAAAGTCCAAACTAAATCAGCATATATAATAATAGACTAATCCATAAACTTTTAGAATGTAAGTTAATGTAACTAAATGACAAACCGCAAAAGAAGTTGTACAAAAAAATATATAGCAACTAGTTTGGGCAAGGGTATGCATCAAATTCAGACGTGGTACTCATTAATGCATATGCCTATCTACATTACATTATTCAGTGGTAGTGTACGCATACGTAAGCTAATAATGCCATTTTTGAAGAGCAGCAGAGCCACTCAAATCCTCACTTATTCCTTCTTTTACTACTACAACTACTTCTTCATATATGAGGGTCGAGTAAGCCTTGTATAGTCAACAAGGAAATGAAAATACACCCCACCCCTCCCCCTCCCCCCGCTCCCCTCGCTCTTGCTTTGGTTCCAGTTTCAAGTGTACTACTAAAAAATGGCTCTTTTATCTTTGTAGCCAATTTGGATTGTACATGACGTAGAGTTCACATGCATCAATCATGATAAAACCATTGCATTTATGAACCCATGGGGTCCGAAGTCCATGTCAATCCAACCTCATTTATGTATCTATCACCCTTCACCATGTTCATCTTCTACAGCTTGGTGCAATCGATTGAGTACCGGCCTAGCTAGCTTCTTGATCAGCATCATCACGACCACTCATTATGATCATAATTGTAATCAAAACGTCAATTTTATTGATATTGGAAGCCATGTATGGTGCTAGTGATACATATACAAATATTCAACAATTACATTATTACAAGAAATTATGACATGGTGTAAATCCCCCCTAACATATTCACTTGGAAATGGAATACTAATCATTGCAGTAGCTGTTGGTGGCTGTCTCTTCTTCTTACTAGTTGCTGGAAGGTTGGGTACTAATGCACCACGCAAATTACCAATGTTTATTTTTAATTTTTCTTTCTGACGCTTATTTTTCAATATTTTAGGTCAACTTGTATGAATCTTGAAGCAATTTGTCTTGTCTCATAATGCAAAATCAACAATTTTGAGACAAAAATTGCACAGAGGACTTGAACTGATACTTAGCTATAGCGTTGCTTCAGTATTTAGCTCATCGGCTTGTGTTGGTTTTGCTAAAATGTTGTTAAAATAATGGAAAGAAAGCAATACAACTTAGAAGATCACTGAAAAAAAAAACTTTTTTTGGTGAAATATAATTTATTACTTGTTAAACATTTATTAAGCAAAAGAAAATAATAATTATTGTGCTTGTGAAATGTTGCCTCCAAGCCCATAATTAAACTTAATTTAAGCCAATTAAGTAATTAATCCAATTTTAGATGGAAGCTTCAATCATTTCCATTGGGCCAAACGAAACGTTATCACCACTCACTTGATCTTATATCTCACTCTCCATTCGGGCCGAGTAAGAGGGGAGTCCAAATTTTATACATATAGAAGTGGTCTGTTAATATAAACTATAGTCTTCTGAATTTGAAGTCCAACTGAAAACCCAAAGAAGCTTTGGCCCAAAGGGCCCTACAAACTTTATATTGATGCTTGGTTTTGATTCTTATACACAAAAATAAAGGGACAAAAATGCTCAAATTTAAAAACACGAAGTAGAAATTGGAAAAATTTTCACACATACGTAATTTATCGCCTTCTGTTTCCACTTCTCATATTCAATTGAGCCTTTTTTTTTTCTTTGTTGGATTTCCTTTTTGCTTTTTGATGGATGAGGTCGAGATTTTAGTTGAAAATCAACATATTTTAATCTAAATTCTGTACGAGAAAACAATAGTTATTTACCATTTATCGTCATCTATTCTAACTTGGAAACAATTTGTCGAGTCCAATTTTAAATTTTTGACCGCAAGAGAAGATTATGTATATTTAATTTATAGTAGTAGTTGATTGCTTATTGTTTCTTATAATTGTAATATACTGTTTAACGTTTCCTTCTTTTGGTTAATATTAAAATTTATACTATCTTAAAACTCATTTTAGGCTTTCCAGATGTTCTAAAATTGTTTTGCTACTTACTGGAGAGATTGCGTACAAATTCAGAATCCATAAAACTAAGCAAGATGTCACTTGGCGATTACCTCAAGTCTTCTGTCGTGCAGTCAAAGGAAACCCAAGCATATTAAGGAACTACGTTCAAGCTGACCCCAACAGGAGAAGAGAAAAATTAGTTGAAAGGCCAATCGCCCTTCACTTATGGGTATTTATGAGTATTTGTTAACTTGCTCAAAATTAATGAATTAAGAGTTTTTTTTTAATAACAAAATTATGTTGCCATTCAAATATATCGAGCACCACTTAATTTGTGAACAAATTTTTTAGTGAACAATTTTTCATTTAATTGGCTAAATTTTAAACATATGTAAAATGTGCGACGTCTCTCTCTCTTTCTCACATGTACTCCTACATAGACATACTTGCGTGTGTATGCACTCTCTCACGTATTTGAGCGTGTGAGAAAACATACTCTCTCTGAAAACACGGCTCAAACTAGCAAGTACACACATTTTTTCTTTTTCACACAAGCAAATAAATACACTTTTACTTCAATCATACTCTCACTTTCACTCTCACACGCGCACACATACATACACTTTTACACAAATATACCCATTAATTCTCTCTTTGTCACAAACACGCATATACGTACCCTCTTCCACACAGATATTTTTATATACGCGCACACACATTCTTTCTCTTACACATAATACACTGGCGCGCACACACACGCACACACACTCTCTCTCTCTCACAAGCACAAACACAAACACACACCTTCTTTTTCTTTTTCATACACATGCACTATCTCTAAAAAAAAAGATAAAATTATTCATTTACGAGGTAAAATATTTAAATTTAGAATCTAAATTCAGTTAATTATCAAATATATATAACTTTATCAATTTAGTAATTTAAAACTTTCAGCATTGAAATTTTAAATTTCAATTTTCAAATTTCATCTCGAGCACGTTCTGAAATCCTTTACATTTTTTCTTATAAGTTTTGAAGTATTTTTTGAATCGAGAAAGGGCAATTACTTATCTTGCTGTGCTATTTATTTCAATTTTCACCATTTGTAGATGTGAAAATAAACATTTAACTAGGAATAACTATAGAATAACTTTTAAAATTACATCTCAAAAATGAGTGTACATCTCCCCAAGAAGTCTTGTTAAAGAAATTACTATGCATCCCAAAATAAGTCATGTACCCTTTCCTATACCAAATAGAGGCCACTCATATAGTAGTATTAGGTTTGTAAGCAAAGATGACGCATTTTTATCATGCTAGTTTCAAAAGAAAGATGTTGTGAATTTATTTCAAAAAAGAAAGGTTCTATGAATGTGTTCATATTAATAGGTGTTGTTGCATTGGCATAGGACTTTTCAACGTCCAATTGTTCTTACTAGAGGACCACCACAGCCTTGTGAACTTTTCAACTTTACAACTGAAGTGTCCCAGTCAACTGAAGTGATGAAGTTGGATAAATAAATTAAAGCTCCATTAAAGCCTGCAGGTGGTGGATCACTTCCTATCCTCCTCCTTTTCCAAGATATAGTCTAGGTGAAAGCCATTACTAGTCTATCTAAAGGTGCTGTGAAGTCCCCATCGTGAGCTACTCTTCTTCAAGAATTTCAACCTTTTCAACTCAGAAAAGATGAAAGAATTATACACAATTGTGCACCCATGACTTGGCTCAGAATATTGGACTTTAAAACACACACACGCACACGCACAGAGATAAATATATATATATATATATATATAGATATATATCATCTAAGGTTCTGTTTATACAACATTCGAGTGAAAGATCTTTTGAGGGTAATTTGATATTGTGATTCCAAAATTGATTTTAGTTTTTAGCATTTCTAAAAGGGTAATTATTTGATGGCAATAGTTGCTTTTATTCTATAACTTTTAATTTTTTTCATTATTCCAAAAGATAATCAGAAATGAGCTTATGTACATTATCTAGCTTCTTGCCTGAACTGCATAATTTTGGGACAAAAGTTCCCTCAAACTTCAAACTTTTAACATGATGGGATGGAGGAAAAAAAAAAGGAATTTAAAAGCTGCTTTGGTTGTTGTTCTCCATCTCTTCATTTCTTGTCGATAATGTTGCATATATGCATGCGCATTTTGATCATTTAATATAATTGTCTCTCTAGAATGTGTAAACAATTTTCCAAAATGTTTATTATATTTTCTAGTCGACATCTATACAGAGATTTTTTTATAATGCATACTAATTTGATCTTCTAACGTGCACAAAAAATTCTAAATCTCTAAAAAATTGTATAACTTGTAAACTTGTTGGCATGACTCCATATGTAAAACCTGAAAATTATACGAAAAACGGATTTACGTTTTACGCCTTCAAAATAAATTTGTATTAAAAAGGTTTTTTAAGGCATTATTCTTTTCTTTAGCAAATAAAAAGTTTTAAATTATTCAATTAAAAGTAATGTGGAGGAACAATTAACAAAAGGGGATAGATTTAAAACTACCCTAGAGAAAGATATTTATGAAACAATAGTAAAAGTGACTGAATTTCAATAATATCAGACGGGTTGCTTTTATTTAGATATAATAAGACAATATAAGATAAGATGAGCATTATGTGCACCATATTTATGAAGTGCGTATAACATATATCCTAATCACTCAATCTGGTCTGTCTTGGTAAATTATGGTGCACACAATTGCTTTCTTGTGTGGAACAATTTTCTTTTCTTGCAAATTTAGTTAGTACTGCCAACCGGATTTGTATATATCACTTTACTTGAATTTGCATAGAATAAAGATTCCAAAGTGCTAGAACTTTATGTCACTTTCGTTATATATCAGCCTTTTCAATTTTGTAGACGTATCTTACTTTGAGTTCATCACTATTATACTTCCTATGCTGACCACATTTCACAGATACAATTGAGTTCATCACTACAATTGTTTTGCCTTCAAATTCGATGTATCGAAGGGGAACAAAATTCTTTGTGACCCACCTTTATAATTGTAGTTCATTTTGGGGTCAGGCAACCAATATGCTGATAAAAAAATTCATTCAAAACGATATGACAATGTTAAGTGTGAAAAAATGCTTAGCTACTAATTTTGGATGCCGAATGTGGACCATAATTCAATCAATGCATACCTTTTCTTAGCCGAGGGGCATCTTGGGGGCCTCTACAACCGAAACATTGCTTCATTCATCATATTCATAATTCTAGTAGTCCTGATAAAATGCAAATTTGTTGGGATCATTCATTCTTTCCTATGTTGTCTCCTCCCTTCAATCATTCATAGAAAGCACCAGTAGGACAGTTGAAAGGTTGTTCACAAATCATATGTTTCGAGTGCTATTGTTGTTGCAAAAATTAAGATAGGAGCTAGCCCATCAATAATTTAACTGGCCCTCCAAATTGCTTTACAGTGCAACTGACTTGAAATCATGATATAAATTATAGTACAATTTCATACTACCACTGATTTCAAATGGTTTGCGAGGTAAATACTGAGTTTGGCGCCTTCCAACTTCCGACATGTCCATTTCTTTTGAGTTTGTTTCTCAATTTTATTATCAGAATTTAGGCCCCTTTTACACCTTTTTAACTTACTTTCTGCATTCTCTGCAATATGCAAAAGCCCCTCTGGGTTCTTTACTTTCTTTATCTTAAAATTTTTCAAATTCATGATTCAAAACATATGCAATGATTATGTACTTCTTTTCCATTTTTGAATTTGCAAATTCATTTTTAGTGTGTTGGGGCATTCCTCACAATTTATTAGATTTGAGGACTCAATATCTAAGAATCCTATCTAATTTCACGATCAAGATCAACCACAATGCTGCTCAAAGTTTGTTCAAACAATTGAGATGCAACTATACATCCACCATTTTATATATTGCCATGTGTATGTATATATTCGGTTGAGATGTGACTAGATTTCAACTATTCACAAAAACTTGTATGAGTAGCTTTGCCTCTCAATCATGAATTTTCTCACAAGCTTGAGGTAGCAAATGCTTTCAAAACTGAAATATATCTATTACTAATCATGATGTGTACCAAATTATGTAGTATGAACATTAGGTGTCAAATGAGTGCGATGGGCCATCTTTCGAATAGAAAGAAAATACTTACACTCCATCTATTGTGAACTAGAGTTTTAAAAAGATCATACTTTCCTGAAGTGTATGTGCATTGATATACATGTAATCATTTGAAACTTAGTCCACTAATAAATTGAACCAATATAAATATTTTAACGACTGAATACTCAATCTCATATTCAAGTGTATAATTTAGTCGCATTATACTTGGAAAAAGCAATTATTGATTACAATTCATATGTACAACTATAATTTAGTTGTGCAGATTAGTGCTACAAAATTTTGTTCTGAATGATTACTTAGTTAGTTTGGATGGAAAGAAATAGAAGGAAAAGAAAAGATAGGACGGAAAATTTTAAGTTTCTCACGTTTAGAAGTAACTATGTAAAAGAAAGCAAAGAAATTGGAAGGATTTGAAAGGAAAATTTTTACCTTCTAAAGCCAACAAATTTTCTGCCCAAAATTGGGTGGAAATAGTAGGAAAGAGAAAACTTTTTTGTATACTTTTACATGATGACACTTTCGCTCTTAAAAAGTTTCCAAGGCAAAATTTAATTCCCAATCAGTCTTAGTTTCTTTCTTTTTTTTTTTCTAAGCTCCCAAATAATGTCAATAGAAAATTTCATCATTTTTCATCCTTTCTTTTTTTTCCCCACCCAACATTTCCTTTCTTTTCTTTTCTATCCTAATCTCCCAAACTAGCCAAACATATTTCTTAGAATGAATTAAGAACATTTTTTATCATCTTCTTATTTTCATGTTATGGATAATTGTCAAAAAATCAATAGTTTATTTTATAAATATCTCCTCTTATAATTATTATTAATTAATCCACCTCCCAAACTAAGCAATGTTTCAAATAAGGCTAGCGATACTGCCATAGCTATAATTTCTTGTCAAAAAAATTTTTGCTGAAATGTCAACATTGCCCTTAACAATCAACTCGTATATTTTTATTTTTTTCCTTATCTCACTAATGATTCTAATTACTCTTTTTTATCATCTCTCTTCTTAAATATTACTAAATTAATTTCTCCTCTCTCTCTCTCTCTCACACACACACACACACACACCTCTACAAAGACTTTTATTTTTTCACTTTTTTTTCAAAGATTTTCTTAGTAAGACAGATTTGTAGGAAAATTACTGCTATGATACTATCGCCATTCTTTAAAATAAACTTACACTTCCTTGACTACAAATCTATTGTCTCGGTAAATGAAATTATTGAACATGACCAAGAAAAGATACAACGTATAAGCGTATTCAAATTTACAAGACCGTTGGTCGTGTCAATTCAGCTCCAACTGACTGTAAAGGCCATTCTCGTAAATTCCCAAGCAGGAAAAAAAAAAAAAAAAGTGCAAATCAAGCAAGGAAGAAAAGTCCATGACCCACCACCTCTCCCCCTCCCCACCACACAGCCCACGACTCTCTCACGCCACGACCCCCACTCAGTCACTCCACTCGGTAACTTTCTATTCATTTCCCCCCTGACTCAGACTGCGACTCGGGTTCTCATTTCTCCCGACTCGCCTGCGTTCCAAAAGCTGAAGAATTCCGCAAACAAATGCGAGAAAGGAGAAATTAAAATTGAAGTGAAGAAATATGGCCAGCGGCAATTATCATCGAAACGGCGGCGTTGGCTTTAACAGTAGCAGCAGTAGTAGTTTGAAAGGCAATAATAATAATGGTGCAAAGGTGACGACGTCGGATAGGCAACTCAATTCACTCAACAGCTCCTCCTCTAATTTCAAGTCTGCAACGACGTCGTCTTCTTCTTTGAAACCGAAGCCGAGTTTGCGCCGCAGCAGCACCGGCTCGATTTCCGGCGCTTCTCCGACGGTTAAGGACGACGGCGGAGGAGGTCAGTTGCCGTTAGTTTTAAGCCTAATTTCCTTCCTCTTCGTTTTGCTTGTTAAAAAATTGTTACTTGATTTCACATTTTTAAGTGATCGATCGCTCTTACTTAATTTTTGTATTTTTTTTTGTTTGTTTTAGTGTTTGATCACGGCCTCACTGTTGTAATTATAATGCTAAATGCGTAGGATTGGAGGTTTGTAGGTAATTATGGACGTAATTATGGATCAATTTTCGCGAAAATTTAGCAACTTTCGTGTTAGATGATTGACAAGTTTTGTTTCATAATTTGACGCGGTGAAGCCGTTGCGTTTTTTTTCCTTTTAAATTTTGAAAATTAAATTTTCATTGAATTCAATTGTCTGCAAACATTTTAATCCCGTTGAAGAATATGTGGAAATTTGCATATATTATAAATCTTGAGGGAGAAATTTAAATGTTATTGGTAATACTTGTTGATATAATGTTTGCATATAGTTCGAGGGCGTGTTCGAGTTGCTGTGAGATTAAGACCTCGAAATGCAGAGGAGGCTGTGGCTGATGCTGATTTGCCTGATTGTGTGGAATTACAACCAGAGGTGTGTTATATTCAGTGGTTGTTGATTGATGTTACTAATGAACTGTAAGATTTTGTTTTTGAAATATGTTTTGGTTCTATTACAGCTCAAAAGACTGAAGCTTCGTCGAAACAACTGGGACTCAGATACCTATGAGTTTGACGAAGTGCTTACTGAATTTGCATCACAAAAGCGTGTCTACGAGGTTGTCGCTAAGCCTGTTGTTGAGGTAATTTTTTATACTTATAATTCTTTAGGGTCCTTGCAACACAGCTTCATTGAGTTCACATGCCGCTTGAATGAAGAAATAATATTTATGGGATATTTTTTTTTCTAAACTGCATTTAAGTATCAAACAAGAACTTTTTTTCACTGTTTAAGGCATTCACATGGTCTGACCTTCCCATGGTAACCTAATACATGGTGGTAATCTAAGTTTTTCTTTTTCTTGGTACGTATTTGATTAGTCTTCTTGATAGCAATCCAAGATTTTTTATTTTTTATTTTTCCTTGATGATTTTTAATTAATTATCTATACCCATGTTTTGAGTTGGCACTACAGTTTTAAGAGGAACTATTACCATACATGTGGATTTATTTGTTCTTGATGTTTTATTTGGCTTGCTTTGGGAGTTCTCTTTTATACATTGTAGTGCCGTCTAATTTCTTTTTAAATGGGAACGTAAAACTTATTTCAAATTACGTTACATGGCTATGCCTGCCTTGTTATATGTGCCACATGCCTACTCTTGTTAACATTTCCAGTTTCCAATCTAACATATACAGATTTCATAGCTGCATTTATGTGATTTCATAGACCCTTGTCCCTAGTAAATTAATCTGACTCAGAAAATCAAATTCATTTATTTGTAGTTTATGAGGTCCATTAGTATTTTTTAGAGTAACTAAATTGCTTTATTTTATATAATTACTAGATACGGAACCTGTTCGATGTGCCTACAGAATTCCATTTTATTTGGTTTCAAAATTACAAATGAACTGCATATATTTTTTACCCTATATGAGTTTTACTTTTTTGGATGCCCTTCTGAGCATTACTCTTTGCAGAGTGTTCTAGAAGGTTACAATGGCACAGTCATGGCATATGGGCAGACTGGTACTGGGAAAACTTACACACTTGGACGGATTGGTGAAGAAGATATGTCAGCTCGTGGAATAATGGTGCGTGCATTGGAGGATACTTTGGCAGAGATTTCGCCAGAGAATGATTCTGTCTGTGTTTCCTACTTGCAGGTTGTATGACCTTCCAAATTTAGATAATGAAAAAAAAAATGAAAACTACTCATGTGGGTCTGCGCAGCTTCTATTTCATACCATTTATCTTTAAGTTTTATTAGTTTTTCTAAATTTAAGGTCTTAAGAGCTGTTTCTAACTTCTAGATCATTGTGATACCTGTTTTCTTGAAAAATTGTGTGCAGCTTTATATGGAAACCATACAGGATCTTCTTCATCCATCTAATGATAATATATCAATTGTTGAAGATCCAAAAACTGGAGATGTTTCACTACCTGGGGCTACCATAGTAGAAATTAAGGATCAGAAAAGTTTTCTGGAACTATTACATTTGGGAGAAGCTCATCGCTTTGCTGCTAACACTAAATTAAATACAGAATCTTCACGTAGCCATGCCATTCTGATGGTAAATACAAAGCTATTTTACTACATTGTAATGATATAGCTCGAAAAACAATTGTAATGTCTGTTTATGTTTTCCAAGCTCTCAAAAATGTGCTGATATATGCTTAAATTAATTTTATCTTCATTTCAGGTGTATATAAAGAGGTCTGTCAAGGGAAAGGATTCTTCTCTTTCAAGTGAAAATGGTAATGCTTCTCACATGGCAAAAATGTTAAAGCCTCCTCTTGTGCGTAGAGGAAAGCTTGTTGTTGTGGATCTTGCTGGTTCTGAGCGCATTGATAAGTCAGGTAATGTACAATAGACTCCTAGATTTAGGTGAAAGAGTTGTTGCATTATTCATTTTCCCAAAAATTTTCCTCTTATGGTGGTATAGGCACTGGGGATAGTTTAAAGGTCAACATTTCAACATAGTAACTCAGAGAACCTTGTTTGGCCCACAACTTCTGTTCAACACTGAATTTCAAAAAATGTGTGGAAAACATAACAGGCAAGGAAGTATATAACTACCGTTTTCTAAATTCTTATACTGGACATATAACTAAAGGTGGTGTGGAGTATGTCTCACATTTTTCTCTTGTCTCTCAACTTGTAACAAACAATCCCTATTACAACAGCGAACAGAATAGCATGAAAGGTACTTCATTTTCATGCTTTCTTGCAGCTTTGCTTCCCCAGGCTTGAAGTTTAAATTCTTAGGAAATAATCCACACTTGTTCCCGTGTCAGTTCTGCTGTTACTCGTAACCTCATAAGTTGATTTAAGTTTTGTAGTTCTTATATGAATGTGGCTCTGCTTTCTGCCCCTTTAGTGTCATGCAATAATTTTCTGAAAGATAATCTTTAAAAGCTTCCTCCTTTGGGGTATTTTTGGATTGTTTATTATTTATTACTCTTCTTTCTTGCTAAGCGTGAATGGAGATTTAGGACAGGTGAAAGAGTCCAAAGTTTTATTCTTTGGCCATCTTAAAGCCCATCGTTCTGGCACGTTAAATTTTATCTGATGGATGTGCACAGGAAGTGAGGGTCATACATTGGAGGAAGCAAAATCTATCAATCTTTCTTTGAGTGCTCTAGGCAAATGTATTAATGCATTAGCAGAGAACAGTGCTCACGTTCCAGTCCGGGATTCGAAACTTACAAGGCTGCTACGAGATTCTTTTGGAGGTAAAACATTATGTTGCAGATAATATAATAAATTTAGGGATGCTCAATATTTGCTCTTTGGAAAAGAAGTTTCTTCTAATTAATTTAAATAATCCTTAGATTCAACAAGCATGTATTAGACTTGGTGGAATTTGCAAGGCATGATTTAAAAGGGAGAGAAAAAGGTACAAGGAGATCTGTCAATCACTTCCACATTCTGGTACAAATTGGGGTTGGTAGTTGGGTAATTTGGCTTGGTCTAATTACAGAACAAAGGCATAATAGGTTGAGGCTCCATAAGAATTATTATATGCTGAGGCTGACCTGTGGCTTGGTAAACGACCGCGTGTATGCTGTCAGATGGTTGGCTCTTGGGGAAGTTATTCTCATTGAAATTTCTGGAATCTGTTCAAGCAGTCATGGATGTACAATTCTGATAACTTTATCAAAACCAATTTGCAGACATGTGATAAATCCTACAAAAGTTTCATCTTGCATACAATACTTATTTTGTGTTGACAATTGAATACATTTCTTCAAGGAGCTGTACTTTCAAGATCTGAAGAATCCTTTTTTGCTAATCTTTGGCGTTCTATTTAAATCACTGAATTATATTTGCTACTTTTCAAATGTGATACTGAAGAGTTGTATGTGCCGTAAACTCTTATATTTTTGTTCTTATACTTCGTCTTTTTGAGATTTCTCCGTTATACTACCATGACCCTCAATTCAACTTTCATTCAGTATTAGCTAGATATGTGTATAGATAAAAGAGAAGCAATGGGACCATAAAGTATCACTACCTCTGATGGCCATCAATATGTAAAATGTCCTATTATCTAAGTCGTGGGAATAATTTGTCAATTGATTTGAGGGAATGGCTTTCTGTGGTAGATTGTATACAATTGCCCAGGACAAAAAAGGTGCTTTGAAGGTTCCCTATCACTTGGAAAATAACAAAGACCAAGGATTTGATAGCCATCACTATGTAAAATGTCCTATTATCTAAGTCGTGGGAAGAATTTGTCAATTGATTTGAGGGAATGGCTTTCTGTGGTAGATTGTATACAATTGCCCAGGACAAAAAAGGTGCTTTGAAGGTTCCCTATCACTTGGAAAATAACAAAGACCCAGGAGATTTTGGCGACTCAGATGAATTTTTGGCTTGGCCATATTGTGAATATCAACTTCTTGTGTGCTGTCATACTGCAAGCAACCACTTATTCTCTGAACCCAAATAACTAGTGGAATCTTCATAAGCTTTGTGCCTCAGGAACAATGACTTTTTTCTGACAGATGTATGGTCCATTATTGCCTTAAGTGGGACATACCTATTATTAACAACTAATTCATGCATGCCTGCCTTCAAGCATTTTTCTTTTACTGGCTAGGAGATACGTTTATTACTTTCAAGATCCAGTGTCATCAAAGACTAAAAATATTCTACATGACAATTTCAAATTTTTATAGGCACAGCAAGGACTTCATTAGTTGTAACAATTGGGCCATCTCCACGTCACAGGGGAGAGACAGCAAGTACCATAATGTTTGGACAAAGGGTAATATTTGAATCCTGTCTTGCTTTTTTGAGAAAGTAACCTTATTTCTACCCTTATGTGCTGTTTTTGAAACTTTGTGCAGTCTTCCTGGAACCATTTGAATCTGTATATTAAAATTTGAATCTGTATATTAAAAATTTTAAATCTCTTTAAATGTACTGCAAAAAGGAACATTGGTAAGCCACGGACATTGTTAAAAAGAATGATATTGTTGTATGTCTTCAGGCTATGAAGGTGGAGAATATGTTGAAAATTAAGGAAGAATTTGATTACAAAAGTTTATCCAGGGGGCTTGACATTCAGTTAGACAAATTGATTGCTGAAAATGAGAGACAACAAAAAGCTTTTCAGGATGAGATTGAAAGAATAGCATCAGAAGCACAGAAGCGTATTGCTGAGGTTGAGAGCAACTATGCTGCTGCACTGGAGGTAAATTTGTTACCCAAATGCATATTGAAGCATGTAAAGATATTTCCAACAAAATGGAGTCAGAATGTGGAGATATTCAACAAATTATCGTATAATAGAGTAGTTTCATGAATATGCTTAATAAATTATTCAACGTAATTTCTGCGGATGCAAATCTAATTTTTGGCCCACTGTTTGGGTTCTGCCAGATCCTCATATTCAGGGTGCAGTGGACTAGCTAAAACTCCACTTTAGGTTCTGAAGCTTGTAAATGAGACTTCTACCGACTAGGAAAGAATAATTAGAATTGTTTTATGATGGCTTCTGAAATTATTCACCATTTAGATCTTATCTATTTCATGCTTACTGTTGTTGGATTGATGCATTGACCTTACTGTTAAACTACTTTAATGACTGTAATTTTGTTATCTTCCTCTCTTTGCAGAAGGAGAGACTGAAACTTCAGAAAGAATATTTGGAATCGGCACAGAAGCTTCAGGAGCAATCAGTAAAAGATCAGGGAAAGTATGGAAATGGGAAAGTTGATATCGTGCTGAAGGATGACAGCATTGATAAGATGGTATTTCATATAAGAAAATAATAATGTATAGCAACATAAGTAACTGTGGATTTTATTAAACAGACTTAATGATCTATATTTGACATTTAGTTTGTTAGTTGCATCTTCTTTTGTTTCGAAAATAGAATCATTTTCACTCAAATGGCCTTTTCTTTGTTTCAAAAGTTATGCTTCCATTACAGAGATGTGATTTGGTCTTACTTTTCACTTGTATTCTCTATCCCTGCAGTCTCCTACCTTATTGGCAGAAGTTAATGAGGTTAAGAAGTTGCTTCAAAATGAAACTGTACTACGAAAATCTGCAGAGGAAGAAATATGTAGTCTAAGAAATCAAGTAACACAATGGAAGAGGTTGGAGGTATGGTTTATCTCAACAGAGATTAAAATTTTGGTATCTCACATGTTCTGTTAGAAGTCCTTTTACAAGTTTCTGTGATGAAGCTGGTGATAGTAATTTCTTTTGTTCTTTAGGCAGCAAAAAATTCTGAGATCTTAAAGCTTCGAAAGATGCTAGAAGATGAATCACATGAAAAAGCAAAACTTGAAGAAGAAATTTCAGCATTACAAAGTCAATTGTTGCAGTTAAGTTTTGAAGCTGATGAGGTATGCAAATCATGATATATAGCCTATGTCATCTAGTTGGGGTTGCCTCGTTACATTGTTGTATGTGTTGTGGCATTTGGTTCCGGCATCTTTAATTGCGCATTTGGCTATTGAGCTGGAATATATTTATATTTCTCCTTTCGAGTGTTTCATTTTTTCCAAGGGTTTATGCAATGATTATTTCAGGATATTATTTCCCCTTTTTTTGGTGGGCTGGAGGTTTGAATACGAAATAATTCCATCTTATGGTTGTATTTAAGAAAATGGATGTCTAGAATATTCATGGAATGAATGTTCAATCAGCAAAGATATGCGGAAATAATATTCTTGAAATGGTCCCATCTTTGAGGACAGAGAAATGTTTTCTTTAGATAACTCATCCATGGAGAGAACTGGATTGCAACTGCATTACTTGAGAGAGAACTCTATTCCTAAATCTTCTTGATTGTGAAAGTTAACAAGTTATTTCATGTCTGTGATTGCGTTTGATAAGTTTTCTTGGTTACATGTTAATGTTAAATCTTCTTGATTGTGAAAGTTAAAAAATATTTTGTGTCTGTGATTGCTTTTGATAAGTTTTCTTGGTTACGTGTTAATGTCTAAATAAATGAATGCGTAATTTTCTTGTTACATGTATATGTCTTCTATGTATTTTGCAGACAAGAAGAAACCTCGAAAAAGGAGAAACGGCAAAGTTTTCTGGTGATTTAGATTCTCTTATCCCTCAAGCCAATCATCAATCATCTAGAGACTTTGGGGATGGAGCCTCCATGGCAAAACTCTTTGAACAAGGTGGTGGGAAGTGTCCGTTCTTTGTTTCAACTGCTCTCTAATCTCTATCTCCTCTGGTACTAAATACAATTGTGTAACAGTGGGATTGCAGAAGATATTGTCATTACTAGAAGCGGATGATGCTGATGTGCGAATTCATGCTGTAAAAGTTGTTGCAAATTTGGCAGCTGAAGGTAAGTATAATCCTTTTCTCATGTTCTTTAATTATCTATTTATTTGTCCAGATCCCCTTTTTTTAGTAATTCTTGAATAGGCACACTCCTTTTTTTGGGGTCTTTCATCAAACTGTCACTACTATTACTTAGGTTTGAGTTAGTTGATTCATTTTTAGGGATTTGGTGACTCATGCCATGTTTATAAGCAGTTAGTTTTATTTTGATCTGGTTTTATTAAGTTGAGAAACCATTTGATTGAGACTTATATCAAATTTTTACCAAGTACCCACATAAATGCCCTTCAGATCCCCTAGTTTCATCTGATTTACACAAAATTCAAAGCAAGATTATTGTTATGTCTAATTGTACTAGTACACACGCTTTTGTAAATCCACTGATTTCATCTGATTTACACAAAATTCAAGCAAGATAGTAGCAGAATATCGCCCAGAGACCAGAGTTATATTGCATCCATTCAACTGCTTGCAACTACAGGGGAAGAAAGAACCGTGAATTGAGACATTTCATGAGATGGCATTGCTATACCATCATAAGTTGACGAAGGAGTTTTAGAACACTATTGCTGTATTTTTTACAAAATTAATGGTTGTTTGGACTGTAAAAATAACCCTGTAACTTTGAAGTACCAGAACCACCAGAGACAGTTTTGGTTTACATGCTTTGATTGGAGAAAACTTGTATGTTTGATCAAATTTACAGAGTCAAACCAGGAAAGGATTGTTGAAGCTGGTGGTCTTACATCCTTATTGATGCTTCTTAGAGGCTCTGGTGATGAAACTATTCAACGCGTTGCAGCTGGTGCAATTGCTAACCTTGCAATGAATGGTATTTCCTTTGGTACTTTCCCAGATAGATTATAACATAACTTAAAAAGGTTATTTAGCTAGTCTTAATGTGATCCTCTAATCCAATTAGAAGTTACCCGATAATAGTTATACTTCTGATGAGCAGAAACCAACCAGGAGCTTATAGTATCTCAAGGGGGCATAAATTTGCTGTCCACAACAGCTGCTAACGCCAGTGATCCTCAGACCCTTCGCATGGTTGCTGGAGCCATTGCCAATCTCTGTGGCAATGGTAAACTCTCTTCCCTTTGAACTTCTAATAGTTGTGAATTTATATGTTATTTGTAGTCCTAGTATCAGTTCATTGCTTCAAAACTACAAGGCACAGAAAAAGTTTTACGCATTTTTTTCATGGAAATAGGACAAGCATGTATATTATTAATCTGCTCTTTTTGGGAAGATCAGCTACTGCTTTTCTGTTGTCCCACTTTTATCAAGATTCCATGAAGCATGGACATCTACATTGGGTTGAAAGAGAGCACTACCTCAAATCACAAAACATGAGTTTCAGATTTACCTACATCTTATACATGCATTTGTGTTCTTGTTGAAGATATAATGTCTTTAATCTATGTTTGGCTCTGAATAGACCATGACTTCATTCCTTTAATTTCCTGACATATGGTAGAGAGACTTATCTTCCTAATGAACATGGTAGAATAATCTTACTCAGTATCCCGATAGAGAAGGCTAAGGCCTTCGGTTTTCTGAATTTGTGATTTCATCTGACAGGTAGTAACAACTATATTATGTTAACTTTTATAGATAAGTTACGGATGAAACTAAGAGGAGAAGGTGGCATCAAGGCATTGCTAGGAATGGTGAGATGCCGGCATCCTGATGTTCTAGCTCAAGTTGCTCGCGGAATTGCAAATTTTGCAAAATGCGAGTCTAGAGCATTCACTCAAGGTAACTTATATGCAATCTCTCTCTCTCTCTCTCTCTCTCTCTCTCTCACACAACCACAACACATGTAGACATAATTGTGTTGGTTAGTTGGTTTATATGGTATTATTCTGCTTTGCATTTAATTCGGTGGTGAAGTTGCAATTGATTTCTTTAAAAAAGAGGGTGCCTTCGTTATTCTGTTGCTGTAGCATGTGTGATGCACCTCCTTCTTTTCCCTAATGTATAGGGCCCTATATGGGAGTATTAATTTAGGTAGTGATCCTATTGTGATCTAAAAAAGTGAATATCAACTTTTGGACTGCAAACGAAATTGTCATTTGTCATGTGCTAAAGAGGTCTGCAAGGCAGGAGGATCATGGACAAAGCTCATTTTAGCTCGAGATTTCCAGCCAATTGCCCCCTTGTCATTATTATTATTATTTTTTTCCTTTTAGGGACTATGATGGGAAGGTCTCTTCTAATTGAAGATGGCGCCCTTCTGTGGATTGTGCAAAATGCCAATAATGAAGCCTCACCAATTAGGCGACATATTGAACTAGCACTTTGCCACTTGGCACAACATGGTAAGTTCATCTACCCATCTATAATCTTGATTCTTTTAGATATGGGCAGCCCTAAAGTGCATCAGTTGGTGTATTACAGAAGTAAATGCAAAGGATATGATTAGTGCAAGAGCTCTGTGGGAGCTTGTTCGAATATCACGGGATTGTTCACGAGATGACATAAGGAATCTCGCGTACAAAACACTAACTTCCAGCCCAATTTTCCTAGCTGAACTGAAGCGTCTAAGGATAGATTATGGCTAAAGAAATGCGATAACATCATAGGAAACACACCAGTTCATGGGGTTGCAGAAACAAATATAAGCAGAGGAATGTCCATAAAAATGATTCGCTAGGATCCCTTGCCGTAGCAAGGTGGTTGCTCTCCTGAAATTTTTTTCACCATTTGTGACTTTTGGAAGGCTTGATTTCTGGCATTTATTTATGTACGATCCAATGATCGGTATTTGTAGGTCACTGGTTTATCATGTAAATTGGCTGGAAGTTAGATTTTGTCTAATTAAAGACGGTCTTGGTCTCACACGAACTCTCTGCTTATTGTATAGTTTGGCGTGTATATGGAATGAAGTTGAGTAGTTATTATTGTATTTCACAACATCAACAACTGGTGGCTAGAAATGCTTTATAACAATGATAAGGTTGCTAGACTTTCGTATTCTTGAACCTTGTCGACTAAAAGATTGCTGCAGTTTGGATATGATATTTAATCATGATCTGCGGAAAGGATTTTAGTGTTTCTTTTTTGTTTTCCCTTATCATACTCTAGTCGATTGAATTCCAAAGAGAGTATTTTGTTTCACAAAATTACCGAAGGCATGCCTAAAAATTCTAATCTTTGTTTCAATATTTAAAGTCCTGTTTTTCCGAGTCAAATTCCTTGACGTACCAAGGAATAATATCTGTTCAATATTCAGGTCCATACGGTGACCAAGTTGGTTTATTCCTGAAAGTAAGAGACATATCCGCGAATACTGGGCAAACTCAGATTATATACTCAGGAACTCTTCTAATTGGCATCGGTTCTATTATTTGCCAGTGGCCCAGTAGGCTGTCTGCAGCTACTGCATTAGAATCTCATCTTTCTTTTCTTCATTGAATATTTCACACTCTTAAAGGATTAATCAAACATTTTTTTTCCTTTTCAAAATTAAACATAACTCTTTAAATACGAAGCTCTCAACACTTCCACGCGCAACAGCTCAATTATCTGATGAATTGGGGTTGAGGTAGCAAGTTGCTCTAGTTGCTACGACATAAAATATTCTGTGTCATTGAAGGACTTTTTTTATTTGTTTCCATTGCTTGTGCATATTAATTCTATGTATTTAAAATATCAATAGGATTAAAATTGCATTTGAAAAAAATCCAAAAAAAAAAGAGATAATCCTGCACTTATTTCTAGAAAGGTAATATGAGAGTTCGGACAATGTTTATTTATTTATTAGAATATACATATTAGAAATGTTGGAAATATATGTAGATTTTTGGAGACAATAAAATGGGAATCAGGAAACTAGAAATAGAGAGATATTCGGGTTTTCCCCGCATGCAACAAGCCAACAAGAACTGTTCGACAATCATCATTTACTGCCATGTCGGATGATGTAAACTGCATAGATAATTGTATACGGAAAAAGTATACAATACACCACGTGCATTGCTACGTGGTGTATTAGAATCAATAATTTATCGTTACGTGGTAACGTTGAGTCATATCTTGTATTATTTAGGCGATAGTGTGATTAGTTTTAGTACACCACGTGGCACGCCACGTGACGCGCGTAATGCACACAATATTCACTCTTGTATACGTCCAAAAACCTACCCAAATTTCTTGCAGTATCTAGAGGCTAGTTGCTTCACTATATAGCGACAGCTCAACTGTGGCCATATCTATATTTAATGTTACCCGAAAATGCCCAAATATTTTGGCCACTGTAACCAAGTAGAACCATACACAAGGTTTTATGACTTCATACTTCTTTCATATTCTACAAACCAGTGGACGTATGAAGCTAGAAGTGACCTCCATTTTATTGCAATATCCTAGAACTTAATATCTAGCATGGCTGCCCTAAGAAGAAAGTTCAAGAATAAATGAGTGATCCTCAAAAAACAAAAAAATAAATAAATAAATGAGCGGACCATGCATGGCCTTTAAACTTGCTATTGTTTGAAAAACTTAAATAAGGTTAAGCTGATTCTTGATTAAGCCTTCATTACTGATAACAGGATTGCATTAATTCATGCATTAATTACTATTTAATAATATACAATATCAATGCATGTGATACAAGTTTTTCGTGCATGGTGCATGGTGAATTGGCCAGATCTACTTGAGGGTTTTCTTTTTCTGTTTTTTTTTTCCCATGAAATAGTAAGATAAATGTAAGCACTGAATGGCAAAAGAACTTCTATATCCATCCTTTCGCTCGTGGGGTTTAACTAGGACGTAACTGTCTACACAAGTGGATGTAATACACTATTTTATATAGTTGCTATACTTTTATTATAGAGAAGGAAATTTGCTAGTGCATGATGGATGGACATAATGATCTCTGGCACTATACAAGGAAATGCCATGGTCCACCATAAATACAAATCTACGTGTGTCTGTGTGTGGGATATACTATCATATTCTTCCTCTTCTTATCGATCAAAAATTCTATTCATATGTATGGAACCTAAGAACACATATCGTAAATGGATGCCCCCAGCCACAGAAACCTTAAACTGAAAAAGCGGCAAATTGGAAGAGTACGAATTTTAGACCGCTTCCAATCAGTGGACATTAACATTAGTAATGGGTGGAATCACTGGCAAGGCAATTTGAAGCTGAAATTTTGGGCCCAAAATAAATATTAAAAAAATTTATAAATAGATTCTATCAAAATCCCTCATAAAAGTTGAGCATTTGGGGGGGAAAAGGAATGACATTCAAAAGAGAGAGAAAGAGAGATCCAACATTGATGGAATAAAATAGTGTTTCTGATCAGAGTCTCCATGAAACAAAAGAAGGAAGAGAAGAAAGACAATCATCATCCCAAGACAAAAGCAAAAGCTGCACGTCCAAGTGACGTGAGTGTTTCCAGAGAATGGATAAGCTTATATATGCATCTTATACTTCTTGCTTGCATAGTTTACATGGGTTGTTGCATAAAATGCAAGCAACCATTGTGAACAAACTAGAAATGGTTGCTCACTTGCTTAAATTCAAAGAATCTGAGCTGTGTTCTAGTCTTGGTTTTTGCATTCTATCCCTTCTTTCCCCAACCCCTCAAAGTTTATTTTTAAAGAGAGAAAGAGATCTAAACTAAATGGAACTGAAGTTCTGTCTCCAACTATAACGCTCAAGAGACATACTGTCCATGTATTGCTCTCTTCTTTCTTCATTGTAACCGCTGCTTTGCCTCGAAAAGTAGCTCGTTTGAAACTGTGCACATGTAAACCAGCGTCCAAATATGACTCTCTTAAAGTCTCATCACTACATTGAACAACCCTAAAACTCTATCATTCACCATGTTAAGCATTGTTGGAAACTGCAATTCTCTAAAGCCCATACTTCATTTTTCTATCTTCTAGAAAATACATAGCATCATGGCATGCCACCTATTTCGAACAGTCAATGAATGATTTTGTCCGAGTTCTCTTTTTAATGTTCTTAGCTTTAGTATCATCCCGTGAAAACACAAAAATCAAAACTCTAAATGTCCTGATCAGGACATAATTTTGTTCGTGTTAGAATCAAGAAGAAAGAAAACAATGTTCGGTATTCGTATAAACAGACGGATAAATTTAGATGGTTGATCATTATTAGTTTCTATTACGGGCTTCTAAACGCATAATATTGGCTTTAATAATGCCAAAGAACAGTTAATTCCAAGGATGATTGGTAATTGTTATTCATCTTGAGGATCATCTTCCTTTCTTTTTGTGTTAGAATTAGACCCTAATCATTCCCAATTAAAATTGACTTCGATCAAGAAACCAATAATTTACAAAGTTCTTTAATAAAAACACAAATGCAGCCACATCATCTGATCATCCAACTCAAACAAAAACTAGCTAGCTAATTAACCGAAAATAAACTTAAAAAAACAAGAGGAGAAAATCAAGTCTGCAATGCTCAACATTCTGAATTCTTCAATCTAGAGCTGATCAAGGTAATTAATGAAGAAGTGAATCAGAATAATTACCCTTACTTAAACAAGTCTTGTCAGCTAAAACGGAGGGCGACCGGTAGCCCAATAAGCTTCATTAGGTAATTGAACTGAGTTGAGAAGATTAGGAGGCACGCTAAATAGAGAAGGATCTGCCATAAGCTGCTGCTGCTGCTGCTGTTGCCCTCCTACAGCTCCCGGAGATCCAAGCGAGCCGCCTTGCATTTGAAGCGAACCCTCATCCTCATCTAGAGGTAGCCTTTCGTATGCAGCATTGCTGAATGAAGCAGCCATAATAACAACAGGGCCTGATGCCATAAGTGCACCAACAACACTTCCTCCAACTACTTGCCCTTGTCCACCAGCTAAATATATAGTCATGGATGTCGCGGCCGGGGGAGCCGGCGGTGGCAGGAAAGATCCCGCTAATGATAAGATCTCAAACCGGCCGTGCAATGTCACCACAGCACCAGGTGAAGCTGGTTGTCTTAGGGTAACATTGGTCACAGTGCCAGTTCCACTCATAATGCACACCCCTCTTTGGCGTCTTCTAGCAAAATTAGCCACACTTTCCATGATATCACAACCATCAGCGATCTCCATAACATGGGTTCTTAGAGCATTCGCACTATCCCGAGTGATGATGATTGGTGGTTTAGGTTTGTTCTTGGATCCAGCTGGTCTTCCTCGAGGTCGCCTTGAGTTTTCTCCTCCAACTCCATCTCCAGCTGAACTTCCTCCATCCTGCCCTTCACCACCGTTGATATTCTCATTCTTCTCCTCGCGATCTCGCTTCTGGCCCATGTTTAGGCCACTTGTTCCGCTCTGCTCATCTTCTGAATTATGATTCTGATGGTGAAATTGATGGAGATTGAAATCTCTGGTATTAAAAGGAGGTGGGAGCGAATGAGCATCCATTTTTCCTCTTCAATTCCACAACTTAGAAAGAAAAAAAGAAAGGTCTTTTTTCCAAGTCTGTTGTAATGAGGATGCCGGCCAGATGAAAGTACAAGTAAAGGCTGTAATAATTCAGAAAGATAGTGAAAGCCAAAAAAGAAAGGAGGAGTAGACTTTTGGGGGGTTTCTCTTTCTTTTCTTCTTGCTTTCTGCCTTGCTTTGTTGGCCTTGTTTAACAAATCAAAGCACTCATAGTCTTCATGACCATAAAGAAGAAGGGGAAAGAAGTGGCCTTTTGGGGAAATCACCTACCAAATTTAATTCCCAGCTGAATTCAATAAACTCATTCACCATATCCCTAGTTCAACCCTCCTTACCTGAGTGGTTCGCAGCTTGATGATGGTTCTTGCTTTTGCTTCCCTAAGTTTTTCATGTTTGCTTGCTAGCTGTTGATATTCTTGGAGGGTTTCTCAGATTGATAAAGATGAGAAGAAAACTGAGGAGCTAGGACTGGTCTGGTTTGGTTTTTTTGTTACTCTTTTTAGTAATCTAAGGATTGGATTGGGTCTTTGGTTTAGGGTTAGATTTTGAGGATAGACCGTTGATATTCGGGTATGGTTTTGGTGGTAAGACTGCGTGCCCGTGGGCGGTGGATGGGTCCTCTCTCTCTCTCACACACACACACACACTGTAGTAGTGTGTATAATGGAATAACACTCGCATTATTAATCAAAACTTTTGTCTCAAAAAAAAAAAAAAGTTTGAAAATTCCTGTCTTCAAAATTCAACTGTTCTCTTTGTCCGTTTATCTTTGCCAGTCACTAGTCCCAATCCATGAGGTTTTTGCTGTTTTGTCTACTTGAATCAAGGATTGCTTTGTTGTACTTGGCTAGTGATTCATGATTGGTTAAGGTTTCCATTTATTTTCTTACATCTATAGTTGACACCCTCTTGGATGGGTTATATTAATTGGTAGTTTATCCTTTCAAAATATGACAAGTCCTTACATGATGGGACAAGGTGATTATGTGAAGAATATTGTTCTATGAATTTGCAAAAACAAACCCAAAGAAGCAAGGAAATTTGAACATAAAATTTGTGGAAAAAAAGATTCCACATACATATTCATCAAAATGATTGCATGCCAACTTCGAGATTGGAAATCGAAGGGTTAAAAATCAAAGTGTAAGAACAAAAGAAATCGAAGGGTTAAAAATCAAAGTGTAAGAACAAAATTTTATATATATATTTCTTTTCTTGCAACATGCATGCTTCTCCGTCTTTAAGATGATGAGACGTGACACTAACTAATACAAATCATAAATATTATCAAGAAAATAATAAGTTATTAAAAATTTTTACTAATTTTCTGACTCGCAACTGCATATTACTAAAGCATTTTCCTATGAAGCATGATTAGATTCTTCATTTGATAAATCATGACATATTAAAACCTTCTAATCATGCCACTAATAAGCTGTTAGGGCTGTATAACAACATTGCTAGGGGTTGGGTTGGGTTATGGGAAGAGGGTTTGAAACTGTTTGGGAGCCACACAACAGGGGCAGAGGGAGAGAGCGAGATAATTAATCTTTCCAAGAAAGAACCACATGGACCGCTATCGATTTTCTCTGCACAGCTCTATCTTCAGCTTACAGTATGTGTTGTTGGGTCAACATGCCACCAATACCAACACGTGGCAACTCCCCCGCATTTGGTAGATCAATTCTTTGAACTACGATATATACATCTTCTTCCTGGTCCTCACGCCTAACTTTGTCTGCTTCAAATTATGAAGATTGGTGTGTGTGTATCTCCTTTGGTTACTTCTTCTTTTTTTTAATTATCATCCTTTTCCACTGTCATAATGCTGGTGTTTGATTATATTTACTATGCATTTTTTCAAGAAAATTACTCGAAATAATGTGGGGTAGACAGTTTTTTGTCTATAATTATACATATAATGTGGAGTAGACAGTTTTTTGTCAATGATTATAGATATTTTCATAAGTGTCTCAATTGAGATGTATAATATTACTTAGTTATCTTGCAATTGTGATGAGTATATCGATTGGATAAATAATTTGCATTTGTTTCATTCATAATTTTTTCGTTATGTGTCTCTTTTGAACATATTTTTTATGTTCTATCACGATCTACATATTTTTTTGAAAGCCTAATAAATACACACATTTTCTTCCAAAGAATTTACGAGAGAATGACTCCCAAACTAAACCCTTGAACTTTCAAATCAAACCCTCTTTTGACTTGAATGAAATTGGAGACAAAACTGCTAATTTTGTCAACCTTGGATCGAGTCCTTTTGAATTTTTCTTTTTAAATAATATTATATAAAATAAAAAGATGAATGAAAATATAAAGAGATGGTTAGATAATATATTTTAAAGATATTTCTTTATACAAAATTAATTGCAATTCAAACATATCCTTAGTTTGGGATTAAGAAGATTGCAGTTTTGGTATAAAAAATTTAGGATATTAGCAGTTTGAATTCCTAAAGTTTGGATGAAAGTAAATATAGTATCAAAAATATTTCAATTTTTACAATGCATTTAGTTCTATCGACCGGTTTTGCTAAAATCTTACTGGAATCTGGTAACTGGTCCACATATAGCGGGTACTCGGACTTTTTCGATTACCTGTAAAAACCGATCGGATAGGCCGGGTACCCGACTCAATCCATAATAATTTACATATATTTTAAAAAAATAAACAAGAAAAATTACAAAATACTATTAAATCACTAATAATACAAACATTAATATCTTAAAGTTAAATTACATCCAAAACCTTAATCTTTAAAAAAAAAATTACATAAACAAGAAGGCAATCACTTAGTCTTTCAAAGTTCATCTTTTCATTTCAATCAACATAAAAACATAAATATTCATCAAATAACCAAAAATTATATAAATAAGAAAATAATCACTTAGTCTTTCAAACTTCATCTTCTCATTTCAATCAATGTAAAAACATAAATATTCAACAAATAGCCAAATGAACACCCAAACTAACACGTGAAATTACATAACTACCCCCACTTCAGGTCGGTTCGGGTACCTGGCTGGTTCACAAAAGTGTGAACTACGAACCGACTCGATTAAAATATAACATGCCCCGCAAATTGACCCGCCACCTGAATCCGGTTCGATTACCTTTTTTTCGATTAGGCACGGGTCGATTTTTTCGATTTTTTCAGTTTTCGGATTGTTTTGAACAACCCTAACCTGGGACAACGTGTGTGCTTTTAATTACAAATTATAACACTTGAAATTTGTAATTTTTTTAAAAAAAAATTCAGTCACTGATACACTGAGTATCACGTGACTTGATTCCTAGTAAGATTTTGATAAAACCAGTTAATAGGACAATAGAATAGGACTAAATGTGTTAAAAAAGTTAAAACATTTAGTACTAGATTTGCCTTCATCCAAATTTTAAAAACTAAAACTGCTGAAACTCCAAACATTTGACATCAACATTGCAATTTTCTCTTCGGATTTGAACGAAAGTGAGCGTTGATTCTTTTGTGGATCATTACGGACCTATGGTTGTCTAGGTTTTTCAGAGACTTGCATTGCTGGAAAAGACTAGTTACCTTCTCTTCTTCAGCATTTCATGGACAGTTTTGATTGATTTGAAAATTTGTCAAACTTCAAAAGTAACTGGAAAAAGGCAATAAGGCATAAAATGAGGAATTTGTTTGTGTATTCTTGACCAACCCATGTTGACCAAATAGGAATGACAATGGTTGTTGGTTACGGGAATTTATTATGCAATGAGCATAACGTACAGCTCACATTACCTTTTGGTTCCCCAAGTCCTCCCCTCCACGTAGAAATGATTCATTGAATTATAGCATCACTTATGGTAATAAAACCTAGTGTCGGAGCCAAAATTAGTTTTTGATTGGGCAAAATTAAGTTGCAAATTTTTACTAATTTTCTAAAGAATAACTTGCAATGGTTATAATATTCACAAATAACATGGATGCATGTAATTTTTACAAGTTTGTAGGGGCTTAAATTAAAATTTTTGGAAGTTCATAACTAGATGTACATTTTTTTTTGTGGGGTCAATGAGGCACGTGCCTGGTGCCCCTCTGGAGAACCTAATGATTCTTGGTTTTTCATGATTATGAGGTTATGGAATTTAACCTCACTTCTAATAACCTTTTGTTCGTCAAACTAGATTTGTCCCACATTGTCAACTTTGTGTAGCTAGGATAAGATTAATGTCGTTGTAGGACTCGTAAATAGATGCTCTATGAACCACAAAATAATTCAGATACAACTTAGAGATAAGTTATTGCAGTTAATTAAGTATCAGCATAGGGTGATTGGCTCATTGCATTTTATATTAGCATATGACTATTAATATCTAATCAATGGACAAGAGGGCAAAGAATATAATTTGAGCACACATGTTACATAACATTGTTATACTATACCCTACATCCAATAGCGAAGATTGGATCATTGTGCTGAAAAAGGGTATATATTATATGGGGGAAAGGAAAACAATCGGCATCTAAACAGCAGATAATGTAATATCTAGCAATGGTTTAACATATTGCTTGTCTCACTTCTACAGCCTCATTCATTCACTTAGAGATCCTAAATTGCTGATAGAGTCAAGGTTGAATCATCGTACTTTTTTTTCTGGGTCAAAGTCTATTTTGCATTCCCTAACTTCTATCAGATTCTCACTTTGCACCTTATACTTTGATTTTGTATAGACTACACTCTCAATTGTACAAACATCCCGTTTAAATCCAATCATTGACGGTGTCAATCAAACTAAAAGAACTTAAACTCGTGCATGCATGCAGTGTTCACTTAATTCCAATTGTTGTTAGTTTCACTTTTAGACAAATTGTACCTTAAACTGTTTAAAACATTCCACAAGTCCAATTGTTGCATGCATGCGCTTAAAATTCTATTAGTTTACTTAAATGAAATGTTTTGGACAGTTCACAATGTAGTCTATCAAAAATAGGTGCAAATAGAAAGAAGGCATAAGTTAGCGGTGCAAAGGGCGAAAAGGGGAAAAAAATGAGTCTTTGTCTAAAGAAATGCCACACATATTTTTATTGCAGAATATCAGGAGTTCAAATCTCGACTTTCAACTGTGCATTATGAAATTGCATCGAATGATCTTGGAGGAGCGGAGCATTCATCAAAACTTTTGTTTGTTTTGGGTTGTTTTTTCACACAGACAATTCACACAAACTAAATAATTCTACCTAAGGTCACTGAAACACTCACCTAAGCACATCCCACGAGTGAATCTCAAAAGGCAATTGCTGACTTTTGAGACCACCCACGGAACTTAAGTGCAGGGACACTACCTCACATTGTTTCGATGTGGGACAAGGAACACTCATCTTTTACCTCAGGTTTCACTACCTCGCAATGAGATTTGTTTGTTTTTTCAAGCAGACAATTCACACAAACTAAATAATTCTACCTAAGGTCACTGAAACACTCACCTAAGCACATCCCACGAGTGAATCTCAAAAGGCAATTGCTGACTTTTGAGACCACCCACGGAACTTAAGTGCAGGGACACTACCTCACATTGTTTCGATGTGGGACAAGGAACACTCATCTTTTACCTCAGGTTTCACTACCTCGCAATGAGATTTGTTTGTTTTTTCAAGCAGACAATTCACACAAACTAAATAATTTCTACCTAAGGTCACTGAAACACTCACCTAAGCACATCCCACGAGTGAATCTCAAAAGGCAATTGCTGACTTTTGAGACCACCCACGGAACTTAAGTGCAGGGACACTACCTCACATTGTTTCGATGTGGGACAAGGAACTACTCATCTTTTACCTCAGGTTTCACTACCTCGCAATGAGATTTGTTTGTTTTTTCACACAGACAATTTACACATACTAATTAATTCTACCTAAGGTCACTGAAACACTCACCTTTGTTTTGGGTTGTGACAGGGTGGAATATGCTTGTTAATTAGGTCATTGGCATAGCAGCTACAGAGCTATAGGGTGGGTGGTTGCAAGTGCATGGTTTGACCGCATAATTCAGAGTTGAGAATGGTGTTGGTGTTGGTGTTGGTGGGAGAGGGGAGTGGGGGGTTGAAAAAAAAGACGCGTGGGTGGCGCTGACACACAATTGGAGGGGGCATCAGCAGGAGCACGAGAGCACGAGCACGAGCGCCCTCCGCGGGGGATTCGTTCAATGTTGGATTGGTTCACAACACAGTTTTTAGCTTTTTCTTAATTCTTTAATGCTGTTGGGATTCTCTCTTCCCTTCTTTGGTCCTGAACGGAAACTGATAAATCTGATCCTCACAACTCTGCCTCTCTCTTTCGCATGACTTTTGTGGGTGAAAATCCATGTAAACAAGATGCTCATTGTCGGCCCTCTCCATCCTGTTTTTCTCGGAAAAATGCTGCTGTGCTTAATCAGCAGAAAGAGGTAATTTTTTTTTTAATCTTTAAAAAATTTATAGTTTTTTAAGTTACGTTTCGTTACCATAACACTCTTCTTCTTTTTCTCTCTTGTCACCGGGAAATATATATTGGCTACATTTGGGTAGATGACTAAAAAGGATTAGTAGTGAAATCGATCCCGACAACCTTTAATTATATCATATTTGTTGAAAGTAAAGTATGTGCGACATGCACTAAATATTTTCTTCCCCAAAACTCCAACTTCTGTATATAAGCGTTCTGAGATAGTCTAATCTATGATGCACTGAATTTTCGAACATGAAAAGTTTTGGTCCGAAGTTTGAAGTTTGAACAGACGGTCATCTGTGGACAATTGAGAAAGTTAGAAGAATTTTGGCACATTTTGAAGTGGGCAGTCAATGAGTCAAGGTTGCACTACTTATTTTACGTGGTGGGTTCAAAGAATTTGGCCATCCTCGTACACATTTGGCTTCAAAATCTTGTGGTTACTGGTTAGATATTGGACTCAATTTTCCTAAAGTTACTTTTTAAAGCACTAACAAGATTCTATAATCTCATATCAATTCATGTGACGTTCTGAAAACATATATAAATTTAAGTGATTTAGATCTACTCTAACAGGCTGGAATAGAAGAACAAAACAAAAAGGGGACCAAAATAGTTCCAATGACTAAGGGACTTCTAATCCACCTTGTACTCTTTCTTGTCCCCGCCCTTAAACTTTGCAAAAAAATTTAAGTATTCATAAAGAAAGATCTATGGTAATTGAAAAGAAGTCTTCAAGTTACAGTTGGGCTGACATAGTTTATTGTCATGGCTTATTAAATTTTGACAAAAATAAATAAAGAAAGAAGAAGAAAGGAAAGGACAGGATCATAATTGTGGAATGTACTTAGTTCTTACCTTATTTGGTTTTTGACATTATAAAATCTTTAATATGATCATCTAAATTTACATATGACCACTTGATGCCACGATTGGATGTGAAGAAACTTAAAAATTGCAATAAACATTTTGATGTTTAGGATTTACTGATCAACTTGTATGTTTTGTCAAGGAAAGGGAGAAGAATGAGAACAATGATTAGCTCAACTATTCTACTATTGATTGATTAATTAGCTAGATAAATTTATGTACCAAATGATTACTTGTCAAAACCCCTTACTCACATACTATAGAATGTTTGAAAGCATATAAAATGGAGAAAATAATAGTAACATTATGAATACAAGATACATGAAAAGAGATTAAATTTTTCAATGGAAGATGAGTGCAAAAATTTTACTGATATTAATCTTTTTCATCAAGTAGATATTAGGGCAGATAGCCAAGCAAAATTCAAAATTTATAGGCACCCATCAGCCCAAAAAAAAAAAAGAAATAGATGAATTTTTCAATAGAAGCAGGCCCTCGCCAATGCAGATCTTTAGTATCAGTTTTATCAGTGACATTCACTAAGGAATACTATCTTGCATTCACACTTACCATGCTCGAAATAAATCAGATAACTATCATAATGTAAATGTAATGTAGTAATCCCTAATGAATAGCACTAGAGTGATACTAGAAAAACTAGCACTGTAGATCTGAACTGGGCCCTTGTCATGATAGAACAATAATTTATAGGGATAATTACGGAAACCTCCCCTGAGGTTTCTGACAATTTCACTTAGCACCCCCTCAATTTTCAAAAATTACACAAACCTCCCTTGTATTTACTATTTTGGTAACAAGACCTCTCCTGTCAACACAAATTTTAATTGAAAATCCCATAATGCCCTTCTTAATCTAAAAAAAGAAAAAACAAAAAATATTATTTTCTTTACTACTTGAACCACCGTTACTGCCACCGCTAGCACCAACTTAATGAACACCGCCACTAGTAATCAAAAAACAATTCCATCAATACCAGTACACCACTACCATCTAATCAGGAAAATAAAAAACCAAAAATTCATCTTGTTTTTAACACTTGAACCACTACCATATCACACCAGTTCTATTTTCGTTATCACCACCTCCACAAGCAACTAGATTATAGAGGCAAAATTAGCAGAGATATTCCTTAGGAGACATTAAAATTTATTTGTCCAAAATTAGTTATATGTTAGTAACTTCCAAATTCTAAATTTATGAATCAATTCATGTATAATAATAAGAATAATATATTATACTTGAAAAAATTTTAAAAAAATTAAAAGTCCTTAAGATCTCATAGATTCAAAAAATCATAGACGATATAGACAGCAGGCAATGTATGATTGGGAAGGAAAAGGCTCATACTGTCGGAGAAGGTTTGATGTTTAAGAGGCATTTTATTAATTTTTCGATAGGTGGAGGAGGTGGGCAATGAATATTAGCGGAAAGGAGAAAGGAATTGATGTCGGTAGCAAGAGAGTAGGTTTATGGAAATAAATGATGAGCCAAGGGTCATCATAGTCATTTTAGCAGGCCAACGGGGTTAGTGTAATTTTTCAAATTTCAAGGGTGCTATGTGTAATTGTCACAAACTTCAGGGGAGTTTATGTAATTATCACTAATTTATAATGTAACAATGACGTTTAGAAAACATTAAACAACTTTGGTGATATAATGACCGGGAATTATTTGAAGCACTACAGATATTAATTAATCAGTCATTTTCATTAACGATGTTGATGCATTAATCATCCAATAATAAAGTATAAATACATGTCTCCAGCAGCCCACGGAGGGCTGCACCAATTGGAAGCCAGAAAGAAGGCCAAGTCCCATGTGACAGTGTGGTAGGCACCTACGGCAGTGGAATCAGGGAAGATGTTTGTTTAATTTTTCTGCTTTCCCACAGGGCCACCTTTCCATTTTATCTTAGCTGACAAATAAATTGATAGCTTTATAACTACCAAACCATTCATTGGAATTAGTGATAATTAGCCCTTTCATTATTTGCTAAATAATTGTTTTGGTATTGGACTAATTGGTTGGTTGATTTTGCATATATTTTTGTAACTAGCACACGAGTCCAAAATCTGATCAAAACTTACTTACGACATATAACATGATAAATTACAAATAAAAAAAAATTCCATCCGGGAGAATACGGTTTATATATTAGTTGATAAAATTATAAAATTGGATTACTTTCTGGTTAAGCAAGCGACAAAAATAAGGAATCCATGTGATTGTTAATTGTGCCATTGGACACTGAGTCATACAATCAAGAATTCACTAATTATTGACTAATTAAACAGCAGTTAGATGTCGAAATTCAACTGTATTCTGCCTGTTGTGCATCGATCGCGTCAACGTTGGCTTGGCAATTTGCTTGGCAGCTTCCTTGTCCATGCCCTTTCTGTTGGTCTATTGGTTTTTTTTTTAACACGTTTTTCAGTTATCTTTTTTTTTTCCCCTCACGTACACATTTATCAAAATAAAATTTCAAAATTGCTATAATAATGTTTCTAAAAAAAATCCGAAAAAATAACCCTCCAATAATCTAGGATATAAAATCTCATGTGGCTGAAGTAATCATATCTTAACTCACCAATTAACTCAAAATTACTACCAATTGATCAATTTTATTACATATCCATATACATCTCTTACCCTTTTGCTTTTGGTCATTGTCCGAGGTATTTATTAGTACTTTTATTTCATTGATAACATAAATTTCAAAAACGCAGGTTTAGCTGTACAAATGATAGTACATTGATAATAGACCAAAGGTCATACTATTATGTTTATGTGGTACTCTATCATATGCATATGAATAATATATGTAGGGAGAGAGAATCATTTGTCAAACAAAAGAAATTGATTGATAAATCATATCTACTTTACATAATTAAAGCCCAAACTACAAATTAATTTGGGCTAATTGGGCTTGAGTGATTCAGAGCCTTACAATACAAGTAGCAAGACTTCTTTATAGTTGTTAACAATCAGGCCGAAGCAAATCTTGCGGTCAGAAGGAACAACAAATGCTTAGTGGTTAAAGCGATAATTTTTTTTTTTTTTTGGGTAATAAAAATGGTACATTATGCAAATGAAGTGGTACATTTTGCTAAAAAATCTGTATTTTTTGTCTTTTGCTAATGAAGTAGGGAACTTTGATAATAAAGTTGTACATTTCGTAATAAGTGGTACATGTTGATATTAAATTAGTATTTTGTTTCTGATAGAGTAACATTAGGCTTAAAAAAAGGAACGTAGAACATTTTGTGAATAAAGTGGTATTAAATCTGATAATAAAGTTAAATATTTTGCTAAAATATTACTATTACATTTATTTATAATAAAGTGGCACATTTTTCTTAAAAAATCTTAGATTTAAAAGAAAAGGTACATTTTTTTATCTGATGGATAGCAATTACATTTATTTCTATTACGGTGGTTATCATGAATATAATTCAGTATTCTTTTTTAGTAAAGCGGTATGTTTTACAGTTATCACTAGGTGTTTTCTGTGTGTGGGTGTGGGTGTTGGGGGGGGGGGGGGGGGTTGTGTGGGCTCCTTTTTGGGAAACTTTTAGATGCATTAATAAAATTTTAATGCATGTGCATTAATTTTACTTTATGACTAACTATTTACTAACATGTAATCATTATTGTTTAATATTTATTTTAATTATACAAATGAATAGTATAAGATACTAAAAATAATAGTAGCATTATTTTAAAAAGTTGTACATTCACTTTAATATGCATGCGTTAATAATCCATTATGCACTACAAAACTATTCACCTCTTTGAAATTAAAGTGTTTAATATTACATACCTCAAACAATTACCTAGTACGTCTTCAGTCTTTTCAGCACAACTCATTGAGTTTTTTTTTCTTGGAACAGTGTTTTTTTTTATTTTTAACCTCAAACACAGTCAGAAACAAAATTCTATCCTCTGCAAAAGAAATAAAATGAGTTCGTCTCAGATTACGGCAGAACTAATGGTCGCATTGGATCACTAATTATGTTCATCCAATCCAACTGAGTTTAAATGCTAGGAACTAGATCCGTGCCGGTAAAGAATTCTTGTTTCAAATGCAAAGAATTTCGGGTCTGTCAACTTTCGCCTGTAATTTTCGAAAGGATATCAATCATTTTCGCTTGATTCATTTGGGGATCTCAGTGCCCAATGTCACCAATACTTAGCCATCATAAATTATGACAGGACAAAGTACAGAGGTCCAACTCTGATTCCACTAAAAGAGGAAGAATCTTACATAATTACCAAAAGCACTGACAATTCTTGATTTTAGATTTCTCTGTACACCTCGATTTTGGAATGCAACCATGCAAAACTGATAATTTTATTTTAGCAAAATATGCACTCCCTCTCAACGTCAGTGTTGATCAAAGTTCTTGAACATCTTTTGGGCGTTTGGCATCCGTATCAAACCCCTGTAATCTTTTCCACTCGATTCAATTACTTAAGAAGCAAGGCACCCAATCGATGGTGTAGATTAGTAGATATGATTTTAGAGGCTGCTTTTGTTTTGTATTGTTTTTGAAAAACATATATTTAGAAAATTTTAAACACGTTTTTTAATTATCTTTTTATCACGTAAAGAACTTTTAAAAGTACTACAACATTGTTTTTCAACAAATATTTTAAAATATAACCATCCAAAAAAAAGTCTTGTTGATATCTCTATTGGAAGCACGGGCCGGTAGAATTATGACCAATCAAAGCTTCTTGTTGACTCTTGAGTAATAGTCCTTTTAATTCCATTTAGCCATTCTTTAATGCCCAAATCACGCAAAGAAAAAGCTAAGCTTTTGGCAATGCTTGATTGCAGCAAGTGCCACTATCTTTTCATGATAGATAACGATTTCCTTATTATAGATTGCAATTTGCAATGTTCATCATACACTCATACCCCCTTCTGTCTTTTTCCCCCTTTTTTTTTTTTTTTTGACTAAAGAATCATTCTGGCCTTCACAAGAATTCGATCATAAAAATTGTTTTCCTATCATAAAAGCTAAAATTTTACTAATGCAATGCTCAAATGGTCGAAATATATGGCAGTTTTAATGAATTAGTCCTTCTACTATATTCTTAATTCCAATTGAGATTACAATGATTTCGATCATCCCTTTCTTTTCTAAATTCCTAGTTGACCGGGTGTAAGGAGAACAAGGAAACCACTTCGGTTTTTTTTTTTTTTTAATCCTATTCTATTACAAGAAGGGGTCTTAGGGAAAGGAATAACTAAACCGGAGACTTTCTGTTATTCTTGTATAGTGCCTGCCATTGGAGAGAAACCGTATTACTTTAACCGCTCGATCAACTATTCGTTACTCTTACGTATTTGTTGTATATGTCACCATATATTATACTTCATTCTTTAGCAAGGTGTGATCTAACTTAGTTTCCACTTTCTATATGACGAACGCCTTTGTCTTGTTTCTATCCATTCGCGTAGTTTGCAATCAACATAAGATGAAAAATTAGCTTGGCAGCTTCAATCATGTATGTGAATCCTCATTCCATTAAAATCAATGCCAATTTTTTAAGGTAACTTTTACTGAGAAAAGAAAGTGGAAAAAGATTGAAATTTTTAGACAAACTACTTGAGGAATTGTACTTTAATTATGAATTGCTCCATGATATTAGTTCAATTAGGCTCATACTGATGTGGAATATCAGGAAAGATTTTAATCATCCAATCGGGATTTCGTAGCCCTTTGGGAAACGTTAGGGGCATTGCAGGACGACACCATTATTTGCTTACTCCTTTTAAGGACAGATCGTAATCTGTCCTTTAATATGGTGTCTTATTCTAAAACTTTTCTGCATGGTCCACCAATTCCTATATGATTGAATTTCGAAAGTAGAAAGTAAAAGGATATGGAGAATTGATCAGAATAGAAATCAATTAATTGTTGTCAGTTTTCTTCTTTTTCCTTTATGTAATGGTTTGTTGTTGTTAAAACTGTGCATGCTGCATGGAATATAGCAAAAGGCATATTATGCTATAAGAGAAGCATAGGCCATTGCCTCCTTTACCTTACTGCAATGCAGTTTTCTCAACTAGTAGGGGTAACTAAGTAACCGTGAGATTTTAGTTCGATTTTCTTTTCTCCGCTTCCTTGTATAAGTTTTCCTTAAACCGAAAAAGAAAACTCTGTACTTGATGAATAAACAGCTTGATTTAAAGACATAATATATGTTTCAATTTTGCCAGAGTAAGACAAGTAAATTAATCCTACGTTTTCATTTGCATAAACCTAATCACAATCAATATGTCGGTTCATGATTTCCGACTAATCAACCATGTTGATACAGGGTTTTGGGGTTATTTGTTTCATATGGGATTGATTTCTTGAAACTTTTGGGACTCTTCAGTTGTGATTAATAATCATGAAACAAGTAAAGTTTTTTCCAAAGTTAGCTAAATACTAGACGAGATAGCTATGCACAAGTAGCAGCAGCATAGATATAATAATCATTCACTGGCAGCTAGTTTTCCAATCAGACATGCTAACCAAGTATTTCTATTCCATTAGCATCTATAACCAATTAAAGTTTCAGCTCGCAACACCATCATGCCCTATAATTCCACCATCAGACTCTGTCTTTGTTGGCCATAAAGCCACGCTTTTGGTGTTATCTTTCTTGAGCAAACAACTCCTTCACGGAACGAATGCACTCAATATGATATCACTCACTTATTTTTTGTCTCACTTCTCATCTTTTTAACGTGAGATTCCAATCACCAAAGTACCACTAGCTTCCTGCAATCACCATTATTTCTATGGCAACAAAACAAGAATCGAGCCCTGTAGAGAAACTTCATCTTGAGCATTTTTCACCCTCGATTCCAAAAGAAAGATGGCCTGGAAAAATGGAATCTTTGATCCTTTCAGAGCTGAAAGTACAGAGAGGAATAACAGTTCCAATGCTGGCAATGAATTTTACTTGGTTTGCTAGGATTGCCTGCACAACTGCGTTTCTTGGACGGCTTGGAGAGCTTTCATTAGCTGGTGGTACGCTCGGAGCCACCTTTGCTAATGTGACTGGCTTTGCAGTCTTGAATGGGCTCTGTGGTGCTGTGGAACCCATATGTGGTCAGGCCTTTGGAGCTAAGAACTTTAAGGTTCTTCACAAGACCCTTGTCATGGCAATCATATTATTATTATTAGCAAGTATACCTATTTCTTTCTTGTGGCTCAATGTTGACAAGATCCTCATTCAATTTGGCCAGCAAGAAGATGTTTCACTTGTGGTGAAGAAATACCTAGTGTATCTCCTCCCTGATTTGGTGATCTATTCATTATTATGTCCTCTAAAAGCCTACTTCAGCACACAAAGCCTGACTGTTCCTATTATGTTGAGTTCAGCTCTTGGATTAGCCTTTCATGTTCCTATCAATGTGTTGCTATCCAAAGCTAGAGGCCTGGAAGGAGTGTCTATGGCAGTTTGGATGAGTGATCTTGTAGTTGTTGTTCTACTGGCGTTATATGTTTTTGTTGCGGAGCATGGAAAAGGAGGGAACTGGAATGAAGGAGGCTGGTGGGAGCAAGCAATTTACGACTGGAAGAGATTGCTAAAACTCTGTGGTCCTTGCTGCCTCACTACTTGTCTTGAATGGTGGTGCTACGAGATCCTAATGCTTCTAGCTGGGAGGCTTCCAAATGCCAAACAAGCACTGGGAGTCTTGGCAATTGTCATGAATTTTGATTACTTACTTTACTCAGCAATGATTTCACTGTCAACATGCGCATCTGTCCGTGTTTCAAATGAGCTCGGAGCAAATCAAATTGGCCCTGCTTATCGATCAGCGTACATATCTTTGGGCATCAGTGTACTCTCAGGCATCATTGGTGCCTCTGCAATGATTGCAGCAAGAGACAGTTGGGGCAGCTTGTTTAGCCATGACGATGGAATCACAAGGAATGTAAAAAAGATCCTATTGATAATGGCCGTAGTAGAGGTATTCAATTTTCCCCTGGTAGTTTGCGGAGGAATAGTGCGAGGAACAGCTAGGCCAAAATTGGCCATGTATGCCAACATCACAGGTTTCTACTTGTTTGCGTTACCTGTTGGAGCAATTTTAGCTTTCAAGGTCCATCTTGGCCTCCCTGGAATATTGATAGGCTTCTTAATTGGATCCATCGTTTGTTTGGTTCTGTTGCTGGTTTTTATAGTGCGGATTGACTGGGACGAAGAAGCAAGGAAGGCAAGATTGCTGATCTCACCTGTAGAGGAGATTCAAGGACCATGAAGATCATTCTGCAGCAAATAATATTGACCTATGACAAGCACCAGAAGGCAGCCAGGAACAATTTAACTCAGAGGCCAACTACTAAGGAATTCTTGAACTACAATTTGTCTATTCCATACTTTAGTGGAGATGCAAAATCCTTGTCCAAGGAATTATTGTATGGCAACATCCACTTAACTTGCCAATCCAATCTGCAGGGGAATATATGATCTCAACTCCCAGTGCTTATGCAATAAGGGAAACCAGCAAATTTGACTATTAAACTGAACTGTGCAGCAATTAAATAAACTTGAGCTGATATTACAAGTTAAAAATGAATTGGGGAACTTGTATTGCCCAAAAGCTCTGAAGGCTAAAGCCCTAGGTTCAATCATGTAACCTTGCAGAAACATGCTCCACCAGCCACCCTACATGTAGATACTATACCACCATTGATACCCTTCTCTTCCATTACCCCCTTCCCAACTCTTTCCAACCCAAAAAGGGGAAATATAGTCAAATTTACTGGAAACGACTAGCACTCTTACACTGTGTAAGCATTTCTCCAACCTGCGCATTCTTTACCACATTTAACTTTTCAAAGCTATTAATCGTCCACAAATCCAGGTTCAGAAATTGTGGATTTGAGCTCTTTAGCTTTCTCATTATTAAAGCCAAAGGTGACCAGTATCTTGTGTCCTGGTGATTCTTCTTGTGACCACACTCCAAGTAGCAAGTGAGTAGTCGTAACTTCCCCATTGTCACCTGCAATGACATGCATGATTCCTGAGAAGGAAGAAAAGAACAAAAAATTTCCCATTTTCTGCCAGGCAACAAAGACGACAATAGAAACCGAAAAAGCATTTCGTGTCATGCACTTCTTTTCAGTACAAGACAGCAAAATCATGCCATTCAAGGCTCCAGTAATTTGCTTGAGGAAAGACCCAATTCATGGAAACTGGGGAACAAAAGCTATGGCATTTAACACTCTAAAAACAAGAAAAGGCTTTTGATAGCTTTTGGACGACAGGGACTTAAGCTATTAGTGTCCAATATTATCTCCATCTACTGCATTCTTACTAATAATTGGAGTACTTTCAGACAAGCTTTCAGATCTAACACACAACATTCACACACAAAAACAGGAATGTTCACACAAATAAAAGAAAAAATAAAGAAACAGATCCGAAGAATGATTCACATATCAAACTACAGAAAATAAAGTCTTCCATAAATTCCAGCTTGAAGGTATATATGCCTGAAAATCCATTTAATCAGATACAAATAATACTTAAGTAACCAATTTGTTGGTCAGGCTCAGGATTATATAGATTTTTTAATCCAACAAGGGTGAGAGAAGAACTTGGAGGGATGCTAACCAGTGAACAGGAGTTTATTATCAAATGTCTTGTAAACAGAAGTGACCAGGAGTTTATTATCAAATGTCTTGTAAACAGAACTTGAATTTAAAAGCTTTTCTAGGAAGCAGAAGATACAATTAAAAGTAATATGCCTTCTTACACTTTCATCTATACCAAGGCCCTGAAGCTAAAAGTCTATTTAAACCTTTGTTTATAGAATATTTCCTCATTCCTACAGCTTCTAATATATTTAATATCAAAACAAATTTCTTGGGTTTCTTTTTTCTGATTTGTATTAAGTTTTGATATCTGAATAAGTAACTCAACCAATTTCTATCTGGAATAATTGGTAAAATGATTTATTTGCGGCAACTGCATCTCTACATTGTCGAAATAAGTAGCAAGCTTTTTATTTGGTTTCTAGTCATCTGACATATTCCCACCAGTCATGCTTTGCATTTTCTTTATCTGATAATTTACTTCACTTCAGTTCACAGGGGATTCTTTTCCTATTAGCTCTCAAACGCTCTACAGAATCAATTAATTCTTATGCTTATATTTTATAAGCCAGTTTCCAATTCTATCCTTTCTAGTCCTGCCACCAGCATCAGGTTGGCAGTGCTTGCCTTAACATGTTGTGTTGGCTACATTACCATGCAACGTAGTTGGCCTATGCAATTGAATTTCCCATAACTTATGTGGGTCAACTTGCTCAGTAACATTCTAAAGCATCTCTTCATGTTATTCAAACAAGTTACCTCATCCTCGATCTTCCCTTAATTTGACTTTAATTATTCCTCACAAGGTATATCCTTCTAAGATCAATTCCATGCCCAATGCTTAGTTAATATGCATGTTCCTTAAAAAGAAATATTACTAATTAAAAATCAATAACAGTAAAACAAAGAGTTAAAATCAGAACTCATGGAACCCAAAAAAAAAAAAAAGGTCAGTAAGTTAACATTGAATGGAGATATAAACCAACTCGGTTAATGCGGAAAGCTCATACCAGATTTGAGCTTTTCATCGATAGCCCAATCAAGGGCTCTTTGTGCATCTTCAGTTAAAGGAGGATGCTCCGGACTGAAGTAATACAAGTCTGCTTTTCCGAGTAACTTTACAGTTTCCGCACGAACTTTCAAAAGTGTAACTCCATTTGCCCGCAAAAACTTCGAAGAAAAATTTGTCCCTGCAAATGAAGTCATTGTGAAACAAAAACAAATCACGCCCAAATGAATCACACATACATATGCAAAAATGACAACACATTAAATATGGGCGATGCATAGTTGGATACTCATGCATCTTTTGCTGAAAGATATGTAATCAAATATTGATGACAAGCTTATCATACAAAAGATACCGAGTGGTAATTAAAAAAGTTTTCAAGCTGTATTTCTGTATGCCATAATTTTCTTCAATTGCTTCTTTGTCTAGAAGATATTTTGAAACAGATTTTTTAGCACAATGGAGCGAGCACAAGCTACTTTTAAGTAATAAAAAGAAAACACATACACACACTTTTGTTCAATATAGGAAGAATTACTAGTACTAATTATCAAGGCAAAATTTGACCAACCCTCAATTAAAATTCCCATGAGAAGAGCCTCAGTCCCAGTAGTTGGATACTTAAGCTTCCTGGCTTCCAATTCAGCCATTGCAAATGACTTAATTGCCTTTGCTGACCATCTACAGTTTTAACAAATACCTATCAATCAATCCAGCAAAACCAATCAATTACTCAAGCTCCAAAAAAAAAAAAATTACTTGGGAACTTTTTCAGCAGAAGCAACCCTCTCTGGATTCCTGCAACATCAATAAAAATCTCAACTTTATTCCATTTTCCAGCAAATATGCATAAATGAATAAAAAATAAGGGGAAAAGGTTGGAACTTTACGAGGTGGGGAGGCTAAAAGCAACAGTGGCTTTGATGGGACGAGGTTTAAGGATAAAGGGTCTGAGATTAGGGGAATGATGGGAGAGTCTAGTGGTGAGGCCCAGCCATGGAGTACCTTGTAGTCTGTGACTGTGTGTTTTCAGTAGGAAAAATTGGTTGGTGGTTTTAGTTTCACAGTGGAGTTGGGGGATTCTAGGGGAAGTAGGTGATGGTGTGGACAGGGTTGTATGAGCTGCCATATTCCTCCCCCAGAAAGAAAGTTTGTTCTGGCTTAGGAAAATGAATTGGAACTTCAACTCTTTTCTGGATATGACGAGGGAGAGAGAAATTGTTCCTAAACTTTTCCTTCTTTTTTTTTTTTCCCATCTTGATTTTCTAAATTTGGTAGCAATACAACATCGTTTAGGCATTGATTTGAAAGAATTAAGAGAACAAACATAAATTTGGGCTTTTAGAGGCGTGGGATGTTTTTGGAGAAATTATGGATGTTTGTTTTGGAGATTTTCTTTTTTAAAATTATGGTAGTACCTTTTAAAACATTTTTTTTAATAAAATATGCATAACTAGGGGGAAAAAAAGAAAAAGATTGTTAAAAATGTTATGAAATAATTAGATAATGATAGTAGATGTCTATCATTCATCTCAAACCCTAAGTGATAAAATTCTATCGTTTTCGTTTCAGTTAGATAATAGTCTATCACTATCTCTCATTTGGATAATAATTTATCATTATCTATTTAGTTATTGATGAAATTTTATCATTATCTCATAGTTATTTGATGTAATCTAAACTCTCCTGTACACCCTGATAAATAGGGATCACCTCTTCTTGTATCAAACACACAGAACTCATTTGAGTAAATAAATAATCTCTCTCTTGTTTATTTTCTCTCTTTTCTTTTGTTCATTTGTTTCTTATATTCATTAGCATGGTATCCAAGATAGATCCAATATTATATTAGCATTAGTTTTATAACACATTATCAGCACGAGACTCTATCGATGTTGGATCAATCAGTGGACTCTGCTTGGGAATTTTTGTCAAATTTTTAAGGTAATTTCTCCCTTAATTCATTTTCATATTCTTTATGGCTAACCTTGTAAAACAAGAATTCATACCTCTTGATATCTCTGGCAAAAATTACTTATCATGGACAATGGACGTGGAAATCCACCTCGAATCTATAGGTCTTGGCAAGACTATAGCCAAAGATAATGATGCAACAAATCAAGATCGTGCCAAAGCCATGATTTTTCTCTGTCATCATCTTGATGAAGGATTAAAATCAAAGTATCTTACGGTCAACAATTCACTTGAGCTCTGGATTAATTTGAAAGAAAGGTTCGACCAACTGAAGTTGGTTGTCCTTCCAAAAGCCAGATATGATTGGCTCCATCTAAGACTGCAATATTTCAAAACTATTGGTGAATGTAATTCAGTCATATTTAAAATTACCTCTCAATTGAAATTATGTAGTGAAAATATAACTGATGAAAATATGTTAAAAAATATATTTTCTTCCTTTCATGTCCCGAATGTGCTCCTACAGTAGCAATATCAAGAGAAAGGATTTACAAAATATTTTGAACTAATTGCATGTCTTTTACTGGCTAAACAAAATAATGAATTATTACTCAAAAATCATAAGTCTCGGCCAACTAATACTAGTTCATTCCTCGAAACGAATATGACTAAATTCTCAAATTCTGGACATGGTCGTAGACGTTGTCGTGAAAGAGTCCACAGACGTGGCCGTGGTCGTAGACGCGATCGTAGTAGATATGCACCTTACCACAATGATAACAATCGTGGCAAGAAACAAAATGATCCCCATAAATCAAATCACAAGAAAAATTGTGAAGAAAAATACTATAGGTATGGTATGGAATGTCATTGGTCCCGTGCCTGTCGTACGGCGAAATATCTTGCTAAACCCTATCAAGCATCAATCAAAAAGAAGGACAAAAATGTCAAAACAAATATTATTGATCAAAATAATGTCTATGACAATAATAATGCTGATATGACACTTGATCCACATCTCGATGTAGCTAATTTCTTCAATAAAGCAATTTAGTTATGTTATTTCAGTACTTTGTTATTTTAATTTTTATTTCTGCATCTTTTATGTAATTTCCATTTATGAATAATAAACATTTATTCAATTTATTGATGTTGGTTTTATTTGTTAATTTTTTATCATTTCCTAAAGAACGAGTGCCAAACATTTGTGATTAAATAATAGTAATAATTTTTATCTCATTGATAGTGCTACTACTCACACTATCTTAAAAAAATAGAGAGTAGAAATAAATGTAAATACGCTAAATGGTAGTGCTAAATTAATAGTAGGTTTCGGAAGAGTTACTATATTCCTTCCTAATGAAAGTAAATTTGTCATAAATAATGCATTATTTTCTCCAAAATCTCAACAAAATTTATTGAGTTTTAAAGATATCCACCGAATGGATATCATATCGAGACACTGAATGAGACAAATAAAGAATATTTATTAATTACAAATACAATTTTTGGAAAGAAATGTGTGTTAAAAAAGCTGCCTTCACTCTCTTCTGATTTATATTATACAAAAATAAGTACAGTTAAAATTAATCACCTAGTAGATTAGAAGTCCACTAATCCTAATGAATTTATAATTTGGCATGATTGCCTTGAACATCCTGGTAATATAATGATGAAGCGAATAATTGAGAATTCATATGGCTATTCATTGAAAGGTCGAAAAGTGTTAAAAACAAATGAATTCTCATGTGTTGCATGCTCCCAAGAAAAATTAATTGTTAGATCGTCACCAGCCAAAATGGGAGTTGAATCTTTTAAATTTCTAAAACGGATTCAGAGAGACATATGTGGGCTTATAGATTCACCAACTGAACCATTTAAATATTTTATGGTGCTAATTGATGTATCAACTAGATGGTTCGATGTATGTTTATTATCTACTCGCAACCAGGCATTTACGAGATTACTTGCTCAAAAAATTAAATTGCGAGCCCGATTTTTTGATTGTCCAATTAAAAAAATTCGTTTAGATAATGTTACTGAATATGCCTCACATGCATTTGATGATTGTAGCATGCCTATTGAAATAATTGTTGAACATCATGTAACTCATGTTCATACACAAAATAAACTAGTATAATCATTTATTAAAAAGTTACAATTAATTTCTAAACTATTATTAATGAGGTCTAAACATCCCTTATCTGTTTAAGAACATGCAATTTTACACGTTGCAACACTAGTGAAAATCAGGCCAATTAGTTATCATGACTATTTTCCTATGCAATTAACATTTGATCATGAGCCCAATATTTCTCATTTGAAAATTTTTGGATATGCGATTTTTGTACCCATTGCACCGCCCCAACGCACTAAAATGGGCCTTCAAAGAAGATTGGAGATATATGTCAGATATGAATTACATTTGATCCTTAAATATATTGAACTATTAATATGTGATTTATTTACTACAAGATTTGCAGATTGTCATTTTGACAAATTATATTTTTCGATATTAGGGGAAGAAAAAATCAACTGAAAAAAAAAATCAATTGAAAAATAAAATAAAATTTTCTTGATTCTCGTACACAATAATGCGAACTGAAAATTCAAAAAATTATACATTTGTAAAAAATTACAAATCAATTACCAGATGCATTTAGTGATTCGAGAAGAGTTACTAAATCATATATTTTGGCTGAGAATGTCCCTGCTAAAATTATTGTCCCAGAAGAACAAATTACAAGTGATAATGAATCTAATGCACTGCCTGAAGCGTGGTAAACCAATTAGTTCCAAAGATAAAAATCCTTAAAAAAAAAATAGGATTGAACAATAATAGTGACAAAATTTAACTTCCTGAAGAGATTATTCCTGAAGAATTAGCTCCTAAAGAGCATACATTTAAAGAAAATAATAATTTAAAAACTTCAATAAGTGTTGTCACTACAAAAAAATATTGGAATAGAAAAGAAATAATTATTATTAATATTTTTACATATAATGTAGCACTTGATATAATAAAAGATGTTAGGGATCAAAAACCTAAAACGATTGATGAATGTCGACAAAGAAATGATTGGCCAAAATAGAAAGATGCAATCCAATCTGACTTAACTTTCTTGGCTAAAATAAAAGTTTTTGGACCTATAGTCCAAACACCTAAAGGTATAAAATCAATGGGATATAAATAGGTATTCGTGAGAAAAAAGAATGAAAAAAATGAAATTGTGAGATATAAAGTAAGACTTGTAATCTAAGAATTTTCACAAAGATTTGAATTTGATTATGATGAAACGTATTCACCGGTAATGATTGTGATCACTTTAAAATATCTTGTGAATTTAACAATGTATGAAAAATTAGATTTGCATCTAATAGATGTAATCACTGCTTATTTATATGAAAATCTTAATAATGATATTTATATGAGAATCCATGAAGGATTCAACATGCCAGAAGCATGTAAATCAAATCTTAAAAATTTTTATTCTATTAAATTACAAAGATCTTTGTATAGGTTCAAGCAACTTGGGCGTATGTGGTATAACCGTTTAAGTGAATATTTAATTAAAGAAAGTTATACTAATGACCTGATATGTCCATGCATTTTCATAAAAAATAATGAGTTAAAGTTTGTTATTATTACTGTATATGTTGATGATCTCAATCTAATTGGAACTCCTGAAGAGCTCCAAAAGGCAGTTGAATATTTAAAGAAAGAATTTGATATCAAAAATTTTGAAAAAACTAAATTCTGTCTTGGTTTGCCACTGAGCATCTAGAAGTTGAAATTTTTATCCACCAAACTGCTTATACCCAGAAAGTATTAAAGCGATTTTACATGGATAAAACACATTCATTAAGTATCCTAATGGTTGTTTGATAATTTGATCTTGTTAAGGATCTTTTTAAATCACAAGACGAAGATGAAGAGATACTTAGTCCTGAAGTACTATATCTCAATGCAATTGGTATACTAACGTATCTTGCTAATTGTATAAGACTAGATATATCATTTGTTGTGAATTTATTATCAAGATTCAGCTCATCTCCAACTAAACGATATTAAAATGGTATAAAATATATTTTTCGTTATCTCCAAAGAACAACTAACCTTGGCTTATATTATTCATATAATTTCGACATGAATTAGTTGTTATACTGATGCTGGGTATTTATCAAACCTATATAAAAGCGAGGTATAAAGTTGGTTATCTATTTATAAGTGATGGTACAACCATTTCATGGCGGTTTACAAAACAAACAATAACTGTCACTTCATCAAATCATGCTGAAATAATAATAATTCATGAGGCCAGTCGATAATATGTTTGGCTAAGATCAATGCCCCACTGTATCCAAAAGAATTGTGAGTTATCCTATGAAGAGGAAAATCCTCCAACAATATTATATGAAGACAATGCAGCTTGCATAGCTCAATTAAAAGAATGATAAATTAAAGGAGATAGGACGAAACGCATTTCACCAAAATTTTTCTTTACTCGTGATCTGCAAAATAATGGTGAAATCGATGTGTAACAAATCTGCTCAAGCAATAATTTGACAGATTTATTTACCAAAGCATTGCAAATTGCAACGTTCGAGAAATTGGTAAAAAATATCGGAATGCGACGATTGAAAGATCTCGAGTGATGTTTGGATTAGGGGGAGAAATTAGACACAAAAATATTGTACTATTTTTCCTTCATTAGGATTTTTTTTTCACTAGATTTTTTCTTAATAAGGTTTTAACGAGGCCTATTCTTTGTGTAATAAACATCTAAAGGGGAGTATTGTGAGATAATTAGATAATGATAGTAGATGTCTATCATTTATCTCGAACCCTTAAGTGATAAAATTCTATCGTTATCTTTCCAGTTAGATAATAGTCTATCACTATCTCTTAGTTAGATAATAGTTTATCACTATCTCTTTAATTGCTGATGAGATCTTATCATTATCCCATAATTATTTAATGTAATCTAAACTCTCATATACCCTCCTATAAATAAGGTTCACCCCTTCTTGTATCATTTGAGTAAATAAGGAATTTCTCTCTTATCTATTTTTACTCTTTGCTTTTGTTCATTTTTTTTTTATATTTATCAGCATAGTATTCATGATAGATTCAATATTATATTAGCATTAGTTTTATAACAAAAAAATATTTTAAAGTTTTTTGAAAATCCTTATCCTTACCAATATGAAAGTGGCCAATGCACGCTCAGTGCGTGTTTTCATCCCACATCCACGTTCGCCATTTTGTGCATTGTCATGGTCAGTTTGGTCATTTTACTGCTTTCTGATGCTTTATTTTCTCCACGGAAGAGTCTTTACTTTTCACGGTGCCGACACGTACACACCAGCTTCCGTCCATTTAGACAGACGGTGGCTTCCATTATCTACTTATACACTCTGCACCGTTTTCCCACCCCCATCTCCTTCTTCATCTTGTTCTGCCGGTGCTTACCCGTTAATTCTCACTTTTTTTTTATTTGCATACCCTGCACTTTAGGTGGAGCTTCGCCTTTGGTTGCACTAATTGAGACATTTCCCCAATTTTGTTCCATTCATCGGGTGCTTTTAATGGGGCTACTTTGACTAGGTTTTAATTATTCGTGTTCTGTGATGCAAAGTTTGAAGAAGAATACAAAGCATAAATTTGTTTATTACCCTTGGTTTATATTGATTTTGGGGCATAACAAGAATTTGTTTATTTTCTGCTTGTATATCACAGTGAAGTAGAATTTCTTGTCCTCTTCCTCATGCAATAATTCGAATGTGTAAAAAAGAAAAAAAGGGTATGGTCAAGACATTTCCCCAATTTTGCTTCATTCATCAAGTGCTTTTAGTGGGGCTTCTTTGGGTTGGTTTTATGCTCCCTCTTTCGGATCATCTTTATTTCTTTAACAATTAAGAGAACTTGCCTTTCTTCTGAAATGGTTACGTAGGGAGCTCTCAATATTTTTTTTCCCCATTCTTTTATGGCTTTTCAAGCCTCAACATTTTCTTATGGATAGATTGCTATTACCGTGGGGAATAAGGATTTATCGTCTAATGTTCTGTGCTTTTAATTATTATTATATGTCTCCATGGAGTTATGAGTTTATAAGATATTTCTGATGTCATCTGAACTTAAACAATGAGATTAGGAGTTGTTTATTTTAATCAGAAATGGTATAATAGGAAGTCACGGTAACCTGCTCACTATTTTACTGTGTCATTTAATGACAGATTATCATGTGACTTTGCGTTTGTTTAGTGTTGGAGTTATAGCAATGCTGGAATTATGTTTGATATTTTATCTTCATATAGTCTGCACCAATTTTACTTCCTTATGTTGTGTTTTTTTCATCTTAATTTTCTCTATGTGTTCCTTTTCAATTCTTGCGTCAATCTTTCTTTTCTTTTCTTTTTTAATTAAAAAAATACAAGTTATGTAGTTCAAACACATAGTTCATTTTTTCTTTGTATTATATAAATCATGTGGTTTCCAAAGATAATTACTTACTGAATTCATAGTTATGTGGTTTCTTTTCTATTATTAAATTTTGCTCAAAATTTACTTGTTAATTAGCTTCGTTAGTTATGGACACCAAAGTTTTGAAGCTTCTGTTTTGGTAAATTTTGTTTGTTTCTTATTTTTATTCTTACTGAATTTTGATTTTTTAAAGTTAAGGAAAAAAAACGTGGCTTCTTGTTAACTTTTTCATTTTCAATTAATTATGTTGTTTTCTTACTAAATTCTGAACGTATTTGGGTTGGGCTTAAGTTAGAATGCTATCTTATTGTCTTCATCACCTCTGTAGTATATATCAATTCTAGCTTTAAACCAATTCTAGCTTCTCTACAATGTTCTCTTCTATGTTATTTTTCTGTACGTTGGATGCCCAAATGTTTATTTTTTGTTCCCCATCTTAATGCTGTACCAGCAGATATACAAGCTAATTTAGTTATTGCATTATTTATTTTCTTGATTGTTCGCACATTCTGTAAGTTGGAGCGGAGCTTCTTTGAGAAAAAGAACTTGAATAACTTAGTTTTTTTTAAGGAGTCTTCACTTTTTTATCAGGAATGCTATGTCATTTATAAACCCGAGGCATTTCAGATACTTCAAGGCCCTGCTGACCCGAAGTGATTTAGAAAGATTATTCTTTATCAATGGTGATCAGTCATGGTATCCACAGCGCTCCTTCTTTTTCGGTCAAATATTGATTTTGTTTGTTTAGTGTTTGAGTCATAGCAATGCTGGAATTATGTTTGATATTTTATCTTCATATAGTCTGCACCAATCCTTCACCAATTTCACTTCCTTATGTTGTGCTTTTTTCATCTTCATTCTTCTCTGTACGTTCATGTTTATTTCTGTTTGCCTTTGTCAAAATCTCTAATTCATATCCTATCACAGCTGCTTTCATTATTCTTCAAGTGTTAAAAAATTCGAAGACTTGCATGTTTTTAATGCATATATACCATTTAAAATCAGACGATGCATTCACTGTTTGTGGTTTAAACCCTCCTATACATTTACTTATTGCCTCTTCCTACAATCTTTCCACTGCTGCATAATTGCTTGAGTTTAGTCTTTTTTCCAGGTAGTGACTGAAAGTGTGATTCCGTTGCATTAGAAAAGAGAGTTTGATTCGTTGTCTTAGAAAATACTTACATGGATCCCCACTTGTGGACCCTGTGGTCCTCAATCAGCCACCTAATCAATTAGGTGAGTTATGAGTGGGCTATAGTGTAAGCCACATGCGAGCATAGGAGAGGTGGTTAATTTTGGACCTATAGGATCCTATGACCTCACCGGTAGAATTTGATCTATGTAAGTATTTTTCGTTTCTACATATGTTTTTCTACACCTGCCCAAACTAGCTCCTGCTGTGATTCTTGTGCAGATAATGGAACTATTTAATTCTTTAAGAATCTTGCTAATTGTTCTAATTTATGACATGCTCAAACTTTTTAAACATGCTCTGCAATTTTATGCACACATATCAAGAATTTCAGCCCTTCACTGGGCATCCTCACGCACTTGCGTGAGGCTTAACCACTAGTATTTTTTAAAAAGACCATCTGACGGAGCGATATCTTGGATCTAGACGGTTTGATATCTTACCCGGTACCATTGTTTAGAAGTCCAATAGAGGATCCCCTTGGACCCTGATGGTATGATTTCTTCTTGGGCCCAAAAAGAGCAGTTGCAATAGCAAAAGACTAGCTCTGCTCGGTGCAAAGAAGCCGCAAGAAAGTTTGGCCTATTTCCAAATAGTCCGAGCCTTTTATAGTGATGCATAATGGACGAAAGCAATTAAAAAATGACTATGTAATTCTTTTTAAGTTACAAGATTTATAGATAGTGTCATAAATTGATTTCATATAATAATTTTTTATCAAAATGCATAGCCATATCAAAATGTCAGAAAATTTTAAAATGATTCAGTCCACGACTCCATTTGATTTGACAGTATTGTCGCATCCTCAATGATCCATGGCTGACTTAATATGGTCATAATGGGAGATGCATAAATTTGGCTTCGACCTCCAACAGTTTTCTTTGCAAAATAGGAGCCAAAACAAACTTTAGCGCAGAATTCGGTATTGTCAAATAGAACCATTTGTGTTAGTAATCACTACCAGCTAAAGTACAGATACGGGTCTCAGGTTACACCAATTTATGTTCCTATTCTCCTTCCCCAGAAGTACAGGTAGGTGTTAAATTCTCTTTGAACTACCTTTATAATTATCAACTGCAAAAACTGGCATATGCATTCAGAAAATTTTGTTACACCATGGCTAACAGTTTCAGATAATTTTGTTACATCACTTTTAAGAGTTTCCACCAAAGGCGAGGCCCTGAAGATATTTTAACATCTCAGATATAAGCGCAGCTCTAGTGATGGTTATGTCAGTCTCTCTCTCTCTCTCTCTCTCTCTCTCTCTCTCTCTCTCTCTCTCTCTCTCTCTCTCTCTCCAGTTTCTTAGTTGTTCGAGATTTTTTTTTCCTGTCTCCTGTGGGTGTCAATTAATTGTATATCAGCCCCCAATCAACGGCTTTATTATTATGGTTGTTGTCCACTTGTACTACGGGAAATTTTGTACAAATCTCAGTTGTAACTTGTAAGATCATGCTAATACAAACTTTGCTATTGGGGTCCGGATCTTAGTTGTACATCAACAAGTAGCTGAGAATATTTGCTAGAGGAGGTGCCCACTTAGATTTTAACATCAAATCTCTAAGATATTTCCATTCTCTCTTATTTTAATCAGGGAGAGAAAGGGAATAATCTTTCTTTTTTTTTGGGTATTTTTAAGAAATGCCAAAGAAAAATTTATTTACTCTAAACTCATTTTTCTTTTATTTGTCCATTAATAAATCAAATCTTTTAGAAGGGCCTTGGTGAGATCAAGATTTGTGCTTGGAATCAATCTTAGTAATTTTTACTAAGCTAATTTTTGCCTATTGGTATGCAACGAGAGGTAGTAGAGAAAATGGAACTTCATAAACGGTCATTTTGGGCATCGACAAAGTGCAAACAGCATAGACATATTAGCCAATCCATGTGCAATGCCTACCATAAACCTCACATGCAGTATATCATGGCAACAAAATGGCCCTTCCAAAATCCAAGTATGAGTACGACTGCTGATACCCTCTCTCGTCAAAAGATGATGGACTTCTAGGACACATTTTGTGGTAAAGAGCCATTTTTGCTGATAGATTGCAGTTTCATTTCTTCATTTTTTTTCCCTTAAATGTTTGTGTCACGAAATAGTACACATGTAGCTTCTAAATTATTGTAAAATAGTAAATTTATAATTTTGAAATTCCTCTTAAGATAAGGAGGCCATTTGGATCGAAAAATCAGGGCGAAACAGTGGAAACATATCTTCAAAATTTGTCTTTGCCAAAAAAAATTGGCTTTAAAATTTTAGTAAGGGAAAATGCTTTTTGTTTTAAGAAGAGGGCTTGTATATATAATAGTGAAAAACGTCAACCCAGGCAAGTGTAATCTATTTCTTTCTTTTTGTAGTTGGGGTAATCTATTAGCTCTTTAGTAAAGCCAATTAACCGGACTTTGAAAACCAAGCCAAGAGCGGCTCATGCTGCTGAATTGGACGAAATTTTTATTGAGACACGGGGCTAAAAGTTTTGCCCGGCCCTCAAGTAGGCTATATTGTACACTTTATCATCTGTTTCAAGTTTTGGAAAATTTTTGTTGCAGTCAATCAGCAGGTATTGGGGAGCCCTTTTCTGCCATTCAATTATTTTGATTGAAAATTAGACAGCTATAAACAGATCCTATTGTCACTGAAAGAACTAATAAGTACTTTTTCAAGAAAACAGAAGTAATGCTATTTCTTTACCTATTACAATCACGTATAGTGGTACAATTTGACTGCAGAAATTACCCTCAGAAGAACTGCTTTAGTTAGACATAATCATATAGGGAATATATTACTCGATCAAAAGTTCATCTCTGGTTGAAGAATGAAACATCATGAAAGAATCACTGCATAAAAGACAGATTGTACTAAGGGAAGACATTATATCTTTTTGTTCCCCTTAATTATTCATTCTACACTTTAATTTGAAAGAAGAGCACCCATTGGTACGTTGGTTTCCTCCCTTTTTGCCTTATTAATCCTTTTTATAGCTTTTAAATTGTAATTACCCATAAGTGTTAATGGTTATAACTAACAAAATAACTATTCACTACATGTACTTTAAAAAATCGAATATATTTTTAATTCTTTTTCCATAACTAAAATATATGTGAAATTGAAAAAAAATTCTTAATATATTTTTATAAAAGAATTTGTGAAATTAATTTTTATAGAATAATTTCTCGCAAAAATGTATGTTTTCTGCACATAGAACTTTAGCACTAGTGGTATCGAATTGAAATAACGTCGGCCTTGGAAGTTGATTAACAGAGACAGTTAATCTTATCTGAAATTACACATTTTGCTAAGATTAGAAAACGGTTTCGTGCAACTTTATTCAACATTTGGAAAGGGATTTTTCTTTAATCATTAGTTCTCTAACTGAAAATAATCAGCTTAATACTTGAGCATTCGTGTATTTATCAATATGACTAAACACCGTTGCCAATTCAATTTTAGAGGCTTTTTTTTCTCTAAACCATGAAAAATCTTAATTTCTTTTGACTAATTTCCCTTTGTCAAAATAAAAGGTCCAACGCAATCATGTCATAAAAATGGCCAAAAAAAAAAAAAAAAAAAGCGTTTGGTAATATGAGTAAGGAGGAAGTTTGATGATTTGGTGGAATGAAAGGCTTTGCTATTACTACTAGTTCACTAGATGTGTACACCATTTACACGAGGTGCGCATGCATGCATTAGGAGGTGAGTCGTAAATGAATGGGGAATGATGCATCAGTTTGGCTCAGTCCCCCAAAAGTCATCCGTGAATATTGTTGCCTCCTGGTTTTCAATGGGTTCATAAATGTGAAACCCCTTGGTATCATATGGGATTTTCAGTGCCGTGACTCCAATGCCAGATTCAGTGTTAAGGACGAGAAAATGTTACGTTACATATCTGTTCTAAAAAGTTATATGATTTACCTTAAAAGTTAGGAATATGTTTGAAATTTAATCATGGATTTGGCACTATAATCATGGCATTGGGCTCAATTATTTGTGTCCATTGTCCAATTCCATACTTCTTTCTTCAAGAAGATAAAAAGAGAAAAAGGAGCAAAAAGTCTAATACATGAATGTAGAACATAAAGAATACAAGTAAACTAATTTGCACCATTTAGAAAATATAACTACTTAATTTACATGGTATAGTGGTATGGGATATTGTAACCATATTTTCAATCGGTGGATTAAATTCCTAGAAAGTGACTTCAACTTTGAATGCTTGTAAAAATCTATTTTCGCCTTTCATTTTCACACATATATTTAATAACATACCATCAAATGGTCCCAACCAACCCTTATCTTATGGACCAAAGATTACCAATACACTTGAGGTAAGTGTTGCTGGTGAATGCACGTAAACTTACTTGACATCAGTTATTGACTTTTGTACCCAAGCCCTAGATGATAGTTACATGATGTAAAGTCTTGGGGCACTGTTGAATGGACCGAATTGTTCAGGTAAAATATTTATGGGTACATAACCAGCACCTAAAGCAAGAAAGTGCATTATATTTTCCATTTCTACTTCTTTGTGCAATTTTCCTTAAAAAACAGTACTTGAAGGCTTGCCTTTAAATTCTTGGCAGTTATGAGAGAGCAATGTATATCTGAATTTTATTACCATCGTTTGGAAATATTGGTGAGATATTCGTATTGTTACTAGTCATGAATGATTGTGTCATTATCGAAATAACTTTGAAATAGGTACCAACTGCGATATCGCAAACAGGACAGTGTGCCTCTTTTTTATGGTTTTTTTTTTTTTTTTTGGGACTTGCAAAAAGTTTCAAAATTAAACACGAAGAAGAACAACATTAATCATTAAATTATGTGAATTTAGTGTAGGATCACATGCAATATGTTTTCACTGGCCTGAAGACAGACTGTGGAGTGGCTGAACTTATATTGCTTCCAGCTTGGAAGGAGCTTTGATTCTAGCACTTGTGCTAGAGCCTAGATTTATGGTTTTTCGGGCATGTGAATTAATTCCTGTCTTGGGAACAAAGGTCACTAGTTTCACTTGTTGCATGTGAACCAAAATCCTGTTCCATACAAACCAGCTGACCTACTTTGGCTGCTGGATTTTGACAATTTGCACCAGAAACAGTGACTTTCCATTTGAAATTTTTAAAGAAAATTATTTGTCCAGATCAAACAATAAAGTGCTTTGAATTTCTTCTTTCCCTAAATAACTTCAAAATTATTATCTTTGACTATCCAAACGGTCGATTAGATAGCACTCGATTGCTAAATGAGTGAAGTGTAGGCAAACACAGATTATGCAAATTCCTTGAGGTTATCTCATACTCAATTAAATCACTAATTCACATTCACATGCCACTTTCTTTAAAAGTTTAAGTGACTAAATCACTATCATTCCAATATTTTTCTTGAAAATTAAGATTATTTGTTATCATATATTAATAGTGCCACTTGAGATTCTCGTGCTAATTTTTTTAGTGCCAACACAGTGCCATGAACAAGGAATTAGATAATTATTAGAGTGTAAATGCAAGGTGATAACTCTTTGTGCATGGCACTAGGTTAGCGTTGAAAAAATTAGCACTGAAGATCTCAAGTGTGTCAGTGCTTACATGGCATTCAATTTTCATAGAATACTGTTACAATTTAATTCATAGTATGCAAACCATCTAGCAAGGCTTCTTTTGATTATTTCCTTTTTCCTGTTTTCTTACGTTGCTTTGCTTGTTTGAAACAGATGGTGATTGATGAACTTGCACAATGAACTACATCTAGATGGTGACTGAAAGAAGAGACGATGATCAATGAGATCTAGGAAAGTATAAACTAAGATGAAGTTAAGACCCATAGGAAAGGGAATTGACGAAAATGTATAAAAATATTGTACGTGTGTAACTAGGAAGCGGTTTCTCTTGTTTAATACTTTGTGGACACATCAAGAATCAGCAACCCCCATTGTCAAAATACAGGAAGGCGGAGGATAGCTTTCAAGGCTTCAAAAGTTGCAGTACCCTGAAATGGACGGGTAATTAACGCTAGGTTTCCACTTTCCTCAACCCATTTCTTTCAACTTTCCAGCTGTCCTACCCTCTGGCAACCTTTGGAGGTTGTCTTTCACATTTGGAATTTTTCTGTGAAAATAGCATTATAGGGTAAGATGATGTCAAGGCTGCTTTGATTTTTTTTTTTTTTTCTGCTTTGATTTTTGACCAACAAAATTTCATAATTGATGTGCGAACATTGTAATTGGTTAACTCAAAAATGCCTAAAATACAATGGCTAGACAGTCATTTTGAACAATGTATAATTTCTATGAGGATATTCTATATTTATTTGAGAACTAGTACTAGCTTGCCTTAAGTTTACGCCAATATTCAAATCATATCATTGCCAGGGCTACAAGTTATAGAACACATTTTGGACTTGTTATCAATATCTTCTAATTTTTATAAAAATTAATTTTAGAAAAATAAAAAATCAAGTGCTCTAGATTTTAGTTTGAGAATTTACAAACGTATTAAAAAATATTTAAAAATATCACAAAATATATTTTTCAAAAATCAAAAGTTAAAATCAAGTAAAAAAAAGCTATTGAGAACACGAAAACTCACATTTCTAATTTCTAATTTATGTTAGACAAGTTTTAATATGCTCCATTAGCTTATTATTATTATTATTATTATTATTTTGGTTAGATGAGTTTAGCTACATAATCTTGCATCATGCTGCGGTTGTATAAAAGATTTTTTACTAGATGCTCACTTCAACTTTTTGAATCAAGATTGACAATTTAGTTTTTTATTTTCCCTAAACCCGACGCTTGGTGTTGATCCAAATTTAGAAACAATTGGATTAGTCTACCAAAACAATTGGAGTTTTATAAGAGATTGAATCAGTCTACCATAAAAAAAAAGGATTAAAAAAAAAACAATTGCTATCAAGAATGGATCAAAACTTGCAAGACAAGCCTAGCCAAATTAGTCTAGTTGCCTTTGCTTTCTGCTTACTTTTTCTTAACACAAAATTCTCACACTCTTCCGATCTGAGCAAGATTTTTGATCAGGCCCCCACGGGATATTATTACGTTTTATTTTCTTTCTTTGGGGGGCAAAAAACCTTCCTTAAAATATTAGGCATCATTTTCCCTTTTAGATAAAAGTATATTAAGAAACGCTGTAGTTTCCGGTGCCAAACTTTTTGATATCTTAAAGTAAAATTTCATAATTTCACATCAAACTGATAGTAATAAAGAGCTACTATTTCCCATACTCTTTTACTCAAACTTAAAAAGTATTGATTTTATTGGCCAATATTTCAAATTTTATCAATTTTTGCTAAACTTAATTTTAGCACTTTCGACATTTTAATATTATTCTTGTCTCAAATTACTAAATGGATAAAAGAACTAAGTCAAGATGTAAAAGAAAATATTACTGAATATTCTTATAAATACTTTCAAATGTATCATGCTACTAGTTAAGTGATAACAAATAGATATTATGATGTTCCAAAAAGATTAAGTATTTTATCTAAAAACAATAAGTTTTTCCACTTCGTATTTTTGTCTGAAAAAAAAAAAAGAAAAGTTTTTCCACTTCTGTCAACTCTCACTCTTTTACGTCTATGGATGGATAGCATATGATTCTTCTGAAAGATTAAAAAAAATAGCCATTTTATTATGGTTTGAAAAATATCAATTGCAGAAGTAATAAATTAACATTATCATTAAGTCATTAAGACAATAATCTTTCTAAGAGCAAGGAATATTCTCGTAACATCTTTATCAACGTGGGATCACCACAGCCAAGTCTAATGACTGCACGTGCTTGTACTTTGACCTGTTACTCACCTGTCAACAATTTTCCAGTTTTTTGTTTAACCTCCTTGTTAATCACGTACTTATTCATACTTAGTTTAACTTATGGTCAAAGATCAAGGAAACAAGATTTTATCAAATCTCAAGATTTGAAATTATAGACCCTAAGGATCCTAATTCTAGTACATAGACTAATCATGATTCATGCAATATCTCTGTATCAACATAATTAATTTCGAATCAACTGAGATTTGCAATAAATCTTTTTACTGAACATGTTTAAGCCACAATACAAGAAAACATGCTGCCATTGTCTTGCGGAGAGTCGAACGGCGCAGTTGTATTGAGATCTGCCCTCCATCAAACCACTGCCAAAGCATTTTCTTTCTTTTATTAGTTGTACTAATATTCTTTTTGAGGACAAAGAATTCGGAGTCTCGAATAATGTACTGAACTACTAGAGGCTATTTGGATAGCAAGAAATTGGAGCAATAAATAGTTAAAGAAAGGTGCCTTTTTTTGCTGTAACTTTCTTGTTTATTGTTTTATAGTTTTATGCTACATTTTATGTCATACAAAATTTGCAAGATTTTTAGAAAATATTTGTTAAACACAACCTTCTAGTCACTATTAATAGCTGTTTTTTTAAATATAATCCTATCGTAAATATTTGTGGATTTTCAATTTAAGTCATGCCATCATGGTTATCGATGTGTAATGAATAAAATAAAATTACTTGTAGAAATTATTTTTATGGAGATCTAGGGTTTTGTTTGTTTGTTACTGTTTTTTTGAAACATGTTTTTTAGAAACTTTATGCACGTTTTTTAACTACCTTTTTATCATATACACAGTTACTAAGAAGAATCTTTAAAACAACTACAGTAATGTTTTTTGAAAAACACTTCAAAAAACACTCATTCAAACGTAGTCCTATATTCCTCATAGGACAAATTTATATAAAAGTTTATGAAAGTACAAATTGATAGATAGATGGTTATATGGTAGTTACTAAATGTAATTTAATAGTTTTTATAAAACGATAAGGTTTAGAGAGAGAGAGAGAGAGACCCAAACTAAAGGTGGTCCTCCCCCTTTTAGAGAATAAGATGATGAGTACAAAATTATTTTTTAAACATATTGCAGTTGTTTAAAAATTCAAATAATTAGTTTCAAAATTCAAATTTTCACAATGCAAATGAATGGATTTCTTGAAATGGTGCAGGGAAGACTGTTTACACATACTGTAATTATTTAAAATTTCAAATAATTAATTTCAAAATTCAAAATTTCACAATCCAAATGAATGGATTTTTTTTAAAATGGTGCAGAGAGGACTGATTATTGCACATAATTTACTATATAAATACATATTAATATTTTTCATCGCCTATTGCATTAGATAGTTTCTTGATTTTGCCATTCACCAAACACGAGAAGCAAACAAATTCAGAAGAAATCGAAAAAAATCTTGGAAATCCTATAAAACATGTTTATTCTTTTTTCTTCTTCATATATATATGTCAGAACTTTATGTGAATCAAATCGTACTTTCAGAAAAACCTAACACTTGGAGCCCTATAGTCACCCATAAGACAAACCCAAAATGAATTCTCGGACCCTATCATGTTTTTGGCTATTATTATTATTTTTTCCTGTTACCATTTCTGGCATGAGAAATTATCGAAGTCCTAAAACCTTTCAAATTTTGGCGCCCCATTTTAAACGGTCAAAAGGCCAAAAAGCTTGAAAATGGCGGGTTTTCCAACAAAAAAAGCTAAAAATATCCAAGCAAAAAAGGTAACAAATGACCAAGTATATAGCTGTCATCCACGTGTCAGGACTCCCCTGGTTCCTTTTTCATTATCCGCCGCCCAACTCTCCTCGTACATTTGCCCTTGGCTTCTATAAAAAACCACTCCGTTCGTTTGATCTTTTTCCCCACCATCTCGAATTATTCGCCTTACGTAGTATCCACGTCAACTCAACGTGGGACCCATAACTCGACGTTATCGATGTTCATGACCACGCCCCGCCGTGTTATCTGGCGGGAAATTCATCCCCCCTTTACACCACTCTCCCGCCATCTACTACGCGTCAACCGCCATAACTGCCGTCTCAACGGCCGGTTCAGCGCCGTCACAACAGTAGCATGATTAGTGCTAAAAACACTGTACTTGAACTCCTTCAATGGGTTTAGCAAGTTTTATCGATTAAAAATATATATATATTTTTACCATATTGTGTCTTTGGATGTAAAATTATTCAAGCACTTAACTTTGTTTTCTTCTCATGTTTATTGCTTTTTTTGTTTGACTTTTGTATCATGTTAATTCTTATCAATAAATTTTGATTTTTATAAAAATTGATTTTAGAAAAATTAAAAATCAATTTGTTCTAATTTTAACTTTAAAATTTCAAAAGTAAGATAAAAAATTATTGATAACATCACAAAATAGATTTTTTAAAATTGGAAGATAAAAGCTGTTGACGACATGCCACATATTATATTTTGTTAACTTGACCTGCGACAAGACAAACTCACTTTTGTTCGATTAGTGTACCAATTTTAAATTTAAACTCGATTTTTATTGAGTTTTACACTGAATCGTGTACTTATAATTATTAGTTGAGTTGAGTTAATCCATATATCTCAGTATTTTTTATAACGATATTAATGCTCTAATTTTAGTTACTAACATTTTTATAACGATCTTAATGCTCTAATTTTAGTTACTAACATTTTATTTTCTTTCTTAATTTTACAATAATATACTCTCCTCGTCCCATTTTGACAGACTTATTTTTTTTTTTCATCCGTCCCAAATTATAGTCCGCTTTTCATTTGAAGAATGTAATTAATTTTTAATTTATCTAAAATACTCCTATTTAATTAATTTGTTATAAGTGAAAGGTGCATAGCAACTGTGCATTCACATATCAAATAGAATTAATTTAACTTATAGTGTAATTTTCTATATTGTATTTAATGTAAATATTTAAGATAACTATAAGGATATTTTAAGAATATCATAGATTAATTTATTCTTTCAATATAGTTAATTAATTTTTTTTTAAACTGTGTGAAAAAAACTGTAAGTTTATCAAAATGGGACGGAGAGAGTTTCGACCAATTGTATTATTGATGTTTTCAAAAAAAAAAAAGAAATTGTATTGTTGATATCACTACGGCAAATTTAAACTTGGATATGACCAATATCACTCACTTTAGTGCACGTCGAGTAGCGGTTAATTTGTCTGACACGTGGCTGATCTTGAGGCGATCAGAGGAAGATCTTCGGCGGAGCATTGGTGATTAATTAATTTGATCTTGTCGGGGAAGGATTATTTTATGGACGGCTTTAGATCGTGCCACGTCGAAGAAGTATCCGAGGCAACGGCCAATAAGGGAACGTGTTTTCTGCTGGTCATGCACGTGATTGTCAGGACAAAAGGACCACTTCATGGGACCCATGTTGGACGGGTGGTGCCGTTTCTCGTGCCTTCATCACGTCCGACGTTAAAACTTATTTAAACCAAAAAAGAGTATTATTTATTAATAATTAATGGTGTAATTAAAAGAATCTCCGTTAATTTTGAATAGTAATTATAAAATTACAAGGCAGACAAGTCTGATGTACTCATGGGAATTATAACCAATTAAATGCTTACGCATACGCTAATGAAAAAGTTAAAATGGTTAAGATTTTTTTTCCTATTATTGTTTTTTGTGTTGGGTTTTAGCTTTCGCAAGGATTTATATTAGATGATTTTAAGTTGTGTCTGTTTCACGTGAAGTGCTTAATCGTATGTACTTTAGATGAAACCAAGAATATTATGCTTCACATGAACAAAGTTTAATTACAAAACTTACAATGATAGTTCCACTTAAACTCAAAACTTTGTAATTATTATTCAAGTTTAATTTTCTCAAGTGAATGTAAGCACTTTTTTGGAGCAAGTGGACTTTGTCCTACACTTACAGGCTTAACTATCAAGTTAAATTCATATTAATTAAGTTTAAATCAACAGCATATTGAACCTAGTAATAAGGTTTCATCTAAATCCGCCTGCACTGCAGTGATTACATTTTGTTATGTTATACCAATTTAGCGTTCTAAAAACCTTTTTTAGTTTTCTCTTACTTTAGTATGTTACTAAATTTCAAAATGGCAATCTATTTGATGATATCCTTAACTACTTATGTTTACTCTATTTTTAGATTTTTAAACTAAAATTAAGAACAATTAATTTTTAATTTTTCTAAGATCAGTTTTTACAAAAATCGAAATATGTTGAGAACAATACATCAATGGAATTCTCCTTCTCCCCATATATCCAAAAGGCAATTTTTAACTTGGGCCATTAAGTATAATTACTTTGTTACTTCAAAATTCCCATCCAACAACAATAATCTGTAATTATGACTAACGAATTCTAGCTGGTTAGTTAATTAATCGTAGATCAGCAGGCCAACATTGGGTTCAGAAACATAGGAAAGAGAAGGAAGAAAGCAAAGTTTGTTATGTTATAAGCAACATCAATGATCAATCAGGCACAGAGAAATACAAGAAAACCGGCCCGAATTATGACAACAGAAAAGCCGAATATTGCAGACTACTGAGGCGGTGTTGTCACGTGCGGACGTCATAATTTTGGTCGGCAAATCTCAACTTAATGTACAAGCCATCTTAATTGAGGAGTATAATTCCTTCCTCTTTATTACCGTCAAAAAATATGCAGTTATCTTAAACATGATTGGTACGCACACAAAACTTATACTCATTTTTTCTTAGAATCTACATAATGCTCACGAATATTCCCTTTAAATTACAAATCCAAACTCATAAACGGCAAAAATTCAATTTGGCCAATCCGATTCTCAAGCTGCCTAAATAAAGCACAAAATCAAATCTGATTTGCTTGCCTTACCATATTTCTCATATTATTGCACACTATTTTGATGGACTGTCTCCGGAGTATTTGGAGCTTTACATTATCTTTCGGGAGTTGATCCACACCATAAAGGGTGCAAAAGTTTATATTTTAGTGGAAGCTCATTTTCTTTAGCTTATATCATCATTGTTTGTGCCTCGTATATATTCCATGAGCATAAATTAGGTTAAGTGCAAGTAAGTTGATTCAAGATATTGTCTAATGCACCCAAAAAAAAAAAAAAAAAAAAAAATCACCGGTTACATTTTGCAAAATGGTTAGAAGGGCACCAAACTCACTGGATTACTAGAAGAGAACAATATGTAAAATAAAATGATATTTACACAGTCTTCTTAATTTTTTCATATCTACAAGTGGTAATTTTGTGATAATAAATAATAAAAAGAGGGTGCAGGAAATGTCTGTAAATATTATTTCTTTATGTAAAAATAAAAATATTATTAGAACAGAGTGATGGATTGAGGGGGTTTAAATTCTCTGCTCAATATGTTTGGTACATAATTATGATTAATATAAAATTATGTCATATAATTTAATGATACAATTTAATTTTATATCGAATAACATTGATACGACGTAATTTCATATTGTATACAATTAAAAAGAAAACAAAAAAGGGATCTAAAGTGTATGGCGATGGTAGGGCAATGGGTTCCCCATATTCATTCCTTCCACTGTAGCTCGTGCATCAAACCCTAAACATTGATAAGGAATATTAATTATCCCTTCATCCCCAAATCTCCTATATGCTCTTCCACCCAACCCTTCGACTCCAACTGTAATCTCTATTGAGTCGAACGCACGCAAAGCACAATTGACAGATAAGCCAACGTGGCATCCTAGCTGGACGTTCAAAACTACCCCCCAGGACATTGGATCAAAGGACGCGTGTCACTCTATTTTAGTTGACTTAAAAGAAAACCGAAAAAAGAAAAAGTTGCCCCCATATTGATATTGGAAGTCTTCCAAATTGTGTCGTGCCTACTAGGGTCTTAAAACCACCATATGATTCTGTGTTCCTTAGGTTCAATGACTTATTCCCATACAAATTTACAAGTTTCTAAGGGATTATTAATATGTTAGCAAGTAAAAGCATCACCGATACATATAAAAATTTCAACTTTTCTTGTAGCAATACTCGTTAAAAAAAAAAAGGCACACCTTGTGTGCGTGCAATTTCAAGAAACTATTGAAAAAAAAATTAGGTGTAGAAAAGGAGAGGAATAAGTAATATGATAATTGTAATAGTGGTTGAGGTATACTCACATAAGAGCACGAAGATAAGAGTTACACCAATAGAGATGCTTGCATTTTATTGAAGTGTAATAGTTTATGGTAATAACAATTATTGCGATGAAAAAATTATAAAAAAAATTTGCAATTTTCTGTAAAAAAATAATTATTTTTTTTATGAAACTTATTATTTTTCTATAAAAATTTATCACTGGTAATTATGATAATTCTTGGTCAGAGCATAACCCTAATTTTAAATAACATCTTTTTTTTTTTTCTTCAAAGAGAAAAAAGGGCTAAAAATAAAAATCGGGCAGTCCTTCGGGCAGCACGAGTCACGCATGTGACACCACCACCCTTTGCGTAGAGGCAATGGTCTCTGAGTCTCTATTATTTTTAAATATTCAGTACCAAAAAAAAAAAAAAGGAAAAACATTATAGTATTATTAAATTATTAAAGAAATATATAAATAGGAGAGTCAGTGAGACAAGGTAAAGCACATTAGCACAAAATAGATTGGCCAGAGTAACATTACAGAGAAGAGAGAGGAATAAGAGAGAGAGAGAGAGAGAGAGTAAATACTCTGCTACCATATTTCCTCCACCAAAAGCAACAAGTGTTTTTAGCTTGGATGAGAGAATAACAACTGTAATTGTTGTTCATGGCGATTAGGTCTATGTGAAAGAATATTAGCTGTTCCGATTTCTTTGTGAAGTTCGTCAATTTTGAGCTCTGTTTTGGTGGCTTTTATAGCAGTTCAAGAATCAGTTCAAGAATCAAGAAAGGGAAATACTTGAAGGGTTGGTTGAGAAAATATCATGGAGTGGCCTTCGTATTTAGATGAATATGAGAAGCTTGTGATTCGTATGACTACTCCCAGGTACAGTTTTTGTTTCTTCACTTGTTTCTTGTTTTTGGGTTCTGTTTTTACAACTTTGTTTTGATTTTTCATATATATTTTTTTTGACAATTTTGATGAAGTTTTGTTATTAACTTCCTGGGTTTTCTTGCTTTTCCACAAAAGTGTTTCAGTCTCCATTCCTCTCCAAACTTGCTCTCATATGAACCTTAAAACTCTCGGATCCTCCCAGAAAACTTTCCTAAATTCAATATTGTACAACACATTCACCAAATTAAATTATATGTCTCTATAAATTTTTGGTATTTTCTTTTACTAATTTATCTATGATGCTTATTTTTTTTTTTAATTTGTAACTACTTGTCACTCATACATCCATTTCTTACCTTTGAAGCTACTCCATTCCATTCCATTCCACCACACTTGAGTGCTTGACTTTTCTTGTAGAAATTTTTGTAAATTCAAGAATTCAAATTTCGAAATTTCAATTTAAGAGTCTTTAGTATTGACTATTTCTGACTCGTTTCCTTAACCAATTTTTTACAGGGTTACGATTGACAATGCCGGCTGTTCCAATGCAACACGCGTTATGGTAAAGTCAGCTGCTAATAATATTCTAGCCCTTTTAACATTTTGGTCAAATTTTCCTTGATATTTTTGTTAATATAATTATTTTTTTGATTATTGATTTTCTTTTGGGGTTTACAGATTGATAGCGCTAGAAAACACGGAATTCTTCTGGAAGCAGTACAAGTTTTGACGGATCTGAATCTTTCAATTAAGAAGGCTTACATTTCTTCAGACGGTCGGTGGTTCATGGACGGTAAGCACATGTTTGTTGTTTTTTGGTTAAAGTTTGCCGGCTCTCCGGCAGCCTACGTTAGCATCCGTTAGTTTCGTTATTAGACCTTTAGCTGATTGTGGCGTTTCATTTCTGTTTTGCAGTTTTTCATGTAACTGATTTAAATGGCAACAAATTAACTGACGAGAGCGTCATCAATTACATTGAACAGGTACTTTTAAATTTTGTTGTTTTTGTGTCTATTGCATTTATTACATTGAATTTGTTGGTTAATGTTCAAAGTAATTATTGGGATTTACTAAATTTGGTATATTCTTTTCTGTTAATATAGTCACTCGGGACAATCCATTATACGACATCAAGATCCATTGAGGGCCTAACTGCACTAGAATTAACTGGCACTGATCGAGTTGGGCTTCTATCTGAGGTTTTTGCCGTGCTAGCTGATTTGCAATGCAATGTGGTGGAATCTAAAGTGTGGACGCATAACGGGAGAATTGCATCACTAATTTATGTTAAGGATTGTAATTCAGGGTCCCCGATTGAGGACTCGCAGAAAATTGATAGGATCGAAGCCCGGTTGAGGAATGTTTTGAAGGGTGATAATGATATTAGGAGTGCTAAAACATCAATTTCGATGACTGCTACTCACACTGAAAGGAGGCTTCATCAAATGATGTTTGCGGATAGGGATTACGAAAGGAAGGCAATAATTAGGACGAGCGATGATTCAATGGTGGTATTAGTGCAGAATTGTTTGGAGAGGGGGTATTCTGTTTTAAATATTCAGTGCAAAGATCGGACAAAGCTTCTATTTGATGTTGTTTGCACATTGACGGACATGCAGTATGTTGTGTTTCATGCCACCATTAACACTGCCGCTGACAGAGCGTCCTTGGTATATATTCTAAGTTGCTATGACTTTATCTAGATTTTTCATTATTCATTTGCATAATCATATAATTCATTTAATTAATCTTGATTAAAATGGTTGTAGGAATTCTTCATTAAGCACACAGATGGAACCCCAATTAGTTCAGAAGCTGAAAAGCAACGAGTGATTCTCTGTTTACAAGCTTCAATTGAAAGAAGGGCATCTCAGGTATTGTCTCTTTTTGCCTTTTGTTCAATTGATCACCGTGTTAAAGGTTTTGATCTCTCTGTGAGTCTTACAGTTATGTGCTAATTTTGTTTGATGACAGGGTACAAGGTTAGAGCTATGTACGACAGACAAACCAGGTCTATTGGCCGAAGTAACACGAACCTTCCGAGAAAATGGTCTTAATGTGACAAGGGCTGAGATTTCCACAACAAGGGATACGGCTTTAAACGTGTTCTATATTACGGATGCAGCTGGGAATCTTGCGGATCCAAAGATTATTGAGGGCGTTCGACAAAAGATTGGATTGAATAACTTGAAAGTGAAGGAATTGCCGTTGATCTATCATCAAAAGGCTGAGGAAAAGGATGAGCCCACCCTTGGTGTTGGTGGGGCCATGTTGTTATCACTCGGGAGCTTAGTTAGGAGGAATCTATACAGCCTGGGGTTGATCAGATCACATTCTTGAACTTGAAGAACAAGAAGCATACTCCAAAAGGCAATTTGGGAAGGGGGATTTGTCCCATATCCCACCATCCCAAGTCCCCGTGTTGGCATATATACTTTGCTTGAGAAATCAAGAAACGGCCCATTAAGTATAGCCTAAGGGAGGGGGGCATGTGTACAATGTGGAAAAAGAAATTGGTATTTGGTGATTGGTAGCAGTTAAGTGTTATAGTTGGTTTGGTTGGTTGCATAGGTATAGACATACAGACATGGTTAGCTGGAATGGGGACCACCACCTCCTCCATTGTTTCAAATTGTTCATGGCAAGGATTTGAAGGGGAGTTAGAATTTGAAATTTAAAGATGGATGAAAAAAACAGAGGAAGACAAAGTAAAAGTTGTTGGTGGTTGGGCTATGGTTATAAGTTGATTGTTTATTACTGGCGGTGATAGAGAGTGAGAAGAAGATTAGGTAGTAGTTGTAGTAGAAAAAGAGAACATTGTTTGAATAGGAGCTCACATTTGTACATAACCACTACTTTTTTCTTTGTTTTCTGGGTAAAGAAAAAGTATTATTTAGCTCCATCGTTGACTTCATGTTTTTCTACAATTTCTGCGTCACGATCGTTGCACTTGTTCTTTTTCCAAGGGACCAATTCAGTTTGATTCAACAGAAACATCTATTTTCTCATTAATTTAATTAAAGAAATCTGCTCCAAGTCCAACCCCACATGATACATGATATTAGCTTGTACGCCCTATATTTTTTTAGATAAAATTTTCCAAAGGACATCTGAGAAAGAGAGAGTGTCGTGCGATACGGTGAATGTATGTATGAAAAGAATCAGTCCAAATCTTGATTTCTCCATGCCTTAAAGAAATTAATCAACCAGGCAATACAGTACATGTCTTACATTGCAAGTTCCTCGAAGAAAGGTAACTTACCTCACAGTAAAAGTTAGAATTACAATTACACAAATACAGCTCATAGACTTCAATTGTACTGCTTTATATTGAAGTGGTGAAAGGGAAAGAAAGCTACAAACGAGGTGATAATCAAATATTTCTGCCCCTGTAATTTTCACCTCTTCTTGAAATTTGATTGCGATGGCTATTGTTTTCAACGATTTTGAGTGCAATTCCTTGATTTGTGCATAATTATATACTTTCTGACCCCTCTATTCCCACAATCCCACTTCAAATTTTCAAAGGGATTGGACTGTATTTACATTGTAGGGTGGAAGGGGGCACTTTGGTTTCCAATTTTCCACGCGGTTGGCTGAGGCGGTTCTTGATTAAAACTTGTAAACATGGACTTAGTTTGCCTCCCGATTAAATTACATTACTTGATCTGGTCTGATTTTTTTCTTCTAGTTCAATAACAATAATAATAATAATCACTTTTGTACAAAGGAAAAAGGAAAGAAACATTATTGTGTACTATATTGATTTAAATAATTTGTGCTAAGGATTTCAGTCCAAAACGTTGTTAGATTGTCATAGACTTTCCAATAATCAAAAGACCAACAAGTATAAGATTTCCTTCACCAATCAACGTATAGGGTTAAAAGCAAGATTCATCTTCTATTTATTTCGAACATCATTTGTGTCTATCTTGTGCAACGTAGAAAAGAAGGAATTCATATTTCTACTCATTCGAATTAGACTTTTTTTTTTCCTTTTATTTTTCCGTGGTTAAAGCACAAATTAAAGATCCATCTGGTACAAAACATTACAATATCAATACACGAATAGGTCATATAATATTTGTGAACTAATATCTGATTTACGATGAGTTTCCGGACAAAACTTTCTGTTCACAAAGCCATTGAAAATAGGCAAAATTCATAACAAGTTCCTTGAGCACATAAATTTTCTTGGAATCAAGGTCAAACTTGTCTAATTAGGCCAAAATGTAGTAAATGATTTAGCTCCTCTTGCTCTTGCGCTTTGATGGATTTTTGTACATTGTATTCTTGTGTATAAATCCGAATGATTCTCAAGGCCTATGTGCACTCACGGTTGGTCTTCTTGTACCTATTCAAAGTTGACTCTTATCAGCATAAAGTTTTTCCAACTAGCTCTAAATATGTGCTAAACTCCAAAATTTACAACAAATTAATAGATACACATAAATAATAATTTGTAGAATTGAGGGGTGGTCAAAGGGAGACACAGGATTGAAGACAGACAGCCAGTTGTTTTTGTTTCCTTTGTTTAAAAAATAATTTAAGAAAAAATTAATGACAAAACTACACACAAGAGAAGACGCCATGACTCCCGACATTCAGTCGTCCATTCCATAAAAGAACTACCATTAGTTTATAGCCTTTTCTCTTGCCTGCTTCTTCAATTTAACTTCTGCTCCCAGTCTCAAACTTGGCTGTCAGTGCATCACTGCAATTTGACCAAAACGATGATATTTTTTTCTTTTCTCAGCTGGTAGGCCTGCTGCTGCTAAAGCTAACCATGTGGCACAGTAAATTATCTTTCCATATTTCCGTCTTTGTCTCGCAAATACAACTCTTGTCCCACTTACCGAACTCTACAAGAAATTTGACACAATGTCTAAGAACATATTGCCAAAATATCCATAGAATTTTATCATGAGTAAAAAGTAAGATTTAGTCCTCAGATTATCTAAAAGTGCGACATATTTGTCCTAAACATGATTATTTTTAACATATTAGTTGAAAAAAAGTAAGTCTTGTTCGATCTTACTTAAATCCGGTACCTTTGAATTGATGAGTTCATGATCAAATTTTTCTTACCATTTATTCTTTCTTTGCGTTTCTTCTTGGAAAGGAAAATAGACTGGAGAAGCAAAAAATCGAGTGTGTACTCTTTAATTCAACTACTAATAAAATAAGAAATGGCCCAAGAATGATAAAATAAGAAACGGGATTAGATTCCTAGACGTGCATGATTTCGATGAAAGAAGAAGATCCTAAAAAGAAAAAGACATGCATTGGGATGCATGAGCCGCGTGGGGAACGACTATTCCGCTGATTATCGTGCTGGCAAGTCCCGCCCGGGAAAGTCGTGCTGCATGCGACTTAGTTGGCGCCCCATGCGTTTATCCCCCGTTGGCACCCCTTTTCATTCATAGTTGGTACCATTGCTAGAAAATTTTTACATGAACTAGATGCATGACATTATTTGTAAATTTTGTAATATAATATAATTCTTATATCACTTCTTTATTTTAATATATATCATTATACTTGTTATATATATAGCACTTTTTTAAATTATAAGGTCCACAGATGTGACCGAGACGTAATCAATGCAATAATTTCCCCTAATAGCTGGTGGTCTAATTTCATGACTACAATAGTCTTATTGTTGTTTGGAAAAAATAAATTAGGGTAGACCGCAGTAGTGACTTACACTACAACAATTTATTATTATTTTGATAAGCAAATTTGTCAGTTATCTAAAAAAAATTTATTATTCATTTTTATAATGTACATTATCACAATATTTTTCATATAGTAGAATCTGCCAATGCATTTAACGAACACAATATCTAACAATTATGTGCTCAAATAATTACGAATGACAAATTTAAAAGCGAGTGGCTTCTGAGCATATATAAATTTTACTTGAATTTTATGTTTGTTTAAGTTGTCAAAATTGCAAAAATCGACAATTGAAGTGTCAAGAATAGATCAACAAAAATCTAGCATAGACTTATATCTAAACTTAAACATAAATATTTTGGCTTATAAATAAGAATCAACAAGTTGCTATGCGAGCTTACAACACACCTCTTACAAGGTGTATAAAATGGCAGCCAAGAGAAATAACAATTGAAAATGAAAAAAAAAAATAAAAGGGCTGAATTGAAGGATAAATAGATGCCATTAAAAGATTCGAGGGACACTAATGTGATCCTTAAAATTGAAGGAAGATGGTGCAAAGTATACATTCTTCGAAGGAATTAGGAACAAAATGAGAATATAATATGCGAGTTGAGCTAATCCAATTCATTTCAATTGCCCAAGAGATAAGATGATCAAAGGATGACCAAAAAACTTGTCAACCCCTTTTAGCGTCACTACCATACATCATCAATCCACTAGAAGCCCTTTAGGGTAACATAACTATCGTCCGAACATTGTCGATCGACATCAATCAAATTGTCTGAATTTAGCATCTTTTTAACGATTCTTCATGCAAATTGCAGAAGTCAACTAGCATGAAGACTGTCTTTATTCATTTCTGCCCTTCTTGCATTGCCAAACATTAAATACTGTTTTAGATATTATCATGACTAGTGAAGCAAGTGGCTTTATACTAAACCGATTTTTCTTGCAGCCCATATAACTATTGTTCTACTTTTTTGTTTTTACCTTTATTTTATTTTATTTTTACAAATTGTTTCTGGTAATTATTTTCAAACCCGTTAAGCAATAATGTCGTACGTGCTTGCAATGTTTTCTTAATGTTAATTTCTCCAAAATTGCAATAGCAACAAGCAGGTGCTTACCAGAGGTACCTGATTGTCAACGCATTGCATACCCAGAGGTGAACAAAAGCAGCCAGAGAAATTAATTAAACAAAATTATTTTTGAGTTTAAATTGATATATATAGTTGAGAATTTGTCATTATACTTGTGTCATTTTTGCTGAATCGCACAAGAACCAAAGTAGTTCAACCACTTGATTCAATTTCTACATTATTATGAATTATGATGTCTTCAAAAGAGTCAACACTGAATTATTTCTGCTCCTACCCCTACTTATCATAACTTGCAAGTGGAGTCTTGAAAATGCTGATTTCTCTCCATATAATTAATTACCTGCTTGTTTTATCCTAATTGATTTATTATTATTTTTTGGCTAATTATGACTGCCAAGTTCTGAAGAAGCTATACCATCATCAGCTTCGCCTATGGATTTCAAATCCAAGGAAAATTTTGATGCATTGTCTTTTTTATTGATCCTATGTGCTCAGTTGTTCTTTGGCTAATTGGTCCTTAACCCTTCAAACTGTGTTTTATTATGGGCAACTGTATGTGCTTCAAAATCATTGAAAATGATGGAACTCATCTAAACTCAAGAATTGGTATTATTTTATTTGAGCTAAACTCACCTTGATTAGATAAATCAAGGATAGTTTTAACAATCAACATATTCATGGAAAAAATCTTTCATAAATAAATAAAAAAAAAGTGAGAAAAGACTATACAAGATAATTAAAGGGGGGAAATTGAAATTGGCTCGGTAGGCCTGCTGCATAGACAATTTCAGCCGTTATTCTCAAAGCAAGAAATGCCTAAGAATCAAGTTCTTCTCTCTAGATTGATTCACTCTCATGATCATCCAAACATGCAAATATAACTCGACAAAACCATACTGTTTATGATCCTTATTCTTTATGCATACTGTAGAAAGATACTTCTGTTAATATGCTTGGCTTTCGGTGTTGATGTTCTTCCTTTATTGACAAAAAATGTTATTCCTTCTGGAAAAATAATTATTAAGACCTTTAAGACATACCAGGAAAGCACAGAAAAAAGTTCAAATATATGATTCACTTAATTAAGGATCCAGCTCACACCTCAAACTTTAGCCTTCTATATTTGACGTGGCAATTCCAGTTTCATCCCCCTTCGTTGTTCAGAATGTAATTAATATAAATATATAATTTAGAAGGCCCAGGCCAAGCTATACATTTTAGAATGTATGAAGATGCTATTCATGATTTATGCTTAATTGGATTCACCTACATCTTTTTTCTAAATTTTGTTGCATTTTGTGATGGATTTAGTGGTACTATAACAGATTAAATATTATAAATTGACTTGGATTAAACTTAAGCGTTAATTAAGTACACATTGGCAACGAAAATAACCACTAATGGCAAAAGGAAAAGAAACTTAGGCTAGGCATGAAAATCCATTTTCTTTAAATTAGGCAAATAAATTTGATAAAGAAAAGTTCTTAGGGGTGTTTGGTTTAGGAGAATTAGGGAGGGGAATGGGGAGATCAGTAATATGGCACTCATTATTGATATTTGGAAAATAACTATCATTATCTTCCAAAATAAATGAAAGTAATTAACTAAGATGTTTATGATTTCCTCAAAATACTATTTTATCAAACTCATTAACCCTCTTGGTGGAATGATACCCATGCTACTACTAAACTAAACATGTTAAGGGAAATCGTCAAAACCCATACTCCTAATGGGGTTAACGATATTGATAGTGACAGGGATTGAAGAATTTTAATCAAACAGTTTTAGTTGATTAACATATGTTTATAGTGCTAGTGAAATGGCATTTGGAACAGAACAGTAGAAACTAAATTATTCTATATTTAGTACTTAAATTGAAAAGTAGATCAATTAAACCGACAAACTGAATGAATCTTAACGCGGCTTGCTTGCTTAGTGGAGGTGCTTTTTCTCATAATCATCTTTGATTCTTTATGCTGCTTGTTAACTTTATCTAGTAATCTCGCCTACTTGTACAAATCCCATCCACCATAACACCTTGTGATTATAGATTTGAATAAACCATTAAAGGCTGATTCCATTCCATAAACACAAATACACGCCTTTAAGATTTAGCTTTACTACTGTTTTAGAACAAAGTATTACATAAATGAGGTCGAATATTCTAATTAGCTTTCATCAACAATAATATTATTTCGAAGACCGTACATGGAATGACTTACAAACGTAAGTGCATAAAGATGCTATTACTAGATCTTGCGTACGGATATTACTTTGATGGTAAGTATACTCCTGAATCATAACTTATAGAAGAGGGCAGGCAGACGATTCTTTTTTTCTTTTAAATTCTTTGATATATTTTGTCATATTTGTGGTTGCTTTTCAATCCACCATTGTACAAAGTAATTATTCTCGTGGCTAGCTTATCAAAACAATAATTTCAATTCAATTGGGTTGTGGTTGATTCTCAATTTAATTAGTCTGCCTATCAACTATCAAATAGGAAATTTCTTTTTTTTTTTTTAAGAAAAAAAGTTCACAATAATTGAAACCAGTTGAACCTCCATTTCTTTCTTTCTTTTTTGTCTTTTGATTTTTTGTTTATTAAAAGAAGGGGTCATCAGTCACGCTCATTACCTCATGTACCATGTACAAAGGCGTCCAACCAATAGCTTCTGACTTTTGTTTTGGGTTCTACAAATAACATTGACCCAGGCAGCTGGCGCTTTGACCACTTCTTTATTGGACCAAGTACCTCAATCAAATTTGGAGTCGGCGAAAAAGAATTTTTTTTTTTAGAGAAAAAGGAGTCAGCAAAATTGGTCGAAGACTCACTCCCTTTCACATAGCTAATCTCGTTCATGCTGGCGCCTTTGTCTTGCCCGTTCTTCCATTTTCGCCTATATAATCCAGTAAAAACTCACAAGCGCTTCAATATATACTGAGTGTTTTGATATATATACTTATGCTCCAATGAATTGCAATGGCCGGTTGTGGCTTCTATTTGGTAAAAACAAACAAGATATAAGCAAAGATAGCTCACTAATTAAATTTAAAATGGCATATATAATAACATTTGTGGATACCTGAGTTGCCCCGCCTTAAGATCAGTTCGGATCATCTGACCCGGACCATGTGATGGGCCCGCCGGGCAGTTGCCGCTCACTATTCCTAGGCAAACGAGATATGATTGGTGCGACGGATTCCTCTTGACACGCCAAATTTACGATTAATATCGTCGAGCTATACTGCCTAAACTGTCAGTATATGAAGGGTATCTTGTCACGTAGTCTTTCTCTTCTAGTATAAAAAAAACCCTTCAAAATTTTCTTCTGAGGTACGTTCATCATTCCCATTTCTTCAACCTCTTGAACTCTCCAATTTTACCACTTTTCGTTGATTTAAGCATCGGAGACGCATTGGAAAATGAACGCTCGTGTGTTTCTAACCTTTCTTTGAGTTGCAGATACCGTCTTCCATTTAGGGGAACTCGCCTGTCATTCCCTCCATTTCCTGGTCACATCAATATTGTTTTTAGAAAAGTATTAAATGCATCATGTGCATTGCCACATGGTGTACTAAAACTAATAATTTATCATCATACGGCGATGGTAAGTCACAACTTGTATTATTTAGCGATGTGTGATTAGTTCTACTGAACCACATGACATGCCACGTGGTGTGTGTAGTGCATGCAATACCTACTGCATTGTTTGCACAGCAATACTATACATCATGAAGCAAAAAAGAAACCACAACTGAATATGGACAACGAACTATTGAATGAACAAATTGAATAATCCATTCCAAGAATTCTTTGATCGTTAATTCTAATGTTATATAATTGCAGTAACTCACTTAAGTTGGTCTTGCAGCTATAACCGGGAACAAATATATCGCCTGTCTTCTTGGAGTTGCTATTTTAATAGAGAATAATGATTTTTAGTTATCTACCACGTTTTATGGTACTTGTTTTTATCGATAAGCCACCAAAAAAATTTGACTATTAATAAGCTAAGAGGAGTAGTGCCCTTTGGCATCAATCCCTGTTATTATTACTATATTTCAGTCTTTTTACCTTGATTAATTTAATTGAAAATTTTGTCCGCCGTTGCAACGTTTTGCTAGTTGGATCTTTATGATTGAATAGATTCTTAATTAAGCAAAGGACCTAGCCTTAATCGTGGAGCATTTCTATGGGCTTCTCAGATGTTCCTGTCAACATACCAAGCTCTCCAAAATGAAACGGTCCAAAATCTATCAAGCAATCTTTTCATTTTGGGCTGCTCTATAGTATTGGACCCAAATCTCTTCGATGATGGCATTAATAGGACATCAAGATATCATTTCTAATAGTTCTAAAAATCAAAGGAGTGTTTGAACATTAGCTTCAAAAGTTTTCTATCTTTGTAGAAAATATAGAATATACAAACGAAATTTTATTCTAATTGATTGACCTCCTCAATGGCACTTAGGCCCTGACTAATTCAGAATCAAACCAGGTCGAACCCCTTCCAGGAAAAACTCTTCGGCCACCTCTCTATTGACAAAACTCGAACCTAAAACCTTGCTTAAACGCACTTAGCTCCTAACTAACCTTTTTACTTGTAGAAGTTCCACCCTTTTGGTTCTGAAAAGAGAGAAGTCAACCCTCTATATATGTCCAAGTCGTCCAGTTTGGCCCATCTTAGACACAGGCCAAAGAATAGAATTAAAGGGCTTGAATTCGGGCTGGGCTCATAAATTATGGGCCATTTAAAGATGCATATTTGTTTCAGGGCTTAACTAATTTGTAAGATTCTTTACGCTATCCAAAACTGATTAAGTGGGCCTCAAATATGTAGATTGGCCACATCTTTTGACACACCAAAATACACAGGATCAAATCGAGCCTGGTCTCGAGATTGCATGAGCAATGGGTGGTGGTAAGCATGTTCAACTCGAATCAAGCTGAAAATATAGTAGTATTCAAATATTTCTTAATGACCTTCTACATTGTTTGAGTATCTTGATTTCTATGTATGATTTTTAGATTTTTTGCTTATCAAGTCCAAATTTTAAAAGTTAATGAATGCACAATCTATTTAAGTTTTATTTGATTTGTAGACAAAGCTAAGTACGAGTTAATAATCTAGTAATTTCCTTCATATTTCACTCATAAAAAATAACAGCGTAACCAAATAAAATTGAAGTTCAAATTTGCACTCGAAATATCCAGAACATGAACCCATACGAAACAAAAGATTAAGGTCTCCAGAATGACAAAAACTTATGTTGGGATACTTTCCATGTGGCAGATTAACAGGAACATGTTTCTTCTAAGCTTGGGACAGTATTCTAGTCAAATTTTGAGTTGGACCACGATCTTTTCTTGACGATCCAAACAAACAGTTCTGACCTTGAGATTCCTTTACCTTTAATTGACCAGATTAGCTAACAAAGAAGCTTGACTTTACCTTGGACTTTGTGTCTGGATTGGTATATGTTTGTCTCACCTCCATTTTTAAATATAATAATTGCCATCATCATCCCTTTGAGAAGGTTCAAACTCGATGCACAACTATGCATTCTGAACTTATTGTAGCTCTGGCTAGAGCCAATTGTATTTGATCATGGACAGCTTCAAATTAGCTTCCCGCCAACGGTCTGTCTTTGATACTGTGTGAATCTTAGTTCAGAAACGAAGAATTCTATACAAAATAAGGTTAATATACACTCAACTGAGTTTTCAATCTTGTAGCTATTTCAAAATTCAAAAATTATAGATTATGCAGGTTTCACATTTTTTTTTTTTGTATTTTTTTCTTATTTCAAATTTTGACATGTTTTATGAACTTCGGAAAGCAAATAATAACCATCAATTGAAAAAAAAAAAAGAATTTGAAGGATATAATAATTCAAGAATATTGCTCGTAAAATTCTTAAGGGTTGAGTTTTCCTTTGTCAGTATTAATTAATCTTGATTAACTCGATCTGACGACACAGCTAAACACATAAGTATTTAATCAAGTATTTTGTGACAAAAGTGAAAAACATAGCCGGACAACTCAACTTAAAATTTTCAAATGAAAGCATTGGGGAGGGGGCAAGTGGGAATCTGGAAATGATGACATGATTTGAAAATTAAATCTCTAATACAATTATTTATTTCTCGTGCTGCCACTTGCTTGGATGATGCTGAAAAGATATATGAACAAGTTAATCGCATAAAACTATAAATTAAGTTATGGCCTTTATTTAAATAATATTTACTATAAATATTCTGGAAAAGGAAAGAGAGATGGAGCCGTATAAAACTGAATTTTTTCATACAAATCATTGATTAATGGATATTATGTTGACATTAATTTAAACAAAGCAAATTGTTCTTATCTAAAACCTTTTGTTTTTCTCGAAACTTTTATCTTTACACGTAAAAATGTTTTGTATTTAATTAGGATTAGATTAGTATTATATTTGATGTTACATCTTGTTGTGGTGCTTGCCGTGGCAAAATATTTGTGGTCCAAATGATGCCCAAAGGCCAAAACATGTTGTTTCAAATATAAAATTTTTGTTAGTTCATAAATAAGTGTGTTTTAAAGAAGATTTCATGTGGGATGAAATAAAGCTGACAGATAAAATAAAATACTAATTCAATTAATATACGCGTTTCGAGACAATTTTGAAAGGAAAAGATATATTTTTATTTTTACTTTTTTTGGATCAATTGAATTATTTGCAAAAGATTTGCTATTAACTTTGTTCTAAAAAAATTTATGGATTTTGTATTGTTAATAAAATTAAATGTGAAGGAAAAATTCATTAGATTTGTATTGAACTAAATTTTTATCTTTTGATTCCAGAATTTTGTTTTTAACTTTTCAATTTCCCTTTTATTTATTTCACAAAAGATTAAGAAGAAAGATAAACAAACACCTTAAACTCTACGAATACCTATGGTTTAATTGTTGCTAATAAGGTAAAATGATAACTTGGGAATGAGTAGATCCCATCTCGTATGGACTGTTTAATTATAGTCAACAGGCAATTTACCAATTAGGAATTATTCAAAACTTAATGGTTGATAATTAAACTTTCTTCTGGTATATTTTCTTTTCCTTCACTGAAATATTTCTAAAAATTTTTCCATAGCAAAATTAGGGGTAGGAAAAATTTGACACAACATGATAACACAAAATAATTAGAAATCAAGCTACTTAACAGTTTGAGTGATGATGTTTAACTTGCAACTCGTTAACGTTAACCACACGAAATAATTATGAGAAATATTAAATGAATTGCAAGCGGATCACTATTACTCCCAGTTGTTGTGGTTTTTGTTTATTTATTTTTTGACCTGAATAAATTTGAGTGAAAAAGAAATAGTATTTTTTTTTCTTTTTCTCTTCTTGGATGAGGAAACCAAAAGGGATGCCAAGCAAATTTACTAGTTTGTCCAGCCACCAACTTTTCATTGCCAAGGCTGACCCCCCCCCCCCCCCCCCCCAAAAAAAAAAAAAAAGAAAAAATTCCCCTAGTAATATTTCTATATAGTGAAGGTGAGCATTGTTTTATGTGGAAAAATTGAGGCATCAGCCCTTAGGGTATTAAAAAATTTTACTACTTTGTCAAAAAAAAAAAAAAGTGTAAAACTAGACATTGTTATTGTCTTTATTTCAAGTGTTGCATTGATTCCATAGCGCACACAAAAAAATTGACGAAATTGAACAAAAGAAGAACATGTTGCCAACGTAATTTACCTTTTTAACTATTCATAAATACAAGCAAATAACGCATCTTCCCCTGCCACTCAAAGTGATTTAGGAAAAAGGAAATATTACACGGTAAAAAAATTTCCAAATTTTTAATTTTGAGGTATAATGGTGAATAATTTGCTTTTTGTTCTTCATATTTTTTTTTTTTCTCAAAGAAAAGGGCAACATATTGCATTCTCACGCAGGTGCACTCAAGCTTTTGTTCTCCTTGTTATTTTCTTAGTTTTTTGCCTTAGTCCTTTTTCCTCAGAACCTAAAACCAGTCTACAATGACGTTTCATCCTGCCAGAGTCCGGGAGCAGACACAAGTAAAACTTACTTGTAACTATTTTGACATCCTCAGAAGGCAGCCGAAATTTTCAACACAAGAAAGAAAAAGAGCAATTTATTCTTTCTGACCAGTAACCAATATATATTCCTTTCTCTTCTTTTTTTTTTTTGGAGAACTGAATTTGTAAATCCACAAATTTCATACTTAATAATGTAAAATTTATAAGGTAAAACGTCACAAACAAAATAAGCACTAGAAAAAAAGTGATTTTTGTGTGATGTCTACAAGGACCTCAAGGTGGGGTAGAAAAAAGGGGTTGAACCATTGAGTCAATTAGTACATATTACATCCCCAAGAAGTCAGTGAGACAGGTGAGATTTTTTTGAGAAAGATTTCAACTACTACTAAGTGGCCTAAATCCTCAAATTTTGAAAGAACAAGTAGAGGTGGAAAAGGAGAGATGGCATTTTCCTCATATTTTCCTCTCAACTTCTCATCATTATTCCTTTCTTTGTCTGTATTTGATACTACACAAAGCCTTTTAATAAACCACAAAAATACACTAAACAAATGTAATATGCCAATATTATAGTACCATATGTGCATGTATCTGTATGCACTTAAGTATTTATTTATCTATTTATTTTCCCTTTTAAAAAAAGAGAGTGATGGTTGTCTTCATGCCTAGGCAACTAATTTCACTTTTCCCAACTACAATTATTATTATATTTTTCTATTTTTTTTTTCTACCGGACTCCAACCATTTTCTTAACTAAAATACATAATTCCCCTGCTTTCACTAATTATTAATTAATCACCTACCAATTTTTAAAATATTTTCTTTTTTCTTTTCCTTTAATTCGAAATTTTTCTTTAATCAGAATTTGGACAAAATTGAGGAAAGTTTGGAAACCAAAATTAGCTTTAACTCTCCAACCCTCATTTTTTTTTTTCATTTTCCCAGCACTTAAGCAAACACAAAAATTCAATCTTTCAACTCTTACCGTCCTTCTTTTTTCACAGAAAAATCAAATTAATTTTTCCCTATATTTTTTCATCCTCGCCATTAAATCTTTCCTCTTTATTTTTTTTTTTTGACCCCAAGAAAAAATTTTCAAGAGAAAAATGAACAGTCTCAGCTTTCTTTCAGTTTGATCAAGTTTACTTTTTTAAGCTTTATTTAAGAATTAAAGAAGCTTCTTGACCTGTAAAGTTTAGTTCTTTTTTATTTTCATTGATGGGTTTTGGTTTTTGAGCTTTTTCCCATTTTCTCCTGATTTTCTGGGGTAAAATATTTTCAAAAAATCTCGATGTTTTTAGGCTGGTTTGCTTTCAAGAAAATAATGGGTTTTTGAAAAAGAGTTGGAAGAAATTTTTACTTGTGGGAATTATATTTTTAAGTATGGAAGGGAGGGAAGGTATGAATAGCAGTGGAGTTACAGTGGTGGGATCGGATGCTCCATCAGACTACCATGTGGCTCCTAGGACCACTGAAAATCCATCCCAAGTAAGTGGATCAACACCAGCTCTGGCACCACAACTGGGTGTCACTCCTCCGCCGACCACGGTGGCCGGAGTGGTGGCGGCTGCTGCCAGTGACACTGCCACCACCACTATGAAGAAGAAGAGGGGCAGGCCTAGGAAATATGGCCCAGATGGCTCAGTCACTAGTGCGGCACTCTCACCTAAGCCGATTTCGACGTCGGTGCCGCCTCCGGTGATTGACTTCTCGTCGGAGAAACGGGGGAAAGTCCGGTCAGCTGGGTCAGCTAGCAAGCACCACCAGCCTAGAATGGAGATAGAGAGCTTAGGTAATGGCAAACGTACTAAAGTTTTCTCTTTTGGCCTAATTCTACTGTTGAGTTATTGTCATAGATTGCATCTTTGCATGCATGTTAATGGGATTTTTTAGTGGAATTAATGTGTGTTTTGTTTGGATTTAAGTGCATTAGTTTGTGAAGGGTCAAGGGAAATGATGTTAGGTTGTAGATGTGGGACCTGTGAATAGATGCCCCAACTGAGATCTTGATGTTAATAGATGGTTCTGAGAGTGTCAGGTATGAATGAGGGAATTAGGCTAATATCAGTTTGTTTGGTGCTTCTTACCTTTTTGGGGAAGAGGATTGCGAATGTTGAAGCTGTTTTCTTGGATTAATTTATATTGTACTGTGAACATTTTTAGGTAAATGGTAAAGCTGTACCCAGTTACCGACCTCCTTGATCTGATGAAAAAGGGACGGGTTGTTGCTTACTATTTTAATGTATACTAAGATGTTCTAACTTGTTGCTTTCTGTAAAGCGCCCAGAAGTTCATCAGCATGACACCTTGCGTCATGCTATTTATTCTGATTCTGTTAGAAAGCTGATCTTTTTGAAGTTATTGCATTATGTGTCTTCTGTGCATCTTCTTGCTACGTTATCAGTCAAAACTTTTCGAGATGTTTGTTTGTTGTTGTCTTTGAACTTTTTATGCTTTTTGTCTCTAGAGTCTTGATTGTTGTCGTACCTATTCTTTGCGGAAGGGCTATCCCTGATATCTGTCAAATTAATAACTCATCTGCTTTCTGCCAGAAGTTTTTGGATGAGAATATTCTATCCGTTGTAAAATATGTATGATTCAGAAGCATCTTCAGAGAATGTATAATTCATTCATTTTTGTATACTGCTTAACATCATTGTGTTATCTTACTTGCCTAACTAGATGAATTCATGGTGTTACCTTCATTTTTTCTTTTTAACCTTTGAATGCATTGCATCTCTCTCTGAATCTAATGATGTTGTTCTGCTGTTTAAGCTTCTACTAATTCAAAAAATTTTATTGCAGAATAATAATAACTGTTGTGCTTTGTTTTTCTGCAGGTGAATGGGTTTCATGCTCTGTTGGCGCAAATTTTACTCCCCATATTATTACTGTTAATGCTGGAGAGGTATGATATTTTGGTAAACTACTAGCAGGTTCTAGTAAAATTAACGGGATAAATTTATTTGATTCCTTCTGAATGAAATTTTCTTGATAAAGAGACGGAAATTTATTATTGGAGAGGGGAAACAAGTATATTCAAATGCAACATCAAGGTTAATAGATGTATCTGCTGTTTGGGAAATTTATAATCATTGTAATTTCTGGGCAACTTGGTCTAGTTATTTGTTTGTGTGGGTTTGGACATTTTGGGGACATAAATGGCTTTAATGAATTGGGAAAAAGTTCAAAGTTTTTAGCATTATTCGAGGCCATGTAAATGAAACTAACGGTTGAACTTGATGATACTGACAATTATTCTTTGGTATTTAGGATGTCACTATGAAGATCATATCATTCTCTCAGCAGGGACCTCGAGCAATATGTGTTCTCTCTGCTAATGGTGTAATTTCAAGTGTTACGCTTCGTCAACCTGATTCTTCTGGTGGTACTTTGACATATGAGGTGCTGCAACCCGTAAATAACCGTTCTAAATGTTTAATAATTGTGATTTGTTGTATTTAGCATCATCCTATGTGTAAAACCATCTTTCGTACGTTAGAGCCTTATAGATGATTACGTGTTTAGCATCATACTATGGACATCTATGATGGATTAATGGGATTTATGAAAATTCCTATCTTAGTTTATGTATATAGTCTTTAAATGGTTGAACATACTTTCTGTCTTGGTCACTGTAAAATTAGCTTAAATTTAGTGGTGTTATAGTGGTGAGTTTAACCTAGAGTTCTCTAGTTGTGAACTTTCTGCTCTTATCGTTCTTCTGTCTAGTTCTCTAATTTCTTCCCAAAGTTTATCTGCTGTATGCATAAATCAGGATATAATTCCTGGATCTTGTGCCATTATATTCTTTCCAATTCTTCTCTACTCCACTGACATGGATACTTCTCTTGAAACGGAACTTTAAACTAAGTTGGCATAACCTCATGACTTAGACTTTTTTCCCATGATTGGAAGAATTAATATATTTTGAAATGAACTGTTAAAAATCCTTGAGAAGTCACTCATTCATGACTAAAATTGGTTTTCCTCGGACTTTTGTGAATCTTAAAATTTTATGTAAGCAATAAATGCCCCAGTAAGAACTGTCCAAACTTGAAAGCAGATTGATTTACAATCAATTTGAGTTTGTAGAATGGGCAAAGCAGTTGAGTAAAGATAACCAATATGTTTTCCATTTAAGTTTCTGTTATACTATTAATTTTCCCTTTTTTATCATCGTTCATTTCCGGAAGAGGCTTCTATTGCTTTTGATAAACTACTGTTGAACTGACATTACTATTTGAGTTGTTTGGATTTCTTACATGAAACTTTGGATGTTACATGTTTGGTGCCAGTCAATCAAATCCTTTTTGTTGTCCAAGTGTTGGCATATACATTATTCTTTAACCATTCTTATTCTTGCAGGGTCGTTTTGAGATACTCTCATTGACGGGATCATTCATGCCATCTGAGACTGCAGGGATAAGGAATAGATCTGGTGGTATGAGCGTCTCTTTAGCAAGCCCTGATGGACGTGTTGTTGGCGGTGGAGTTGCTGGTTTATTAGTTGCTGCCAGTCCTGTCCAGGTATTCTTTTCTTGTTTCCTCATTCATTTTCCTATTTCTTTATTCTGCTTCCTGCACCAAACGGAAGTGCATCTTTCTACAGCTTCATAATCTTATTTGTCTGTTGTTCGATTTTTCTATTTTCTTCTAATAATTTGCCATCATCTTTCAAATGTTTGAGGTTGAAAAATGATGCCAACTGCATTCTGCAACTCTTTTAGATCCCAACCATAGGTTCTAATAACATCAATATTGGTACAAATTAGATTGTTGTAGGCAGTTTCCTAGCTGGAAACCAACATGAGCAGAAGACCAAGAAGCAGAAGTCTGACCACATAACCGTGACACCAACTGCTGGTTTTCCTATCTCAAGCACAGAGGTGGATGACCCATATCGCACTGCCTCTTCCTTCCATGGAGAGAACTGGTCTTCTTTGCCGCCTGATTCAAGAAATAAGCCAGCTGACATCAACGTAACTCTGCATGGTTAAGAAATTTGAAGGCCTCTGTACTGATTGGCAATACGAAGATTATGACTGACCGCATTGGTATCGTATCCATAATTAAGAGTCTCAACTCTCCTGTTGTTTGTTTGTAATCCTAGTACCGGCATGTTGATTTCCAGTGAGGTTTGTGGAGTAACTTAATTAACTAGTTAGTGCATAATTAAGCTCGATGAGCTTCTTCACCTGTTTCGTGTTGTAGAATGTTTAGGTGTATAATTATTGACTGACTTTTGAAGCTTATTCTGATTTATAAGTATATGCATTGTGATTCATTCCTGATCCCTTAAGTTCATTGAAAATTTCCTAAAAAAATTTTCTTGACGAAAACGCAATTGTCCAAGCTGTAATTTCCCCGAAGATTCTGATCTTTCGTGCTGAGCAGGACGTACAAGCACAATGTCAGAGCTATTTACCAAAACTCAATAAAGAAGCAATGTTGAATGTTGACAAAAGATCAGTGACACCTCAAATTGAAATACGATCAAGGCCACTCTCGGTTTGAGTGTTATGTCTGTAAGTGTTTTTTTTTTTTTGGGTGGGTTAAATTGCATGGTACTTGTCTTATGTATAGATTCAACCAAAAAGAAGTTTTTTTTTTTTAATAAATTATACCAAAAAAAAAAGAAAAGAATTTTGTGTTATACTTCAGGCTTGTATTATTTACAGAGAATGATAGATCGAATTGACTCATCCTCCCTTAATCCACAAACCCAATGAGGGCATAAAATTGCTTTAGAAACTACCGTAGCAATTTAATACGTTGTCACACCGGACCCAGATGGTTCTTGTTATTTTACAATTCTAGTCAGTTTCGATACAGTATCTAGAGACCAGGCGGCTTAAATCTTTCCAAGAAACTTATCTAGTATCCAATGACATTAAGAAAAAGCAGGTCAATGCCAATTTTGCATTCAGATTAGTTAAAAAGGAACGTTCCGTCATTATCTATATCAAGTACAAACCACATTCCACATTATTGTCTAAGGCAGTATTCAGTTTATGAAGTTTCACTGCATTAAAGACTAGGGAAGTTTCATGAACCACTAAATCTACTGTAGAAAACCCTACTCACGAAGAAATTTTAACAAGGACAACGAATTTACAAACTATATTACTCTCATTCGACAATGATATCATTTTTTTTAATGGTTTAGATTCATCAACGTGTATATTAATTCTTCAAATGTACACTAATTCTTGTGGCATAAATATATCAAATTCTAACAGTCACTAACACCTGGGAGGGTGTGAAAAGGTCTCCCACCCTACGGGTGTCCAATTGTATCATCGAGGCAAAATGTCAACTGTTAAACTGATCAGTTGTGTTCTTACATTTCTTCGGACGACAAGAAAAGGCCATTGGAATTTTTCTTTATTAATGGATTTCGAAGAAAGGGAGATGAGGTATTTTAACATCTCAAGGCAGGTCAGGGAATTTCCTGGTACATGCAAAAACGCTTTAAGCTGCAAATGTGGACTAACTCAATAGCCATGATGCACTTATCGTAACGTCATAGTATTTCTGAGTAGAAACTTTTGCAGTACACAACTTATAAAAGATATCTATAAAAGGAAGGAACTATTAACATCCTCCAAGCTGAGACAGTATAACCTTTTATTTTTAATACAAGGGGATGAAATTTGGTTTGGAACTCATTTTTCTGCTGATTATCTTGTTTGGAGCTACTTCTCTGGTACTTTTAAGTTTCTCACTGTCATCATTTGGAGGTCTTATTGGGTTTTTGACTAGCCGAGTTTTTGCGTTCGTTTTGTTCAACATTGTTGTATGTTCCATTCTTATTAAAAGTGATAGACCATCTACAGAAGCCTACAATGACTTCATGCCTTTTCGAGACTTTGATGATGAAGCAGAGAAAGAACAGATGGAAGAGATGATTAATGACGATAATTGCAACCAAAGCAGCTCTAATTGCAGCAGTGATAGTGATGATTCCATGTATTATTTTAGTTCAGATGGTTATGAAGGAGAAGAAGAAGATGATGATGATGATGGTAGTGACAGTGACGATGAATCTGG